>OZ023214.1:53101100-53121100 GCA_963995525.1 Escarpia spicata | reverse complement strand
GAGACAAACATCTGTCTGTAAATTTACAACTTGACGCAACACTGACTCTGAGAAAACTGTAGACCAGGCACGCCAAAAAGAAACCGTACAAAAACAGCAGACTGTAGTACGAAGGAGTCCGCCAGGGGGCAATACTGATGTTAACAGACCGAAAAGTACTAACCATGGCAAATCAAAAGCTGTCTTTCGGCAAGCAAGGAAAAATGGTATAGATCAACTTCCCATCACGCTCAGAAGGCATGCAGACGGTGTGACAAGGAACCATACTCAAAAGAGCACTGTCCAGCGAGAGACGTGAAGTGTCATAAATGCGCAAAAACGGTACATTTTGTATCAGTTTGTCCGTCCAGCAAACCAATAGGAACAGTGCGCGACTACAGCAGTGGTGATGACTAGGCATTTATGGGCACGGTGGAAGATAACACAAGCGACGAGCGATGGCTGATAGCACTACAATTGGGGAAATCAAACATTCAGTTTCGCATTAACACTGGTGCAGACGAAACTGTCATCCCAGAGGAAGTTTACAACGAATTGCCAGATTCAGTCCTCTCAAAATACCACACAAGAAACTCTGGTATTGGCAACCAAAGCGTGCTAACAGTGGTAGGCATGTCCACAGCCATCCTTCGAGGAGAAACCATGGCAGTAACCCAAAACATTTACGTTGTCATAGAGACAACCCAACAATAGAGGCACTCCAGCTAATCAGAAGAGTTGAGTCTGTTGAAGGCACAAATGACTACCGGAACGAGTTTCAGGATCTCTTCATAGGACTAGGCAAGATGGAAGGTCCTTACACAATAACTTTGAAGGAATATGGCCAGCCTTTCGCCACCACCGTACCAAGAAGAGTACCTCTGCCACTGATGGCTAAAACAAACAAAGAGCTGAAAAATATGGATGAAATGTAAGTGATAACGAGAATCGAGCAGCCTACTTATCAGTGTGCACCGATGGTCGTAGTGCCAAAGAAAGATGATGTAGGACATGCATAGACCTCAACGAAAGCGTACTTCGCGAACGTCACAAAATGCCATCTCTGGAATATACTCTAGGACAATTGGCAGAAGCGAGAATCTTCACCAAACCAAACGCAAATTCTGCATTTTGGCAGGTCCCGTTGTCAGTAGAGTCTGCCTTACTGACAACATCCATGACACCATTTGGCAGATTCTGCTTCAACCGACTGCCTTTCGGGATCTCATCGGCATCAAACACTTCCGGCAACGGATGTTGACAATTCTAGAAAGCATAGACGGAGTGTTGTGTCACATGGATGACATACTAGTCTTTGGCGAGACACAACGTCAACACGATGAACGCATCCGCATTGTTCTCAGAAGACTCCAAGGTGACAAGGTTACGTTGAACGAGAAGAAGTGACAGTTCTCTCTTTCAGAAGTGAAGTTCTTCATAAACGAATTCGGAGTGAGCCCAGATCCAGAGAAGGTGAAAGCAATATAGAACATGCCAGAGCCAACAGACGTCAGCGGTGTGCGACGATTTCTCGGAATGGCCAATGAAATAGAGAGTTCACAGTAAACCTAGCTGAGAGCATAAAACCAGTACGAGATCTTCTGAGCGAGAAGAACGACTGGAAGTGGGGCCATGAACAACAGAAAGCCTTTACGCAGATGAAAGACAAGCTGACGTCAACTCCAGTGCTCCAAGAGCAATGTCGGCAGGCGACCAACGATATGCTCTAATTGAGAAAGAAGCATTAGCATTAGCAACAACATAGGCTTGCGAGAGGTACAACGACTTTCATGTCAGCATGTCATTCCAAATACAAACAGATCACATGCCTCTCGTATCACTTCTTGGAAAGAAAACACTTGACGAACTTCCACCAAGAATACAGCGATTCCGGATGAGGCTGATGCGCTTCAGCTATGGCATCTCATACGTCCCTGGAAAGGACTTGATCATTGCAGACACGTTGTCGCGAGCTCCAGTTACGGAAAGCTTACAGACAGATGACAAGAGCTTCCAAGATGACTGCCAAGCGTACGTCAACGCAGTCATTGATGCTCTTCATATGATCGACAAGCGACTGCAGGAAATCAAGCGAGCATAGGCTAGTGATGCAACATGTCGAAGGATTCGGTACTACTGCATGCATGGGTGGCCTGACAGACCAAAGTTACAATCAGATGAGAAAGTCTACCTGCCAGTCAGCGCAGACCTTACTATCCAGGAGGGATTACTACTGAAAGGTAACCGTCTGGTGATCCCAACAGCAATGCGTCCAGAGATACTCACGAAATGCCGAGAAGTTGCAAAACAGTCAGTGTGGAGGCCGGGTCTAAGCAAGCAGATTGAAGACTTGGTCGAGAAGTGTGACAGATGCGCCAAAGAGAGACTAAACCGAGTAGAGCCAATGATGCCATCCAAGATACCAGACTATCCGTGGCAAACGGTAGGCTCAGACCTATTTGAGTTGAACGGGTTAAACTATCTCATCGTGGTAGACTACCTATCTGCATTTATGGAAATCGCCAAATTGTGCAACCTTCGATCGTGAACCACATGAAATCCATGTTTGCAAGACATGAAATACAAGAACAGGTCATCACCGATAATGGGCCACAGTACTCGGCAGAAACATTCCGTGCTTTCGCCACAGGGTATGGATTCACACACATCACAAGCAGTCTGAAGTATCCGCAAGCCAATGGAGAGGCAGAGGGAGCTGTGAAGACCACCAAAGAGATTTTGAAGAAAGGTTATGACCCGTACACAACATTATTTGCTTATCGATCAACACCTTTGCGGAACGGATATAGCCCAGCAGAACTGTTGATGGGTCAGAAACTGCGAACAGTGATATCACCATCGTCATTTAAATCAAAATGGCCGTTCTTCCAAAGGATAAAGAACAAGCAAAAGGACGATGTTGAAGTATCGGACGATGTTGAAGTATCGGACGATGTTGAAGTATCGGACGATGTTGAAGTATCGGACGATGTTGAAGTATCGGACGATGTTGAAGTTTCGGACGATGTTGAAGTATCCGATGATGTTGAAGTATCGGACGATGTTGAAGTATCGGACGATGTTGAAGTATCCGATGATGTTGAAGTATCGGACGATGTTGAAGTATCGGACGATGTTGAAGTATCGGACGATGTTGAAGTATCGGACGATGTTGAAGTATCGGACGATGTTGAAGTATCGGACGATGTTGAAGTATCCGATGATGTTGAAGTATCGGACGCTGTGGAAGTATCAGACGATATTGAAGTATCAGACAATGTTGAAGTATCCGATGATGTTGAAGTATCGGACGATGTTGAAGTATCCGACGATGTTGAAGTATCAGACAATGTTGAAGTTCCTGTGGATCAACCTACAGACGAACTAGTTGCGGTTGATCCACTGGTGATTGATGAACCTGGCCCACGACAAAATCCAGCCAGAGACAGGAAACCTCCGTCCTATCTCAGTGACTACAATGTGGCTGTGTAGAGTGTAGACAATCGATGGTAGACATCGACCTGAACTGTGGCTATGTGCTTTGTAACCTCTGGCCAATTGGGACACTGAAATGTTAATATCTGCGAGGACTCCTGAGAAAGGAGGATGTGGCGTGAGCATCATTAGATATGTGTGGGAGACTACCGGAGAGGAGACATCGCTGCTTGGAGAGCGGGGAATAAACGTAGTCGTGTTTCACGAACCAGTGTCTGTTGAATACTTATTAAACATAAATCAGTACAGTAGCTTTCCCGCTGTGATCTTCAACTTTAAAAGAGTTCTCTTGCTACTCGATGGCAGGCACGTCATCGGTTTTTATCGCATCGTCGTTCTAAAATTAACAGACTCAAGTTGCTTTTTGTGAAACATACTAGACGTATTACTACATGTCTACGGACCGCTCTTAGCTGAAACCACGTTCAGTCTCATTGCATTCCGAAATACAAACGTATGTATGTGTGTGTCTGCGGCGAACCTGGAACAGCAAAACAATGCACAAAAACGTTAACACGTACGGTTGAATGTGGTGTGCTATCGACGCTAACTGAGCGGTGAGTGTATAGTTGTCTGGTGGCTTTCCCGCTGTGATCTTCGACTTCAAGGGTGTTCTCTTGCAATTCGATGGCAGGCACGTCATCGGTTTTGATCGCCTCGGCGTTCTGAAACGAACACACACATTATCGTGAATAGGGCGCCGAATGAGTACAGGCAACGGCAATGTGACATTCTGCCCGACGACGCAGGTCACACGCCCGCACCCACATACGTAGGCACACACGCCCGCACCAACATACGTAGGTACTCACGCCCGCACCCACATACGTAGGCACACACGCCCGCACCAACATACGTAGGCACTCACGCCCGCACCAACATACGTAGGCACACACGCCCGCACCAACATACGTAGGTACTCACGCCCGCACCAACATACGTAGGCACACACGCCCGCACCCACATACATAGACACACACGCCCGCACGAACATACGTAGGCACTCACGCCCGCGCACACACACACAGTGAGTCCATCTGTGTATTTCTTCTTCCCTTGTTCGCTAGCGGGGTGTAGCCACATCACCTCGCCCGTTCCGTCCTCGTGATGATACGTTTCCACCCTCCTGTTAACCTGATTGTCAGCTGTTCACCCCTGCCCTTTAGAGATATATCTAAACACTAGTTCTCCCGCTTCATCTTCTCCTTCAACCAACTTCTTCAGTTTCCATGCTCTCTTTGTCAAACTGTCCTAACTCATTCTCTCTCAATCTCACTCTGCTTCCAACTATTTTCAAATGTAGATGTGTTTTTATATCAATCTCGTGTCTCAATCCCTAAATTATCCCACCTTATATTATACCAGCGTATTGTGTTTATTTACAATAAATTCATGTGGTGTGGATAACAAATCACCCCAACTAGTTTGTATCGCCAATATACGGGATCTGTGAAGGCTTTCGTGTCATTGTCATTATATTGTCCGAACCGCACAATCGTCCTTTGGAAGATGAAGCGTATGTATACGTACCGCTCTTGGCTGATACTATTTTCATTCTCACAGCATTCCGAAACACAAACGTATGCGTCGAACCTAGAACAACTAAACAATGCATCGACGTCATAGAAATTAGTTGTTGTGTAAACAGAAACAAAAATTTTAATACGTACGGTTGAATTTCGTGTACTATCGACGCTAATTAAACGGCGAATGTATCGTTGTCCGGTGGCTTTCCCGCTGTGATCTTCAACTTCCAGAATGTTCTCTTGCGACTCGATGGCAGGCACGTCATTGGTTTTGATTACCTCGGCGTTCTAGAATTAACACACACAAGTTACGTTTTTGTGAAACATATGCTATATGTATTATTTCTTTGAATTGTTGCAACTAATTTACTAATAATATTAATTAATAATATGGACCCTGTCAACTCTCTGTCTTGTAGTTAGTTAGATATGTGAAGTTTCCCTGGAGCGGCCCACAATAACAACACACAGGGCACGTTGCTACAACGTACGGGACACACTGTTACTGAATATACGCAAGCTGTTACAACATACGGGATACACTGTTACTGAATATACGCACGCTGTTACAACATACGGGATACACTGTTACTGAATATACGCACGCTGTTACAACATACGGGACACACTGTTACTGAATATACGCACGCTGTTACAACATACGGGATACACTGTTACTGAATATACGCACGCTGTTACAACATACGGGACACATTGTTACTGAATATACGCACGCTGTTACAACATACGGGACACACTGTTACTGAATATACGCACGCTGTTACAACATACGGGATACACTGTTACTAAATATACGCATGCTGTTACAACATACGGGACACACTGCTACTGAATATTCGCACGCTGTTACAACATACGGGACGCACTGTTACTGAATACACGCACGCTGTTACAACATACGGGACGCACTGTTACTGAATACACGCACGCTGTTACAACACACGGGACACACTGTTACTGAATACACGCACGCTGTTACAACATACGGGACACACTGTAACTGAATACACGCACGCTGTTACAACATACGGGACACACTGTAACTGAATACACGCACGCTGTTACAACATACGGGACACAATGTAACTGAATACACGCACACTGTTATAACATATGTGGCACACTGTCACAGCATACTGGGCATGTTGAACATTTGACTGCGCATTCTAATGTATAAATATGTGACAGTTTTTGATAATTACTTTAGCAGTACTCTAGACATCTCTATTTGATCTTCAATTATTAGATTTGTGAAAAGTGGAAACACATTTCAAATGCAGACGTAATTATAATTGTTTTTGATAATTATTATTGTTAGATTATGCATCTAATATACAGTTTTATATAATTGCGACCATCTCTTTGTCTGACTCGTGAATATAGTTTCAATAAGCAACCGTATACATGCTGCCTAGGGAGCATTTGGAGGACTCTGGAAGTGAGCATGGTACAACATGGCATTACAGTCTTCACATAATACAAGATGTAGGAAGCGATTGTACTCCCAGCAATAATGCACTCAGCTGAGACTTTCTCTCTGCCGTCGCCACACCAGAAAACGTTCCGTACCTGCATCTCCCTCATTTACAATAAATCCTTCGGATCTCACGGAAAGACCACATTTCAAACGTACAAGTGTTGAGATTAAGCCATTCTGGACATGTGACCCGAATGAACAGCAATAATGGTTGTGTTCTATGGGGAATTATCCAGCCGGAAACGCCTCCGTGGTTGGTAACGTATGCGATATAAAGAGAAATGCTGAAACGACATCTTAAAGCCACACACATCCATTAAATACATTGGAGTTCACTGCACAGGACCGGAACTGTGTTGGCGGGCTATACATACAAAATAGATCCATATCGAAGAAACGTTACCACAAAAATATTTCGTGCACTATCGACGCTAATTGAACGGCGAGTGTATCGTTGTCCGGTGGCTTTCCCGCTGTGATCTTCAACTTCCAGGGTGTTCTCTTGCGACTCGATGGCAGGAACGTCATCGGCTTTGATGGCCACGGAGTTCTGGAATGAACACATTCAAGTTACTTTTTGTGTGATACATCCGCTAGATGTATTACTTCATTGAACGGTTGCAATTAATTTACTATTAATATTAATCTTTAAAACATGGACCCTGCCAACTCTCTGTCTTGTAGTTGGTTAGATATGTGAAGTTTCCCTGGAGCGGCCCACAATAACAACACACAGGGCACGTTTCTACAACGTACGGGACACGCTGTTACTGAATACACGCACGCTGTTACAACACACGGGACACACTGTTACTGAATACCCGCAGGCTGTTACAACACAAGGGACACACTGTTACTGAATACCCGCAGGCTATTACAACACACCGGACACACTGTTACTGAATACCCGCACGCTGTTACAACATACGTGGCACACTGTCACAGCATACTGGGTATGTTGTTAAATCACTGGTGGTACAGTGTTACGGGACACGTTGTCACAGCTAATAATATGGATCCCAATTGAAGGTCACTCGTTCATGTTAATATTATTATATTAATTGAATTGTTGACTCTTGTACACCTTATACACAAGGTGCGTAACAAGATAGACGGACACAACTGCATATGATATGTTTGTGTTCAAGGGTCCTCGGGATCCAGGCCTTCTTTTGAGGGGGTCCCAAACCTGTAGCAAGGGTCCCACTTATTGTTTGTTTTAATTGTAAGTATTGTTTTCTAAATATCACAACTTATACAACCAATGTAAACCCGGTTGTTATAGTGGAGCGGCATAGCAAACCAATGGTGCATTTTGTGATAAAAGCACCAAATTGAGTAAACATGCAGATTGATACATATCAAACAGATATGGATATTGAGACATCGCAAATTTCGTCCCAGACGGCAATGGCGGCCATTTTACAAACTGGTGGTCAGGCAATTTAATCTGATATTAATTGATATTCAGAACTGTCATCTCCAAAGGAATCAGATAATTTCAAGTGGGGATATTTGACATTCTAAGCTTCTACAACATTGCTTAAAGTTATTGACAATGATTATGGCTGCCATTTTACAAAATGGTGGTCAGACAATTTAATCACAATTAATTTGTGATCAGAACCGCCATCCCCAGAGGAACGAGATGATTTAAAATGGGGATAGTTTACATTCTAAGCTTCTAAAATATCATGGAAAGTGATTGACGATGATTGTTGTGTTGTTTTAATAGTCAATGGATGGTAAAGCAGCACTTATTTGCAAAACTAGTCTCGTTTTAATGATGCAGTTGATGCTTTCTAAAATTACAAGCCAGACTGTTGCGTAGCTAAACACCGACCTTATTTAGACCCATATAATATCATGGCCGTGGAAATCGAATGTGTCTGAAAACTAAGTCATAAAATGTCAAAATTGTTCAAATTTAAAACACCTTTCAACAAACAGCCCTGCTTAACATCAATACATGTTGACAAAGATAGGTCAAATTGAACTGTTCTTTATCGAATGTCACATTCTGTTCGCTTGGCTCATGTGTCACCAGAGTTGCTTTTTTGCTTTCACAGTTCCCTTTAATGGCCAGGAATTCAATTATGTGTGCACTCCTCTTCACAAACGCACAGAGCTGTGCTTTCTATTGCAGTCTTTTTGCACTTTCAACGCTTCACACATCCCTTCTTGCACTTACGTGAGATCAGCTCCTAGCAGGTGTCGGCTGCCTCGGGTAGTCTTGTCCAATGCGGCTCGTACGTTCCGTCTTCATTCTTGGCCCAGCCCCAGTTTGTCGGTGGAGGTAGCTTTGGTGCTGGTAGCAGTGCCTGGCCCCACATATACCCTTCATTGTAGGCCGCCCTCTTTACATGCTCTACCAAAGCAGCCTTGATCGGTGGGATCAGATGCACAGTGTTCTTCTTTGCGAAGAGTTTCTTTCGTGCCTTGTCGATGCTGGTTCTGTCATACAACAGGATTACGAACCTCTCGATGGTGTCCATGACATCTTCTGGTATGTCTCTTGGCGCAGAGGATAGCTTCAGCAGTGCGTCTGTGAGTTCTGAAGCACTGTCCAGATTGCCAACGCAGTCTTCTTACTGTGCCTTGCGAAACTGGATACAGTGTCACACCCAGTCAAAGCGAGGAACACTGACAATGCCCGCGCCTTCACGGGTCCTAGCTAGCTGCTAGTTCGTGGATTGCCAAGTAACGGAAATACTTGCCAGTTCCGAATGCTAACCACAGTTCACCTTCTGGTTGAAACCCCTGGGTCACTGCCACGGCCTTAACGACGACGTCGGTGTCAACAGTCCGGATCAGTATCTTACTCTGGCCATGTTGAGATGCGTGGGCTGCATGCAACATCATGCGACTGTCAGCTTCTTCGTGGCTGCATGGGACGAGCGAGGCCCGATCCGGCAGTGGTGGCTTGCTGAGGACTGATTCTCCTTTAGTGATGACAAGCTGTTTGTCCTCTTTGTTAAACCATTTGAAGAGAGCTCCTGATAGGAGCGAGAATAATTCTGTCTTGTTGCTGTTCACCCAGAGAAAGTCCTGCTAATTTCCTGGTATTGCTGCTGCAGTTACCACACGTCGCTACTTTTCCACGCTTTGCTCTTGCTCTGGCTTTCAGTGAATCAGCATTGTAGCTGTCCCACATCAAGTCCAGGCGTGACGCAGTTTTAGGCTTTGTGGACAGGTATAAGGAAGAGGGCATATTCATCAAAGTTCTCGGCTGCAGCTGGCTTCAGTATCTCGTCTGGCAACCGATGTACGGCCGTGAGAAGAGTTGCAAGTCATTCTTGAGAGAGGCCATTTGCTGCTTCCCTTTGCTCACACTGCGCGGAGCCGAAGTACAGAACACCGTTAGGTTGTTTCGACGAATGACATCATAGATAGACTTGGTTCTCTCCACGAGGCATTCTTTGGTAAAACACTGGAACTGCTCTGGAGCAATCCTCTTAACATTCCGGACAGTCTCTACTGGAGGATCTGCCATTTCCTTTGTGTCAAGGGCAACCAGGTCCATACTCTCTTCCTGAAAGGGGTTGTCAAGCTCTTCTATCACGGTGACAAGAGAGCGGACACCTTTGGTGAATGTGGTCTGCACACTTGGTGTCTGGTCACGATGACGTGTGTCTACTCGCCTTCCCCAGTGCTCGTCCCCAACTTGAAACTCTTCTATGACCCTGGCAACTTATGATCCAGCAACCATCCAACGTCGCAAAAAAAATTGAGTTTGTCGGTGAGGCCAACTGCACCGCCATCTCCTTTGATGAAGGCTTTGTTTTTGTTCATGTGCTTGATCAATTGGGGTCATAGAAAAAACCTTCTTCGTCTTCTGTACGGTGAAGCTGCCTGCCCTGAATTTCCTGGCTACATCTGGGTGCTTTGTTGGAAGTTCAGCCATGTCCCTCAAATGAATACTGATCCACCTGGCATAGATAGTGTGATCTAAGGCATGGAACCAAGGGGCCAGTTCCGTCAGGGCGCCAAGGTCCATCGTGAATGAGGCTTGTCGCAAAGAACGCACGTAGACAATATGAACACCTCTAGTTCCAGCACGGTTGCCCAGTACTTAAACTGGGGGATGGCTTCTCTCTGACGGGTACCAATCTTCAAACTCGAGCAGACCTTCTGCATCATCAGTTTCTCTCAGACAGTAGCTGTCATATGCACTGTGTTGCCGGATGTACATCGCTGCAGCAGTGATTTGGTAAGTTCTCTTTGTGCAGGCGACATGGGTTGCTCGCAGGAAGGAGTCGGCTGTCCCTAGCGTCGTAATCTCAGCTTGCACCAGTGCTTGCACCAGTGCTTGCACCAGCCACTCCCTCGCAGCCAGTCCCCCAGAGTCTATGGGGCTGCCATTTCGATGTGGAGGCCACAAAACATCACCACCAACATGTCTTCGCCGTAGTCATCTGCCCATTCCCATTGAATTTGCTTGGCCAAGACAAACAGTGGCTGATCGAAGGTGACCACTGGTATCTGCCCAGGATTGAGATGTACCACGGCATTCCCTACGACATCCATTGAGTGCCGGATCATGGCCACTGTGTTATTTACATTCACCACCAACTTCAATTCGGAACCTCACTGCATCATATCCCTAATTAGACCAATTAGAAATATTGTTTTGATAAAAATTAAATATTAACCCTTCCATAAGCACTCCTGGACTTTTATACGTAAATTAGCCACCAGTATCAACCCGCTGTCCTCCCTATTAGAGCAGGATTGTAAAATATCAGTGATCGCAGGCGGGCATTTTGGAAAATGGCTGCTACAGCCGCCAGGGCCAAATCTGCGATGTCTCAATATCCAAATCTGTTTATGATATAATTGTATACATATATGCCAAATTTGGTGCTTTATCACAAAATGCGCAATTCTTTTGGATATCTAGGTTATGCCTCCCCACTATTATTAGTATTATTAGTTTGATCCTAACAAGAACTTAACACAATAACGTGCCTTGTTACAGTATACTGTTTTATTTGATGATGTTTTCCCTTGATAATCGATGTAGTTTTGGAAGTTAGAGCAGCCTTCCTCACTTGTGAGAGGGCGTGCTAGTCTGCTAGAGGCATTGGCTTGCGTGTAAATGTCACATTGGGAGATCTCCTAAGGAAAAGCTAAGTATATCGAGGAAGCCACGATTCACTTTGGAAGGCTCCTGAATTTGTTTCGGTGGCAGGAAACCTGACCGTGGTAATGTTGTGGACACTTAATTGTGACGTGTCGAATCCGGGTCCAACCCAATTTAGGCATTTGTGACAGTTGACAGTTGTGCCTAAATATTATACATCATTGCGTTTATTCCATCATTCCACGTCGTTTCAGGGATATAATGTCCCTAATACTGCTCGCTCCGGTTTGAATCAGGGTCGCTGCAGTCGCGGGTTATTGCACGGATAAATCGCATTTTGACGCAAACTGGAGCGCCAAAAAGTGCCCTCAAATCAATATTTTATAACAATGTACTGTATATCTGGAACAATGTGGCATGATGACATAAACACACCGAGGTATCAAATTTGTACGATTTTTGGACGAGCGACTGGCGCGACCGGGAGTCGGGATCAAAGTGCTTTCACTCTCTATTGTCGGCGTACGATCTGTCAGTTGTTTGGTAATAACGAGCTGTTAGTTACACACAATAATGTTCGTAAGTCGCTTTTATTCATTGCTATAGCTTTAATAAATTAGGAAATCTTAAAACGCACGCCGACTACGCTCAAACCTTGAAGCCTGAACGGACTAGAGCACGGATTGGAATGGTAATCTGGTTCGCGAATCAGTCCCTAGAGACGCTTCGCAAAACTACGCGCAGGGCGGCGCCACACGGAGGGTTAGGCACAGGCCGGAATCTAGTCGGAATCGGGAAACATACGCCTACGGGAATGATTATTTGGAAGGACTCGTCAAAAAAGAAATACCAAACGAACTGATTCGGTAATAAACTACCTACCAAGTTAAAGGCATTAATATTCAATATATATATATATATTTGTTATATGTCATTGATACGCATGCGTCTCGTGGGACGCAACGATTATTTTGCACGCGTCCAAATACTGTTTCTATGCGTATAGGACGCAGGATATTGCGTCCCGTAAACCCCTGTGATATGGTTTTATCATTTATTATTCAGGATTCTCACAAAACAAATAACTGCAAATGCAGTATGAATTATTAAGTGGAGTATGAAATAGTGATTTATACAATGAAGGCGTAATGCGAGGTATATATTTGATTGAAGTAGACACCCGCGCTTTCACGCACGCTTGTTGGCAGAGCATTCGGAATTACAAAAGAATAAGTACGTGACTGCGTCGAATCTGGAACAGCTAAACAATACACTCGTGTCCTAGGAATCATTTCGTGTACACACACGCACGCACACACGCACGCACGCACACACGCACACACGCACATACACACACACAGACACACACACACACACACACACACACACACACACACACACACACACACACACACACACACACACACACACACACACACACGCACGCACGCACGCACGCACGCACATACACACAGACACACACACACGCACACACACGCACACACACGCACGCACGCACACACACACACACACACACACACACGTATATATATATATATATATATATATAACAAATAAACAATGAACTGATGTCTTAGAAAGTACACTCAGAAATTATTTCGTGTGTAAATGCAAACAAAAACGTTATTACATACGGTTAAATTTCGTGCACTATCAACGCTGATTGAACGGCGAGTGTATCGTTGTCTGGTGGCTTTACCGCTGTGATCTTCTGCTTTCAGTATGTTATCCTGCAACTCGGTCGCATGCACGTCATCGGTTTTTATTGCAATGCCGTTCTGGAAGGGACACACATGGTCGTGAACGTGGCATCGAATGGGATCGGGCGAAGGCACCTTTGAATGTTTATAATGGAGCTCGCGCGCGTGCGTGTTTTTGTGTGTGTGTGTGTATATATATATATATATATATATAGTGTATATATATATACACACTATATATATATACACTGTATATATATATATATATATATATATATAATAAATCTTAGTAATATGTTTCATAAAATGGTTTCTGTGAATCCATTAAATGACTCATCAAATCAAATCGTGACATTTATATTGCGCCGTTCCAACAATCGTTGCTCACGGCGCCGTACAGAATGTTCGGGAAAACAGATAAGTCTTAAGGTTTGATTTAAAATCAGTGTTTGTCATTGTTGTTGCAGTCAGCTTTTGTACATAGTGTTGGGGCTGCCACACAAAATGATCTGTCACCCCAGCGACGCGCTGCACGTGGTACACATAAATGATTTTATGTTTTTGTTATGTATTGATATATGTAGATTTAATGTGGCCGCAGCTTGTTTGATGTTGGAATAAAGGAAGATGGATTCATATATAAAAGGTTGGTAAGGGGCATATTTTATGGCCAATCAGTATGCACATCAATGCATACCCATAAAATACACTGTACCCGTATATAAGGAATTGTGTACAAGAAAGTGTAAACAATCAGTACAATAAAAATCAGTGTTTGTCATTGTTGTTGCAGTCAGCTTTTGTACATAGTGTTGGGGCTGCCACGCAAAATGATCTGTCACCCCAGCGACGCGCTGCACGTGGTACACATAAATGATTATGTTCACTGGAGAGGAGCAATCGTGTTGGCTGACGTCTGTTCACACATTTGGTGGTGCACAGCCAGCCAGTGCTCGGTGCGTGAGTAGAAAAATCTTACACTCTACCCTAACTGCTATCGGCAGTCAATGCAGCTTCGTCAATAGAGGTGTGAGATGACATAACTTCTTGGCGCCGGCGTCAAAGTACTGAATTCTTTGCAGCCGTTCTAGTTGTTTCACAGGCAATCGGTGGAGTAATACATTGCCAACGTTAAATCTGCTGGTGACAAACGCATGTATGACTTGTTCTGTCGCTGCAGGTGTTAGATAATGTCTTATTCTTGCAATATTGCGGAGATGGAAAATTGCAGATCTACATGCCATCTCGGCATCGAACTGTACATCAAGATTTCGTACATTCTGAGTTACGGTGACCAAACAGTGACCAATGCGTAGTGTGTGAAGCTCAAGTTGTTAGCTGTTGCGCAGAGCCGAACACGGTGACTTCTGTCTTTGAATCATTCAACTTTAACAAGTTTGTCATCATCCACGTCTTTGATTTCCGCTACACATTCTTCGATACGCACGACAGCCGCAGCGATGTCCTCTTGGTGGGGTTTCACTGGAATGTAGATTTGAGTTTCATCCGCGTAGACTCATGATTCATTGTCAGTTTATTTTAACATGTATACGTACAACCTGTCAAGTAATTGAACTAATAAGTAAGGTCGTGGAGACGCCCACTTATGCGGTATTGCCAATGTGAATTCAACTCGGACTAAAGAGTCCCTTGGTTAACGTCTGGATGTTTGTATGATATGTTTAACTCGTACAGCCTTGTTCCCGTTGGACTGTGTGTAAACCATTGCACTGAAATGCCAGGTATGCGACAATATTGGTTTAAGAACTGTTTAGCACCAGTACACTAAGGCTATGCGAATTTTCCTTTCATATATCAGCGTTCAACCTTTACCCTAAATTTGTGGTGGTCAGCCGGACCGGTCTGGCAGCAAAGTTACTGGTCCGCATTTTACCAGTCGCCTGCTAAACGATATTGAAAGAAATGCACAGTTGTACTGTCAGCTGTAAACTGCTTTAATATGTGAGACAGGTGTTTTCTTGGTCATATGTACACATACAACGCGATTCCATGTATCAGCAGACTGGTATTTTTTAGGTAAATTGTTTCAGACTTATTTCTACAATATTTTAAAATAACTACGAAAAACAAAGATTTGGGAAATTGTCCTTAATTTTATTTAATTGAAACAACAGCAATGTTGTAAACACTGCAAGATCTTAGACATTAGTTATGAATCTTCTGGCTCGAACCACAAGATTCATAATTAATAGGGCCGGAACGATAAACTATTTCGTGATACGATACGTATCGCGATACATAGGTCATGATACGATACGTATCGCGATACATTGACTAGAACGGTACAACAACAATAAAACACTCGTTTATTTATTGTGAACAATTGAATTTCGTCTGTAAGTTTGTAACAACGGTATCGAGATCGAGTAGGCAGTTGTCTATCACGGAAATCTGGGTATGTGAGTCAAAATAAAAGAAAACGAAAACTGTAGTTTTAGGCATTATACAGTTGTTTGAAAATGCAATAATTCTTAATCATGAAAATAACGAATATAATCGACGCTGCTGGCAGCTATATTAATGATGGTGGCGTCGTCTAGCGGATGGCTAACGAATATGCTAGAAAGGATTCGTTAAACTCTGAGTTCATCCTCACCGTTGGTGCTTAGGCACACGCAGTATGGAGGTAAATAAGTGTGAAGTAACATGCAGTAATGTGTGCGTGTGCTTGTGCGCGCGTGCGTGCGTGCGTGTGTGTATGTGTGTGTGTGTGTGTGTGTGTGTGTGTGTGTGTGTGTGCGAGTGTGTGTGTGTGCGTGTGCGTGTATGTGTGTGTGTGGATGTGTGTGTGTGGGTGTGTGTGTGTGTGTGTGTGTGTGTGCGTGTGTGTGTGTGCGAGTGTGCTTTCTGTGATTGTTCTAGCTATGTAGGCTAATCTACGGCCAGGTCTTCCCCTATATGCCTCAAGCACTTATTCATTACCAGGTCTTCCCCTATATGCCTCAAGCACTTATTCATTACCAGGTATTGCCCTGTATGCCTCAAACACTTATTCATTACCAGGTCTTCCCCTATATGCCTCAAGCACTTATTCATTACCAGGTCTTCCCCTATATGCCTCAAGCACTGATCGACGACCAGGTCTTGCCCTATATGCCTCAAGCACTTATTCATTACCAGGTCTTGCCCTGTATGCCTCAAGCACTTATTCATTACCAGGTCTTCCCCTATATGCCTCAAGCACTTATTCATTACCAGGTATTGCCCTGTATGCCTCAAACACTTATTCATTACCAGGTCTTCCCCTATATGCCTCAAGCACTTATTCATTACCAGGTCTTCCCCTATATGCCTCAAGCACTGATCGACGACTAGGTCTTGCCCTATATGCCTCAAACATCGATGGATTAAGTGATTAACAGGTATTGCCATGCATGTATGAGTTTGTTGAGAGGCAAGGTGGAATTTGCATACTCATATGAAACTATGAAGTGATGTTTCGCGTGTAGCGATCGCACTGTGCTTGGTCACTAGCAATGTTGTGTTCTGGTAAGTACACTTGCCGAGGTATCACATCAATGTGTACCTCTCCTTTCTCCCACATTGCCTTAGTTTTCTGCTTACCCCGTCAATAAAAAACGGAATACACGCTAAAAGTGCGTGTTCGTTCCAAGGTAAGTCTCACAATAACACGACAACAAATGAAACCGTTTTACGAGATGTGCTGACCAGATTGCTATCGTTGTCGCTTTTTGTTCATCTTGCCAATGGAACGTTAAGTTGTTGAGGTTTTGTACTTACAACTACGACTGTTGGAATCACAGTCGGTTCCTCGGTCGTTGTTGTCACTGTCGTCGTCGTCATCATCGTCGACGTCGGAGCGCGGTTGTTGGTGTTGGTGACTGCGATTGTCGACGTTGGCGGCTGGTAGTAGGCCGCAGCGAGTCTAGCTCGCGCGTGCGCATCTGGATGGAAATGATGACCTTCATGGTAGAATTGTACTGGTTGGGGATAATGCGGCTTTATAAGTTAAATAAACAATGTAACAGCAACAAATAATTTTGAAGTAATTGTAACATAATAATAATAATAATGACAAACTTCTATAGCGCCTAAATCCCCAGGAATCTGAGCTCATAATGTTATTTTATGCGTGCAATGTATTCAACAACACTGTTTATCTGAACACCGGCCACAACAAGCGCAAATACGTAAATGCATTTAAAATATCAGTGGATTACATGTTTTTTAAATGTCACTGATTAATCGTCATTGTTATTGTCTGTTGGCTTCACCACCGGTTTCTGTGACCTGTGCACAGTGTTTCCTGCAGTACAATAGGTCACACTAATTATGCAGGAATCAACTGCTGGTGCACAACCACCACTAAGGATAACAGCAGCACCAAGAGCAATTGCAACAACAACATCAATAACAGAAGCAACGTGGTACCAGCAATATCGTCATCGTCATCATCATCAGCAGCAGCAACAGCAGCAGCAGCAGCAGAAGAAGAAGAAGAAGAAGCGACAACAACGACAGCAGCGACAACAACAACTATGTTGTTTTAGTACACATATCTCCTAAAGTGCGCTGATGTTGTACGTACTACTTATGATTTTCATCTGTCGCAGTCTTTCGGCCTCTGCTACCTTCAGTCGTTTTCTCCTTCGCTTCAAATAAGCGATAAGTATACACACACCGAGCAATACAAGCACGACGGAGACGAACGGAACCGCGATGTCCTTCACTGGTATCACGGGAAGGTCGTCGATGTAGTCAGGTACTGGCGTCGTCGACGTCGTCAGGCCAAGTGGCACCCCCATCGCCTGTTGTCGGCGGCTCTCGACGATTCAGCCAGCCTAATGCAGAGAGCAGGGGTTACAAATTACAGTTACAACAGTACAGTCCTATCGCAGATTGGTTTTGAGCAGATAATTGAAGCTTCTGAATACTGAGCGACCGAGGATAACAAAAACTTCAAATGCACCCCCCCCCCGAGGCCCATCAAAAACCCACACGATTCCGATATAATCAATACTTATCAACCCCTGTCGAACATATCGTTCGACTCAAAGATAATTGAAAAGTTATTGATATCCGCCACCATCGACCAATCGATTCTTATATCGAACGATTTGAACACTCTCCTGGCATTTCTGTCGGAGGTCTTAAATGGATGTAGTCTTATCCACAAGGAGCATTGCCCGGTCCGAAACTCTACTCACGGTGTCGCGCTTACATTTATACGGGCGTTAAATGTTATCCGTGCATATGTAAGGCATAATATTTGGCACCAATAGATCAGGTAATGATAAATAATACCCAGTAGTTAAATATGTTTCGTTTGCTGTCGTAACACGAGCGTTTTAGTTAGAGTACATAATTATAATTTATTGTTTCAGATTTGTAAACAAGTATAAGAGTAAGTCACGTGACGTGTGCGTGGAGCGGAAACTGGTTTACGATAGAAATTGTTTCTGTCTGTGGGAAGCAAATATTTTATAATTTATGTATATATATATAGACACATATATATAAATATATATATATATATATATATATATAAACATACATAACGCCCGAATAAATGAAAGCGCGACAATCGTAGCTGGTGCTAAATATATTCCCCTAGATACGCGCACGCGCAAAAACGTAACGTTACCCGGATATTATTTAACGCCCGGATAAATGTAAGCACGACAACGGTACCCACGGCCAGCTGGGGCGGTCACCCAGCGGCCGCTATAATAATAATTACCATGCCGTGGAAAATGGACCCTCTGTGAAAAAATCTTTTCCATGTGTTGAGTGAGTTAAAAGTGGATTATTGGTGTACGTGCTATAACAAAACTTTAAAACTATGCAAAACAGTGTTCAAACCTTACTGGCATAAATCAACAATATCTTTTTTACAGTTATTCACTTTGTTTTCACAATTTTTTTGGTACAAATTTGCTTTTCAGAAGAGTAGATGCTTAATTCCTAGACATCAGTAAACCAAATCTATATTTTAAAAATAATTAAAATCATTAAACAATTTCACAGGAGGGTCCACGTACAACGTCATGGTAAATGGACCCCCGATCCAATGGACCCCGGTCCATTTACCACGGTATCATGTACATGCTCACGGCTGCAGCCAGGTTTTCAATGGGGGATATTTGTTGACGTAAATTTAAATGTTTGCGCCCTCTTTACAGAACATTTTAAATGAGACTCATTTAAAATATAATATTTTGTTAAGATTGTCATTCGCACAATATACAGCTACACCTCCATAAAATAAACCTTACTAAGAGAGACCTACATCACAAATCGTATACTACTATCTTACACCCACCAAAGAAGTCGAGATGCCCATTTATAGGTGGATCAGGCAGGTACTTCGAATGCCACTGTAGCCCTACCCAGTGTTCACCTCAGATTAATTCAGAGAGAGAGAGAGAGAGAGAGAGAGAGAGAGAGAGAGAGAGAGAGAGAGAGAGAGAGAGAGAGAGAGAGAGAGAGAGAGAGAGAGAGAGAGAGAGAGAGAGAGAGAGAGAAGAGAGAGAGAGAGAGAGAGAGAGAGAGAGAGAGAGAGAGAAGAGAGAGAGAGAGAGAGAGAGAGAGAGAGAGAGTGAGGAGAGAGAGAGAGAGAGAGAGAGAGAGAGAGAGAGAGAGAGAGAAGAGAGAGAGAGAGGAGAGAGAGAGAGAGAGGAGAGAGAGAGAGAGAGAGAGAGAGAGGAGAGAGAGAG
>OZ023214.1:52799088-53100900 GCA_963995525.1 Escarpia spicata | reverse complement strand
GAGAGAGCGAGAGAGCGAGCGAGCGATGAGAGCGAGAGAGCGAGAGAGCGAGAGAGCGTGCGCGCTAGAACAGACAGACAGACAGACAGACATACAGAATCAGATACAGGGACAGTGACAGAGAGACATATATATTACACAAGACGTCGGATAAGAGATGTTGTTTTAATTCACCATGTACTAGTGCAGATCAGTTTTCTACTATCATTACCATTACCATAGCAGATGCCCGCACCAGATGAAAACACAAGCACAAACTACGAACACTGCCATCCTCTTGCACGACCTACCAGTACAACGTTCTACGTGGCATGTGCGCTGTGTTCTACTGTGGAACTCAAAGAGGGAGAAGTTACAGCGTCTAATGCAGAAGTACTCCAGAGAGCCGCCCTCCCAGTCATCCAGTTATTTACATTATAGAAGTCAGTTTTGTTTGAACCGTGAACTGCACGCTTTTATTTATTATATTATTAACTTATTTATTGATCGTTTTTAGCCTACAATTACGTTGCACCCTGCAGGATAGTGAAGTATCACTTTTTGTAGCATTGACTTGTAGACAACTTTACAACCATGTAGCAAACATATCAGTATGGTAGCCCAAGAGCAAATTTGCGGCAAAACCGTTTTTTTTTCTTCTACAATGTAATGTCATCGATACCATCGCTAATTGCGTTGACAGTCATTACTCGAATTTTCAATATGTTAAATGCTTTTTGGCTAAATTCACCGTCGATTCAACGTCCCCACCCCCAGACCCGACGCCCGGTGCCAGAGCACCTTCCAGCACCAGGGTCACTATGCTACTGATCGCAAAAGAAGCATACCATCAGAAAATTAAAACACAAAAGCAGAATGGGTGAAGACATAATATATATGTCGTCTGTTGTTTCTGGCTGCATTAGTTCTAGGTACGGGTTAGTGAGTGGAGTAATTAGTGAATGAGTGGGTGGGCGGGTGGGTGAATGAGTGGGTGAATGAGTGAGTGCGTGAGTGAATGAGTGGGTGAATGAGTGAGTGCGTGAGTGAGTGAGTGAGTGAGTGAGTGAGTGAGTGAGTGAGTGAGTGAGTGAGTGAGTGAGTGAGTGAGTGAGTGAGTGAGTGAGTGAGTGAGTGAGTGAGTGAGTATGTAAACAAACAAGGAAGCAAGCAAGTGAGCAAGTAAGCAAGCAAGTAAGTAAATAAATAAGTAAACAAAGAAACAAGTAAGCAAGTGAGTATAGGGGTTAGTAAATAAGGCACTATCCAGAACAATACAAAAAATATCGTCATCTTGTTGACAACCAAAATGTTTCTCTTGATCTCTTCTTATACGTCATTGTCGGTCAGTCGAGGGAGCGTTCTCCATGTTTGTCTGGTATAGTTTTTGCACCATACTTGTTGTATTAATCTTTAGCAATTATAATGATAGCCAGGTGGATTTGGACTCGTACTCGGGGAACTTGAAAAAAGTATGTGCCAAAATCTACGTATTGGCATACGTTCGCAACCACTCCACCAAGTTGCCGCCCAAGGTTTCCCAAACTTCACATAGATAGTTGAGGGTCTTCGTTAACCAGTGTAGAATGACATAGATAACCACAGGCGTGGTCGAGGAGGTCCACTATACCGCAGTCACGGTCGAGCGAACTAGGGCGTGGCCAGGAATCGATCAGCTAATATTGAAGTACGGACGTAATTGTAATACATCAAAGACAACACTGTACATACACACCGTATTTCCGGTTTTAGTAATACAGTGTTTGTTAGAAGACAAACAGTAATAAACAGATTACGTTACGAGGAAAACCATGGAAACTGCTACATATTTGTCTGGAGGGGTTGAGACTCACTAAACACTTCCAACTGTGCTCCCTGAGACTCACTAAACACTTCCAACTGTGCTCCCTGACACTCACTAAACACGTCCAACTGTGCTCCCTGAGACTCACTAAACACTTCCAACTGTGCTCCCTGAGACTCATTAAACACTTCCAACTGTGCTCCCTGAGACTCACTAAACACTTCCAACTGTGCTCCCTGAGACTCACTAAACACTTCCAACTGTGCTCCCTGAGTCTCAATAAACACTTCCAACTGTGCTCCCTGACACTCACTAAACACTTCCAACTGTGCTCCCTGAGACTCACTAAACACTTCCAACTGTGCTCCCTGAGACTAACTAAACACTTCCAACTGTGCTCCCTGAGACTCACTAAACACTTCCAACTGTGCTCCCTGAGACTCAATAAACACTTCCAACTGTGCTCCCTGAGACTCAATAAACACTTCCAACTGTGCTCCCCGAGACTCAATAAACACTTCCAACTGTGCTCCCTGAGACTCACTAAACACTTCCAACTGTGCTCCCTGAGACTCACTAAACACGTCCAACTGTGCTCCCTGACACTCACTAAACACTTCCAACTGTGATCCCTGTGACTCACTAAACACTTCCAACTGTGCTCCCTGACACTCACTAAACACTTCCAACTGTGCTCCCTGACTCTCAATAAACACTTCCAACTGTGCTCCCCGAGACTCACTAAACACTTCCAACTGTGCTCCCTGAGACTCACTAAACACTTCCAACTGTGCTCCCTGAGACTCACTAAACACTTCCAACTGTGATCCCCGTGACTCACTAAACACTTCCAACTGTGCTCCCTGAGACTCACTAAACACTTCCAACTGTGCTCTTTGACTCACTAAACACTTCCAACTGTGCTCCCTGAGACTCACTAAACATTTCCAACTGTGCTCCCCGAGACTCACTAAACACGTCCAATGGTGCTCCCTGAGACTCACTAAACACGTCCAACTGTGCTCCCTGAGACTCACTAAACACGTCCAACTGTGCTCCCTGAGACTCACTAAACACTTCCAACTGTGCTCCCTGAGACTCATTAAACACTTCCAACTGTGCTCCCTGAGACTCACTAAACACTTCCAACTGTGCTCCCTGAGACTCACTAAACACTTCCAACTGTGCTCCCTGAGACTCAATAAACACTTCCAACTGTGCTCCCTCACACTCACTAAACACTTCCAACTGTGCTCCCTGAGACTCACTAAACACTTCCAACTGTGCTCCCTGAGACTCACTAAACACGTCCAACTGTGCTCCCTGACACTCACTAAACACTTCCAACTGTGATCCCTGTGACTCACTAAACACTTCCAACTGTGCTCCCTGACACTCACTAAACACTTCCAACTGTGCTCCCTGACTCTCAATAAACACTTCCAACTGTGCTCCCCGAGACTCACTAAACACTTCCAACTGTGCTCCCTGAGACTCACTAAACACTTCCAACTGTGCTCCCTGAGACTCACTAAACACTTCCAACTGTGATCCCCGTGACTCACTAAACACTTCCAACTGTGCTCCCTGAGACTCACTAAACACTTCCAACTGTGCTCTTTGACTCACTAAACACTTCCAACTGTGCTCCCTGAGACTCACTAAACATTTCCAACTGTGCTCCCCGAGACTCACTAAACACGTCCAACGGTGCTCCCTGAGACTCACTAAACACGTCCAACTGTGCTCCCTGAGACTCACTAAACACGTCCAACTGTGCTCCCTGAGACTCACTAAACACTTCCAACTGTGCTCCCTGAGACTCACTAAACACTTCCAACTGTGCTCCCTGAGACTCACTAAACACGTCCAACTGTGCTCCCTGAGACTCACTAAACACTTCCAACTGTGCTCCCTGAGACTCACTAAACACTTCCAACTGTGCTCCCTGAGACTCACTAAACACTTCCAACTGTGCTCCCTGAGACTCACTAAACACTTCCAACTGAGCTCCATGAGACTCACTAAACACTTCTAACTGTGCTCCCTGGGGCTCACTAAACACGTCCAACTGTGCTCCCTGAGACTCACTAAACACTTCCAACTGTGCTCCCTGAGACTCACTAAACACTTCCAACTGAGCTCCCTGAAACTCACTAAACACTTCCAACTGTGCTCCCTGGGGCTCACGAAACACTTCCAACTGTGCTCCCTGAGACTCATAAAAAACGTTCAGTTGTATCCCGAGGCTTAATTTTACATTTCTGGGGATCAGAACTGTATTAAATCATCTTCCCCCGAGATATTCCCAGGGGCAGTTGCTCGCTTTGCATCCCAGTCCCCGAGTCTATGTAGCAGTAGGTTGAATGAAAGCCGGAAACCGATAACATTATTGTTTTTGGAAAAGAATATTTTATTTAGCCGGACTCGTTGACTAAGGTGTGCAGTTGGTGCGGTTGGTGCGGTTGGTGCGGTTGGTGCGAAAGAATCACCCTCCGCTCAGGAAAAAGGGTGCAGTTGGAGTTTTTGTTAGCTTTAAAGGGAGTGCAGTTGGAGGTGTGGGTGCAGTTGGAGGTCTTGGTGTGTAGTTGGAGGTCTGGGGTGCAGTTGGAGGTCTGGGGTGCAGTTGGCGGTCTGGGATGCAGTTGAAGGTCTGGAGTGTAGTTGGAGGTCTGGGTGTAGTTGGAGGTCTGGGTGTAGTTGGAGGTCTGGGGTGTAGTTGGAAGTCTGGGGTGTAGTTGGAGGCCTGGGGTGTAGTTGGAGGTCTAGGGTGCAGTTGGAACTTTTTGATGAGGTTCAAGGTGATTGAGATCCTGCAGTCGTAGGTTGAAAACGAACGCCACCACAAGAAAAGAACTCAATGCTACACGCCTTTTTGCACATAATAGACAATATAACAGTGTGCACGCAATGGCGGACTGCAGTCGTTGTTCATAAAAAGGTGCAAAGTTTGGACAAATCATTTCTATATAGATATATAGTGGCATGTAGAGGTTTACATATTATTCTTTGTGATTGCCTTGTTAACAATCAAAGTAACTGATAACATGGTTGCATGTTAACACGGTGGAGAGATAGACATATATTGACACCGTTGGTATTGACAAGAATAAAAATAACATTCGCGCGTTATCCATGTTTTAAACTAAAATCGGAGATTCTTCTCCGAGTAAATATTTGTGCGGGTTAGGCGTACAATATTAGATGCATAAAGGGTTATCAACTAAACCTTGTATAGACTTAAAGAAACCCTGAGCAACATCCATTGAAACCCATCAATACACGTGTTGTTGCCTTGTTATCACAGTTAAGCCAAGTATGACACGAGACAGTAAGAACCACGCCCGCGACGTGTAATAACTCACTCGGTGGCGAGTGGGCCAGCTATATCGCGTCCAGTCGAATCGACAAGAAAACACTCGCCTGAGCAGCCCGCAGGCGCCGTCGCTCTATAATCTGCCTTGTATTGATTCTTACGGGTTCTCGCTGCCACGGCAATGTTGGTACTCCGGTCTTTCACCTGAGTAGCGCACACCCGTCTCATTTGCATATGAACACCTGAAAGTGCTCATGTTTTGATGACGTTCTTCACAAGAGTAACTGTGTCACTGCCCTAACTGCAGGTAAGCGCTGTCACCTACATTTTATTTTTAGGAATGGCTGTGACTAGTGCGATTACTTTATACGATACACGCAAGACGATAACACGTTGCTCGGCGCGCCCGTCATTCTAAGACTAAAGACATTCGACAGTTTGTAGGTATGTAATTGGTGATGAGCAGTAGACTCGGTGTTGATCGAGTGATACTATTTAAAGTAGAACGAGTGACCATTCGAAGTCGAACGTCGATCATAATTTTCACATCCTTTTATCATTGTTTGAAGCGGATATTGAATATATCTGAGCAATGTAATGTTTGTAGTTATTTTATTTATCATTTATTCACCCTACATCGAAACTGCCAGTCATATTTTATCAGACAGCTATTTTGGAGACACTACATAATCTTGCTGGACCCAATAGGAATTCCTGTCAGGACTAGAATGACAGCTCAAAAGATTTATAATGCTAACATTATGGGTGTGCGTGGTGTTGTACAGACCCAATGTTCATAACACTTGTTTGAAATGTGTCCTGCTTGTGTAAACAGCTTTACATATAGATAGATGTTTACCAAAAAAAAAGATAAAGTAGCAACATGCAACTTGGTTTCCAGTTTAGGCCATTTTTATGACTAATTACTTGATGCAATAACTGCTCAAAGCACTACACTTCACCACCCCAGCAGACCTGTTCTTTCGAACACCTTATCGACTTCTTTAGGAAGCATTCAGCCATGCTGCAGTTACTGTGCAAAGACAGCATACACACATATCGAACACTGTCTCAGGTACAGCCTAATGAATAGAAGCACCGTAGAGTGAATGAACTTGTCTAAGGTTCAAAATGGCAGCAAGAGGATTCGAATCCAGAATCTCTCGTGATTGAGAGTTCGAAGCTCTAGCCACTACACCACTGCACTGCACCGACAGACATGGACTATCCTTGGTTCTCTATGCAATACTGACAAACACGGACCATCATTGGTTTGTTATGCAATACTGACAGACACGGACCGTCCGTGGTTCTCTATGTAATACTGACAGACACGGACCATCCTTGGTTCGTTATGCAATACTGACATATACAGACCACCGTTAGTTCTTTATGTAGAACTAACAGACACGGACCGTCCTTGGTTTGTTATGCAATACTGATAGACACGGACTATCCATGGTTCACTATGCAATACTGACAGACACGGACTGTTTATTTGTTCAGGATGCAAAAAATCATACATTTTGAAGGCAAAATGAAAAAAATTTATCTAGATCCCTTCTACTACTACTTCTAATAGAATAAATCTCTCATGTTGATTCCACCCAAGTTCTCCATGTTTCAACATGTTCATTAGAACAAGTCTCTCTGACTGATTCCATACAAGATCTCCACATGTCAACATGTTCACTAGAATAAGTCTCTCTGGTTGATTCCAACCAAGTTATCCATGTTTCAACATGTTCACTAGAATAAGACTCCCTTGTTGATTCCAACCAAATTATCCATGTATCAACATGTTCACTAGAATAAGACTCCCTTGTTGATTCCATCCAAGTTATCCATGTTTCATCATGTTCACTAGAATAAGACTCCCTTGTTGATTCCAACCAAATTATCCATGTTTCAATATGTTCACTAGAATAAGACTCCCTTGTTGATTCCAACCAAGTTATCCATGTATCAACATGTTCTCTAGAATAAGACTCCCTTGTTGATTCCAACCAAATTATCCATGTTTCAATATGTTCACTAGAATAAGTCTCTCTGGTTGATTCCAACCAAGTTATCCATGTTTCAACATGTTCACTAGAATAAGACTCCCTTGTTGATTCCAACCAAATTATCCATGTATCAACATGTTCACTAGAATAAGACTCCCTTGTTGATTCCATCCAAGTTATCCATGTTTCATCATGTTCACTAGAATAAGACTCCCTTGTTGATTCCAACCAAATTATCCATGTTTCAATATGTTCACTAGAATAAGACTCCCTTGTTGATTCCAACCAAGTTATCCATGTATCAACATGTTCACTAGAATAAGACTCCCTTGTTGATTCCAACCAAGTTATCCATGTATCAACATGTTCTCTAGAATAAGACTCCCTTGTTGATTCCAACCAAATTATCCATGTATCAACATGTTCACTAGAACAAGACTCCCTTGTTGATTCCAACCAAATTATCCATGTTTCAATATGTTCACTAGAATAAGACTCCCTTGTTGATTCCATCCAAGTTATCCATGTTTCAACACGTTCACTAGAATAAGACTGCCTTGTTGATTCCAACCAAGCATCCATGTTTCAACATGTTCACTAGAATAAGACTCCCTTGTTGATTCCAACCAAATTATCCATGTTTCAACATGTTCACTAGAATAAGACTCCCTTGTTGATTCCAACAAAATTATCCATGTTTCAACATGTTCACTAGAATAAGACTCCCTTGTTGATTCCAATCAAATTATCCATGTTTCAACATGTTCACTAGAATAAGACTTCCTTGTTGATTCCAACCAAATTATCCATGTTTCAACATGTTCACTAGAATAAGACTCCCTTGTTGATTCCAGCCAAATTATTCATGTTTCAACATGTTCACTAGAATAAGACTCCTTTGTTGATTCCAGCCAAATTATCCATGTTTCAACATATTCACTAGAATAAGACTCCCTTGTTGATTCCAGCCAAGTTATCCATGTATCAACATGTTCACTAGAATAAGACTCCCTTGTTGATTCCAGCCAAGTTATCCATGTATCAATATGTTCACTAGAATAAGACTCAATTGTTTATTCCATCCAAGTTATCCATGTTTCAACATGCTCACTAGAATAAGACGCCCTTGTTGATTCCATCCAAGTTATCCATGTTTCAACATGTTCCCTGTACACCTAAATAACCATTACTGTGTAACACATTGACACCCCTGATTTAGTGATGAGACACTTTCCTAAGGTGCCAGAAGAATGGTAGTCAGTGTATGTGCTAATAAACAACACCTGTGTTAAGATAGGCAGACAAACCAACCTACCAAGGATAGGTTAACACAAAGAACCAGATGAAAAAAACACTTAAATATTTACCTGGTGGTAAACACTATAATGACCCACTGCGCTCCAGGATGCACCAAAGACGACTATTAACATAAATCTTGTGGACACATACATGGAAATTGTCATGTCTTAGACAGAAAGGTAAAGATTCTTTTGTTGCCTTGTATCCCGTACATGGGACCAGTCAACATAATTGATACTTCATCCTTTCACTAACATATTTATTTCAATCTCCAACACTTAACTTTACTATTCAGGAACATATATATATATATATAGCTACTAAATTAATAATTATGTCTGGTTCGGTTATGTCATACAGTAAGTTGAGTATTGATCTCTACAATATAAAAATAACAGTGACTTTATTACATTGATCCTTTATCATTATTATTTACAAATTAGAAGGAGAAAATTTTTCCCAAATAGGCCAGCGAATGATTTTCAAATGAATTGCCAGGTCTCATTGCTATACATAATTAACATTGAAAGTGGGCAGATTATCTTGTATTTTATTTGTTGACCATGGCACATATGTTTGTGAGATTTAACACCTTAGGCATTGTCCATAATAGGTGACCATGCGTGTATTGTTTTATAGATAAAGTTATTTGATGTTGGTTAAGCATATTTGTCCTTAATATCACTTGATATCTATGTATGTGAAGGGTTGGCCTTCTGTGAGAGTTGGTCCTGTGTCTGAAAGGTCAGGTTGATTGAGTTGGCTTATTGACTGAGTTGGTCTATCTGACTGAGATGGTCTGCCTGATTGAGTTGGTCTACCTGACCGAGTTAGTCTATCTGACCGAGTTGGTCTGCCTGACTGATTTGGTCTGCCTGAGATGGTCTACCTAACCGAGTTGATCTACCTGACTCAGTTGGTCTGCCTGATTGAATTGGTCTACCTGACTGAGTTGGTCTACGTGACTGAGTTGGTCTACCTGACTGAGTTGCTCTACTTACGTGCATGTGACATGCAGGCAGACATTTCTTAGTCAGAGCTGTACACTGCTTCAGTTGATGACTTGGATGGACTCATTCACCAGTATGACTCGGTCTGGTGCGGCTTGTTGGATAAACATGCTCCCGTAAGGCAGAAGACGATCACGGTGCACCCTGACGTGAAATGGTATAACAAAGAGTTACGCAATGCCGGAAATCTGGACTTTAAATTCATCGTCAGATCGATACTATTCCAACAAGGTTGTTGAGGCTGGATCAAACCAAAAGAAACTTTACAGGATTGTGCAAACATTGATGCACATTCGGGTGGACCCGCCACTGCCAAAGACTGACAAAGCCTCTCCAGAAGCTGTGGCTCAAGTTTTCCGAAATTGCTTCCAAGAAAAAACTGCAAACATTCGCCGGGTGGGAGCACAATGTGATGCCCAGATCACTACTTATGAACACGATGGAAGTCATCCGTTGGACAGGCTGTCGCCAGCCTCTGAGGATGAGGTCAGAAACATAATTACAATGTAATGATGATGAGTTGATTACAATGATAATGTAATTGATTACGATTACGATTACTTTAGCATGTAATCATGATTACAATCTTTTTTACTTTAAATAATATGCAAATCATGTTTCTACCATGTATGTGACCTTCTTTGAATGCAGGACTGATTATTGCTAATCAGGTTTTGTTATTATTTATTGACATCATAAACATTTTTGGAATTGAAATGAGCTGCATTTCTTAGGTCTGAAGCAGTTCTATTAAAACATCAAGTTGCCCTGTTGAACTGCTGGTTTAGTGGTCCGAGCTCCAGTCCCAGGTACTGTGCATACAATGACTGAGCCATTGGTGAAACAATGTGAACAAATCAGTGGGATAATAAGATTATAAACTCATGGCTTCAGATAAAACTGCTCTGTAGAAAGAATGTCTGAGTAGCAAGCCAATTACTTCACTGTGTTGTGTTGGGGTGGCAAGCCAGCTATGGCTTCCACACACGCACGCATGCACGCACAAATACGGTTTCATAATCAAATACAAATATCTTGCATTTTAGAATTTCAAATATCCTCTTTTTAAATTTTCAAATACACATGATAAAATAAGTTACACTAATAAAATTTCAAATACAGAGGGTCAGATTCAAATATGCTATATATCAGATAGGTCAAACACAGAATACAATAGTGAACTTAGACAGGTTTACCCTTAGATATAATAGACAGGGACTTAGCAGCCAATCCGGACCTAGGAACCATGACCAGTCTTTTACACCATACTAACAGTGCAAACAGTACAGGTGGCATTGCATGGCATCTAAAATTACAAAGCAACATTGTAGGGGAGGCTTATTTACTGCAGTGCTTCCCAGAGCCTGTCACTATAATAACTTTGTACTGTTACAATAAGCAGGATATGTGGCTTCTCTGGGGAGAGAAGGTATTAACTAGAGAAATCTAACTGAATTTTTATGCAACTGAAATGCTCAATTGTAATAGAATATAAATAGCCTCATTACTATTACATTTATTAGAACACTTCTGGTATAGCCATTTCTATCTGTCTAATCTATCTGCTTGCATTGTAAGTATGAAAAAAAATTAATCATGATTACGATTACTTTGGCAATGTAATCGAGTACGATTACTATTACAAACTGTACTTGGCTTTTTTTATCAATGTAATCGAGTATGAGTACGATAACTCAAAAAGTTGCCCATGATTACAATTAATACGATTACAGAGTATGATTACCCCATCTCTGCATTACATCATCTGCTCCTCGATCCTCTGCCGACATGGATGCTGAAGAATTGCGTTGACGCACTTGTTCCTGTCATTCCCAGGATTGTGAACATCTCGCTGGCCACAGGAGATGTGTCGGCTAACTTGAAAGCTGCACTTGTGACTCCGCTTCTTAAGAAGCCGTCCCTGGATACCGAATGTCTTACAAGCTACCGACCGATATTTAATCTCAGTTTCCTGTCCAAAGTAATTGAGAAGGTGGTGTCGTCACGTTTGTCACGTCACATGGCACAGCACAACCTATTTCAAGTGAATCAGTCAGCATACAGAAAGGGCCACAGTACAGAGACTGCACTGCTGAGAATCCAGAACGATTTACTCTTATCTGCGGATAATCGGTGTGTCTCGTGTCTAGTTCTCCTTGACTTGTCTGCTGCTTTTGACACGATTGACCACCAGGTGCTTGTGTCACGTCTGTCTAAAAAGATCGGCCTTCCAGGCTCAGCACTAAAATGGTTTACCTCGTATATCGAAAGCAGGAAATAAGCTATTAATATTGGAGAAGTCATCTCGAACGTATCCGTGCTGACATGCGGTGTCCCCCAAGGGTCAGTCTTGGGAACTTCACTGTGTACCATATACACGGCTGGCGAACTGGGTTGCAAAATCCAACAACATGGCTTGGATTTTCATATATACGCTGACGATACGCAGATTTACACAACATTCAAGATCCCCGACACATCTGTTGCCACATCTCAGCTAGAAACATGCTTTGCTGACATCAGCGGTTGGATAACAGCAAACAAACTTCAACTAAATGGTGACAAAATTGACGTTCTGTTCACGGGATCAGAGGCGCTGCGCAGAAAGATACCTAAAACAACAAAGATCAACATTGGAGATGCCCAAGTGACCCCCAGTACATGTGTCAGAAATCTTGGGGTCATGTTCGATGCTGGACTTACAATGGATCAACAAGTCAGTGCCATCTGTAGATCTTCTGGTCTGCAAATCCGAAATGTGGGTAAAATCATCAAATTTCTTATGCCAGGAGCTGCCGAACAAATCATCCATTCATTTATAACGTCTAGACTGGATGGTTGTAATTCGCTGCTGTTCGGAACTAACAAGTGTCAGCTACGTAGACTGCAGTGCATTCAGAACACGACTGCTCATCTAATCACACGAACAAGGAAACATGAGCATGTAACACCAGTCCAGAAATCTCTCCATTGGCTTTCCATCAAAGAAAGAATTACATTTAAAATTCTCCTGATCACCTTCAAGGCACTCCACGGACTTGCACTGCAATACATTTCTGAGCTTCTTGTTGAATATCAGCCCACACGCTCCCTCCGATCAAATTCTGGTCTGCTGACGATAACAACCACATGCCTCAAGTCTTTCAGACTGTGCGTTCTCCAAAGCGGTCCCTGTACTGTGGAACAATCTGCCATAGTCAGTCAGACAGTGTGACACTATTGCGTCGTTTAAGACGGTGCAGAAGACACACCTTTTTAAAATCGCTCTCACTACCTAAATGAGTGACATATAATTGGGAACTTTTTTGTACAGCGCTTTGAACAGAACTAAGGTCTAGATACAGAGCTATATAAGACTTTGTTATTATTATTACAGTATTATTACCTGATTGAGTTGGTCTACCTGACCGACCTTTTGGTTTGTCTGATTGAAGCTGTAGGTGAGGCAAGGCAACTAGGTGGAAACCTTTCAATTGGCTCTGTTCTAATTCAGTCGTTGTTTGCAGATAGAGTTAAGAAGACAGTCATGTCAGATGGTAGCAGGAGGCACAACCCACATTTGATTGGCGGTGAGTGATTGACATGGGAAGACCAACCTCCCGATGTGCCTGTTTACAACCTCGGGTCTCCATGCTACTTCTGCTCTATGTCTCTCTTTACTCCTACTCTATATCTTTCCATACTCCTCCTGCTCTGTGTCTCCATGCTACTCCTGCTCTGTATCCATGCTACTCCTGCTCTGTGTCTCCATGCTACTCCTGCTCTGTGTCTCCATGCTACTCCTGCTCTGTATCCATGCTACTCCTGCTCTGTGTCTCCATGCTACTCCTGATCTGTATCCATGCTACTCCTGCTCTGTGTCTCAATGCTAATCCTGCTCTGTATCCATGCTACTCCTGCTCTGTGTCTCCATGCTACTCCTGCTCTATGTTTCTGTGCTACTACTGCCCTATGTCTCTCTGTGCTACGCCTGCTCTATGTCTCCATGCTAATCCTGCCCTATGTCTCCATGCAACTCCTGCCCTATGTCTCCATGCTACTCCTGCTCTATATCTCCATGCTACTCTTGCTCTATATCTCTCCATGCTACACCTTCTCCATGTCTCTCCATACTATTCTTGCTCTATGTCTCTCCATGCTACACCTGCTCTGTGTCTCTCCATGCTACTCCTGCTCTATGTCTCTCCATGCTACACCTGTTTTATGTCTCTCCATGCTACTCTTGCTCTATGTCTCTCCATGCTACTCCTGCTCTATGTCTCTCCATGCTACACCTGTTTTATGTCTCTCCATGCTACTCTTGCTCTATACCTCTCCATGCTACACCTTCTCCATGTCTCTCCATACTATTCTTGCTCTATGTCTCTCCATGCTACACCTGTTTTATGTCTCTCCATGCTACTCCTGCTCTGTGTCTCTCCATGCTACTCTTGCTCTATGTCTCTCTGTGCTTCTCCTGCTCTATGTCTCTCCATGCTACTCCTGCTCTATGTCTCTGTGCTTCTCCTGCTCTGTGTCTCTCCATGCTACTCCTGCTCTATGTCTGTTGCCTATCGTTACCCAGTATATAATTTTTGATTTTTTAGGCTTTGAAGTAACAATATTAACAGTCGAGAATTAACTGTTAGTTTTGTAGCTTACAAACTTTGCATTGTCTGTTTGCAGCTGTTTCATTGTTTTGCTGGTGGCCGCCATGGATTTGCTGCTGCATTTTATCAGCGTTGTTGACAGGTAGGCCATTATACAGTAATATACACGCTCTAGCTATGTACTCTTGTTGACAGGTGTGTGTTGACAGGTTGGCGTGTGTGTGTGAGCATGGGTGCGCACACATGCATGTGTGTGTGTGTGCGTGTGAGCGCGTGCATGCATGTGTGTGTGCATATACTTGCATGGTGCAATAATGTGGTGTCATACATGCATGTGTGTTAAGATCTGACCAGGTGGCACTAGGCCCATCATTTATACCATACAATGTGTTACTTGTATGTACAGTTTCGCTGGCAGACACCCATGTGATGATGACAAACAGTGAGAAAGAACCACAGAGTGGTGGTTACATCCTCTCCCCTGGCTTCCCACAGTTCATATCTCAGGACAACTTCTCTCGCATTGTCAAGCCGGTCACTCTGCGACTGACCGCATGTCACAGGTGTAGAATCAAACTCGTCTTCCGCAACCTGTCACTGCCATACTGCCGTTACCCAGACAGTCATCTGCTGGCATTGCAAACGATCCATCACTGTGCTAGAAAGTAAGTGATTTATTACAGAGAAACTACTTTTGATCAGTATGGTTGTAACATTTGGTGGTATTGTGTTTATGAAATGGTGTGGTAAGTAATGCAGCTTTCAAAACGTGTGTGGCAAAAACACAGAAAAAAGCTAAGTACTTAGACATTTGTACCCAAAGATTATCTACCGACATTTCAGGGTTTCATGACAAAACATGATATATCCATTTTGTACATGTTGAGAAAAACTCACTTTTCTGTTTCATCCTCAAAGTTCAAATAAAAATGTGTATATGAAGTTGGAAGTTAAGAAACCAAAATCAAAGTGAGTGGTAACGATTAATGAAGGCTGAAATGGTTTTATACAAATTGTGATATTAAATGATATTATTATCAAATTGCAATATATCTGTCTTTTTTGTCAAAACGTGACATCCTTACAGTGTGTGCTATTAGTACATGCAGTGGCACCTGCAGCAAGGCAAGTCATTGAATATATCATGTTTTGGGAAAGAAGATGGATGGCATTTATTTTGACAAACGCTCTTGATGATTCATTTTATGGGGATTTGTTCCATTTGGGTATTATAAGTTATAATATCATATTAGCTGTTGTCCCTAGTTAGACAAAGTCTCAGAAATGGCATTTAAATTATAAATTTTGATTTCCCAAATAGGTAAAATATTCCAAGGTTGGCACGTTTGTCATATCGTGAAAACCCTTTGTTGTAAAAACTCATTTTGAGATCTACAAATACATACCCATAATTACCTAATAAGTTTAATGTAATGCCTTCAGGATGTTGCACATGCATACATGTAGTATGCATTGAACATTTAAAACATACCCCTATCATATGGAATTTATTTCCAGAATGGTAATATGCTGGTAATGTGTTGAGTGTTTCCCCAGATGTTGAAATAAGTCATCAAACTGACTTTCCATCCATGTATTTCGGTTGCATGCTTCGTAGGAATGAAAACATACACGAATAGAAATAATTAATATCAAATGATGACAATACATTTATCAAAATCAATAGCTATGCATCATATAATAATTGGACTATTGGTCCAACAAGTACGCATGTCTGAAATTGTTTTATAAGATCACTTCCTCTCGCCATCACAAAAAAAACACGGTGCAGTCGTGAAGAAGGCCAAGGCTCTACTTCCTGTGCCAGCTGAAGAAGGCCCAGGCTCTACTTCCTGTGCCAGCTGACGAAGACCCATGCTCTACTTCCTGCGTCAGCTGAAGAAGGCCCAGGCTCTACTTCCTGTGCCAGCTGAAGAAGGCCCAGGTTCTACTTCCTGTACCAGCTGAAGAAAGCCCATGCAGGCTCTACTTCCTGTGCCAGTTGAAGAAAGCCCAGGCTCTACTTCCTGTGCCAGCTGACGAGGGCCCATGCTCTACTTCCTGTGCCAGGTGAAGAAGGCCCAGGCTCTACTTCCTGTGCCAGCTGAAGAAGGCCCAGGCTCTACTTCCTGTGCCAGCTGAAGAAGGCCCAGGTTCTACTTCCTGTGCCAGCTGAAGCAGGCCCAGGCTCTAACTTCCTGTGCCAGCTAAAGAAGGCCCAGGCTCTACTTCCTGCGTCAGCTGAAGAAGGCCCAGGCTCTACTTCCTGTGCCAGCTTAAGCAGGCCCAGGCTCTACTTCCTGTGCCAGCTGAAGAAGGCCAAGGCTCTACTTCCTCTGCCAGCTGAAGAAGGCCCAGGCTCTACTTCCTGCGCTAGCTGAAGAAGGCCCAGGCTCTACTTCCTGAGCCAGCTGAAGAAGTTTGGGCTGAGAAGAGAAATTCTTCTTCAATTCTACTGCTCAGCTATTGAGACTGTACTTACATTCGCCATATGTGTGTGGTTCGCAAATATCAACCAGTGTCAAAAGATCAGGCTAGACAGAGTGGTAAAAACAGCATCGAAGATCGTCGCCAGTGAACTTACCTCTCTGTCAGCTATATACAGTGAAGGAACCAGGAAGAGAGCCAACAAAATTATCATGGATCCAACACACCCTGCCCACCATCTATTCGAAAAACTCCCTTCAGGCAGGCAATTCAGAAACATCCATGCGAAGACAAATCTTTCCGAGACAGTTTCTTTCCGTGCCGTGGCTGCCTTATCGGGTATTAAATATAGAGTTTAGTGATAGATGGACACAATGGAATGTTAATTTTGTGAGATGTGTTTTGTATGTCTTTTATGTGTTAGTTTTAGCTTAACCTCTCAATTTTAATGGATATTTTATATATTTTTAGACAATTTTAGGCTTAATTATTTTTCAATATTTTTAATTATATTTATTTATTTATCTTTTATTATATGTTCGTGGTATGTTTGATGTGACTGCATGTTTTAACACCAAGTCACATTCCTAATTTACATGTATTTTATGTCAATAATGGCAATACAGTATCTGTACTGTACTGTACTGTACTCTAGTTTGATTTTCTATGGACATACAACATTCCGAGGCCATTGAGTGATCGTTCTCTCATTGTTGGCTGATTCCACAATTTGAGGCATCACAGAGCAAAAAAGGACCGCTCGCAAGCAACGCTTCCAACTGGTGTAGTGAGGAAGATGTTTACGATCTTGCTGAAGACGGCAAATGTTTGACCACATGCTGAAATCAGTTCACGTGGAGACGATGGTCGTGAAATTTGAGAGTCATAGTACTTCTTTTGCCACTGCAATTTTCACAGAAAGCTCGTTTTGTTCAGCTGAATGAGATACCTGCCATAGTATTCAGTTAGTCCTGTGTCATCTAGTTTCTGTAGGTTGGACTGCAGGAGGTCTTAAGCTGCAGTGAGTCCATGGTGGTCACTCGAAAGTTGTTCAGCCAAATCGTCAAGGACATGATCAATAAATGAGTAAAATATAGGTAAAATATATTGATGCAACAGTAATCAACTGTTGATTGATCCGTGTCTCCAGCATTGGCGCGATGGTGCTGAAGCTGTGCTGTTCTGGGTTTACGAATCTCAATACCTGTCGAGTTGGTCAACAGCCCAACACAGCGCCATATTCATCCCACCTTGATGGGATGGTCCTGCAGTCCCGGATGCATTTACTCGTAAATGAACTAATAATACAAAGATCAAACTTGCACATGTCATTATTATGCATCGTATGTAATTTTAAATTATTTAAATCTGAGAGTGATTAGATGCAAAAAAAATTCCTTCATCTGTACGCATCTGCGATCTTGTTCAGGGGAAGATCTAACAGGACGAAATTGCCCTTTTAAGAAAAGGTGCCTTTTTTATATAAGGAAAAGAGCACTCAATGGCAGTAGTGCTGTGCTTGAAGGAACTACCCACACCCTTCACTCTGTCCCTTATCCACGTCTCAAGTCTGGGCATGATCGTTTTCGGGCATGGAATCAGGGTTTTGGGAGATATAGTGTGGGGTAGTTTCTGAAAATAAGGCACTTTGACCAATAAGTGGGCATGGAATCATAAAAACAGCAGTGACATTAGTAATACAGGCTAGACAAAATGGGCACTTTTAAACTAAAAGGGACCTTTTTGCATTTTTATGGGGACAACTGCCCTCTTGCCCCCCCCCCCGCCAGCTACAGCCCTGGTTGTCAAGCAAGTCCTGTGATGAGAGTTTGGGTCATTGCCAATTTTTTCTGCCAAAAAAGGTTAAGAACCAATGGAATAATTAGTGAACTTTGAGAGATGCATCAAAGTATAAGAATGTGTCTATTAATACTGAACCAGGCAGTGGTTGGCCATTTCAAATATGTGTGTAGCATAAACAGGTGGTCTTGTGTCTTGCCAGCAGTTGAATGTATTGATTTGCTTTCAGATGCAGTTATTTCTACATACAAGAGCCGCACTACGAGAGGATGACACGAGATATCATGAGAGACTCCTACACCACTTCCTCTCGCAGTGTCCTTCTTCTCTTCTGCAAGGGCAGCTATACCAACAACATCAGATTCAAAATTCAATACAGCCTTGAAGGTGAGTACAGCTGTTGCTGCTGCTGCTGCTGTTGTTGTTGTTGTTGTTGTTGTTGTTGTATGATTGTTACAACCTATTTTGTAATAATGACCAATTTTGTAATAACAGGAGGCCCGTTTTGTAATAACCGGAGGCCCATTTTGTAATAACAGGAGGCCCATTTTGTAATAACAGGAGGCATATTTTGTAATAACAGGAGGCCCATTTTGTAATAAGTAATAACAGGTGGCCCATTTTGCAATAAGTAATAACAGGAGGCCCATGTTGTAATAAATGGAGGTATTTTATGTAATAACAGTAGGCTAATTTAGTACTAACAGGAGGCCCCTCTTCTAAAAAACTTATATATACATTTTGCAATAACAGGAAGCCCAATTTGTAATAATCCCAGCTTTTCACGTGTACACATTTTGTAATAACCTTAAATAGCCATCAAATAATAATGAGAAAAAGAACCTGAAGAGGATGATAAAGAGAATGAACAGGTTACTGTGTGATACACGAGAGGTCCTTATACTGTGTGATACATCAGAGGTCCTTATACTGTGTGATACACCAGAGGTCCTTATACTGTGTGATACACCAGAGGTCCTTATACTGTGTGATACACCATAGGTCCTTATAATGTGTGATACACCAGAGGTCCTTATACTGTGTGATACACCATAGGTCCTTATACTGTATGATACACCATAGGTCCTTATACTGTGTGATACACCACAGGTCCTTATACTGTGTGATACACCTCAGGTCCTTATATTGTGTGATACACCAGAGGTCCTTATACTGTGTGATACACCAGAGGTCCTTATACTGTGTGATATACCATAGGTCCTTATACTGTGTGATACACCACAGGTCCTTATACTGTGTGATACACCTCAGGTCCTTATACTGTGTGATATACCAGAGGTCCTTATACTGTATGATACACCATAGGTTCTTATACTGTGTGATACACCAGAGGTCCTTATACTGTGTGGTACATCAGAGGTCCGTGTACTGTTTGGTACACCAGAGGTCCTTATGCTGTGTGATACACCAGAGGTCCTTATACTGTGTGGTACATCAGAGGTCCTTGTACTGTTTGGTACATCAGAGGTCCTTGTACTGTGTGGTACATCAGTGGGTCCTTGTACTGTGTGGTACATCAGTGGGTCCTTGTTCTGTGTGGTACATCAGTGGGTCCTTGTACTGTGTGGTACATCAGTGGGTCCTTGTACTGTGTGGTACATCAGTGGGTCCTTGTACTGTGTGGTACATCAGTGGGTCCTTGTACTGTGTGGTACATCAGTGGGTCCTTGTACTGTGTGGAACTGCAGTGGGTGTTTGCAGTATGATGTATACTAATGGATTCTTTGTGGTTTTTATTCGACCTGGCCAACTGTGCATCTTGTATATTGTATGTTTGTTTTATATACACGTCACTATTATGGTGCACTATGTCTTCAGACAAAACATTCACACTGCCTAAAGATTCCAATGGCACGTTGCAAAGCCCTAACTATCCTGGGCCATATGCGCTAAACGGAGACATCTACACATATGAGATTCACAGTCCTGGCAAATACATTCGAATCATATTTGATGGCTGGGATCTCTCCTTTTGGACCACCATTGAGGTAGGTGGATCTGTCAGGTAGAGCACTATTGAGGTAGGTGGATCTATCAGGTAAAAGAGTAAAGGTAAGTTCTTATATAGGGCAGTATCCAGTCCTCAGGACTGCTCAAAGCACTTTACACTCCGTGGCAGACCTGTTCAATCGAACACCGTCTTGACTTCTCTGAAAAAGAGCACCTTTGAGGTAGATGGATCTGTCAGGTAGAGCATCTTAGAGGTAGATGGATCTGTCAGGTAGAGCACCATTGATGTAGGTGGATCTATCAAGTTGAGCACTATTTATGTAGGTGGATCTATCAGGTAGAGCACCATTAATATAGATGGATATGTCAGGTAGAGCACCATTAATGTAGGTGATCTATCAAGTAGAGCACCATCAGGCAGTCCATGTATCAACTGTCCTGGTGTTATCAGCCATGTTGGTCTGTTGATTGTTGTCATCAGACATGTTGTTTCTAGTAAGCAATTGTACCATGGTTTTAGGACCGACTATGCAGCCTCGATGTCGCAGTAGTCTCTTCTACCGTTGCCAAAGCAATAACCAGAAGATCTGTGCCGAGGACAGATGTAATGGAGTGACCGACTGCCCGCTGGGCTCAGATGAACACAACTGTCCTACCAGTAAATGAACACTTGTTATCATAAACATTGTCATGCACTGCATAGTCATGTACACACAGTTGGGTTAATCCTGCCATTCCACCCTGTAGTCATGTACACACAGTTGGGTTGATCCTGCCATTCCACCCTGTAATCATGTACACACAGTTGGGTTGATCCTGCCATTCCACCCTGTAGTCATGTAAACACAGTTGGGTTGATCCTGCCATTCCACCCTGTATTCATGTACACACAGTTGGGTTAATCCTGCCATTCCACCCTGTAGTCATGTACACACAGTTGGGTTGATCCTGCCATTCCACCCTGTAATCATGTACACACAGTTGGGTTGATCCTGCCATTCCACCCTGTAGTCATGTAAACACAGTTGGGTTCATCCTGCCATTCCACCATGTAGTCATGTACACACATTTGGGTTCATCCTGCCATTCCACCCTGTAGTCATGTACACACAGTTGGGTTCATCGTGCCATTCCACCCTGTAGTCATGTACACACAGTTGGATTCATCCTGCCATTCCACCCTGTAGTCATGTAAACACAGTTGGGTTCATCCTGCCATTCCACCCTGTAGTCATGTAAACACAGTTGGGTTCATCCTGCCATCCCCCCTGTAGTCATGTACACACAGTTGGGTTCATCCTGCCATTCCACCCTGTAGTCATGTAAACACAGTTGGGTTCATCCTGCCATTCCACCCTGTAGTCATGTAAACACAGTTGGGTTCATCCTGCCATTCCACCCTGTAGTCATGTACACACAGTTGGGTTCATTCTGCCATTCCACCCTGTAGTCATATACACACAGTTGGGTTCATCCTGCCATTCTAACGTGTAGTCATGTAAACACAGTTGGGTTCATCCTGCCATTCCCCCTGTAGTCATGTACACACAGTTGGGTTCATCCTGCCATTCCACCCTGTAGTCATGTACACACAGTTGGGTTCATCCTGCCATTTCACCCTGTAGTCATGTACACACAGTTGGGTTCATCCTGTCATTCCAACGTGTAGTCATGTCAACACAGTTGGGTTCATCCTGCCATTCCCCCATGTAGTCAGGTACACACAGTTGGGTTCATCCTGCCATTCCAACATGTAGTCATGTACACACAGTTGGGTTCATCCTGCCATTCCACCCTGTAGTCATGTACACACAGTTGGGTTCATCCTGCCATTCCAACATGTAGTCATGTAAACACAGTTGGGTTCATCCTGCCATTCCCCGTGTAGTCATGTACACACAGTTGGGTTCATCCTGCCATTCCACCCTGTAGTCATGTACACACAGTTGAGTTCATCCTGCCATTCCAACCTGTAGTCATGTAAACACAGTTGGGTTCATCCTGCCATTCCACCCTGTAGTCATGTACACACAGTTGGGTTCATCCTGCCAATCCACCCTGTAGTCATGTAAACACAGTTGGGTTCATCGTGCCATTCCACCCTGTATTCATGTACACACAGTTGGGTTCATCCTGCCATTCCACCCTGTAGTCATATACACACAGTTGGGTTCATCCTGCCATTCCACCCTGTAGTCATGTACACACAGTTGGGTTCATCCTGCCATTCCACCCTGTAGTTATATACACACAGTTGGGTTCATCCTGCCATTCCAATGTGTAGTCATGTAAACACAGTTGGGTTCATCCTGCCATTCCCCCCTGTAGTCATGTACACACAGTTGGGTTCATCCTGCCATTCCACCCTGTAGTCATGTACACACAGTTGGGTTCATCCTGCCATTCCAACCTGTAGTCATGTAAACATAGTTGGGTTCATCCTGCCATTCCACCCTGTAGTCATGTACACACAGTTGGGTTCATCCTGCCATTCCACCCTGTAGTCATGTACACACAGTTGGGTTGATCCTGCCATTCCACCCTGTAATCATGTACACACAGTTGGGTTGATCCTGCCATTCCACCCTGTAGTCATGTAAACACAGTTGGGTTGATCCTGCCATTCCACCCTGTATTCATGTACACACAGTTGGGTTAATCCTGCCATTCCACCCTGTAGTCATGTACACACAGTTGGGTTGATCCTGCCATTCCACCCTGTAATCATGTACACACAGTTGGGTTGATCCTGCCATTCCACCCTGTATTCATGTACACACAGTTGGGTTAATCCTGCCATTCCACCCTGTAGTCATGTACACACAGTTGGGTTGATCCTGCCATTCCACCCTGTAATCATGTACACACAGTTGGGTTGATCCTGCCATTCCACCCTGTAGTCATGTAAACACAGTTGGGTTGATCCTGCCATTCCACCCTGTATTCATGTACACACAGTTGGGTTAATCCTGCCATTCCACCCTGTAGTCATGTACACACAGTTGGGTTGATCCTGCCATTCCACCCTGTAATCATGTACACACAGTTGGGTTGATCCTGCCATTCCACCCTGTAGTCATGTAAACACAGTTGGGTTCATCCTGCCATTCCACCATGTAGTCATGTACACACAGTTGGGTTCATCCTGCCATTCCACCCTGTAGTCATGTACACACAGTTGAGTTCATCCTGCCATTCCAACCTGTAGTCATGTAAACACAGTTGGGTTCATCCTGCCATTCCACCCTGTAGTCATGTACACACAGTTGGGTTCATCCTGCCAATCCACCCTGTAGTCATGTAAACACAGTTGGGTTCATCGTGCCATTCCACCCTGTATTCATGTACACACAGTTGGGTTCATCCTGCCATTCCACCCTGTAGTCATATACACACAGTTGCGTTCATCCTGCCATTCCACCCTGTAGTCATGTACACACAGTTGGGTTCATCCTGCCATTCCACCCTGTAGTTATATACACACAGTTGGGTTCATCCTGCCATTCCAATGTGTAGTCATGTAAACACAGTTGGGTTCATCCTGCCATTCCCCCCTGTAGTCATGTACACACAGTTGGGTTCATCCTGCCATTCCACCCTGTAGTCATGTACACACAGTTGGGTTCATCCTGCCATTCCAACCTGTAGTCATGTAAACATAGTTGGGTTCATCCTGCCATTCCACCCTGTAGTCATGTACACACAGTTGGGTTCATCCTGCCATTCCACCCTGTAGTCATGTACACACAGTTGGGTTCATCCTGCCATTCCACTCTGTAGTCATGTACACACAGTTGGGTTCATCCTGCCTTTCCACCATGTAGTCATGTACACACAGTTGGGTTCATCCTGCCATTCCACCCTGTAGTCATGTACACACAGTTGGGTTCATCCTGCCAATCCACCCTGTAGTCATGTAAACACAGTTGGGTTCATCGTGCCATTCCACCCTGTATTCATGTACACACAGTTGGGTTCATCCTGCCATTCCACCCTGTAGTCATGTACACACAGTTGGGTTCATCCTGCCATTCCACCCTGTAGTCATGTACACACAGTTGTGTTCATCCTGCCATTCCACCCTGTAGTCATGTACACACAGTTGGGTTCATCGTGCCATTCCACCCTGTAGTCATGTACACACAGTTGTGTTCATCCTGCCATTCCACCCTGTAGTCATGTAAACACAGTTGGGTTCATCGTGCCATTCCACCCTGTATTCATGTACACACAGTTGTGTTCATCCTGCCATTCCACCCTGTAGTCATGTACACACAGTTGGGTTCATCCTGCCATTCCACCCTGTAGTCATGTACACACAGTTGGGTTCATCATGCCATTCCACCCTGTAGTCATGTACACACAGTTGTGTTCATCCTGCCATTCCACCCTGTAGTCATGTAAACACAGTTGGGTTCATCGTGCCATTCCACCCTGTATTCATGTACACACAGTTGTGTTCATCCTGCCATTCCACCCTGTAGTCATGTTCACACAGTTGGGTTCATCCTGCCATTCCACCCTGTAGTCATGTACACACAGTTGGGTTCATCGTGCCATTCCACCCTGTAGTCATGTACACACAGTTGTGTTCATCCTGCCATTCCACCCTGTAGTCATGTAAACACAGTTGGGTTCATCGTGCCATTCCACCCTGTATTCATGTACACACAGTTGTGTTCATCCTGCCATTCCACCCTGTAGTCATGTACACACAGTTGTGTTCATCCTGCCATTCCACCCTGTAGTCATGTACACACAGTTGGGTTCATCGTGCCATTCCACCCTGTAGTCATGTACACACAGTTGTGTTCATCCTGCCATTCCACCCTGTAGTCATGTAAACACAGTTGGGTTCATCGTGCCATTCCACCCTGTATTCATGTACACACAGTTGTGTTCATCCTGCCATTCCACCCTGTAGTCATGTACACACAGTTGGGTTCATCCTGCCATTCCACCCTGTAGTCATGTACACACAGTTGTGTTCATCCTGCCATTCCACCCTGTAGTCATGTACACACAGTTGTGTTCATCCTGCCATTCCACCCTGTATTCATGTACACACAGTTGGGTTCATCCTGCCATTCCACCCTGTAGTCATGTACACACAGTTGTGTTCATCCTGCCATTCCACCCTGTATTCATGTACACACAGTTGTGTTCATCCTGCCATTCCACCCTGTAGTCATGTACACACAGTTGTGTTCATCCTGCCATTCCACCCTGTAGTCATGTACACACAGTTGGGTTCATCCTGCCATTCCACCCTGTAGTCATGTACACACAGTTGTGTTCATCCTGCCATTCCACACTGTAGTCATGTACACACAGTTGGGTTCATCCTGCCATTCCACATTGTAGTCATGTAAACACAGTTGGGTTCATCCTGCCATTCCACCCTGTAGTCATGTACACACAGTTGGGTTCATCCTGCCAATCCACCCTGTAGTCATGTAAACACAGTTGGGTTCATCGTGCCATTCCACCCTGTATTCATGTACACACAGTTGGGTTCATCCTGCCATTCCACCCTGTAGTCATATACACACAGTTGTGTTCATCCTGCCATTCCACCCTGTAGTCATGTACACACAGTTGGGTTCATCCTGCCATTCCACCCTGTAGTTATATACACACAGTTGGGTTCATCCTGCCATTCCAATGTGTAGTCATGTAAACACAGTTGGGTTCATCCTGCCATTCCCCCCTGTAGTCATGTACACACAGTTGGGTTCATCCTGCCATTCCACCCTGTAGTCATGTACACACAGTTGGGTTCATCCTGCCATTCCAACCTGTAGTCATGTAAACATAGTTGGGTTCATCCTGCCATTCCACCCTGTAGTCATGTACACACAGTTGGGTTCATCCTGCCATTCCACCCTGTAGTCATGTACACACAGTTGGGTTGATCCTGCCATTCCACCCTGTAATCATGTACACACAGTTGGGTTGATCCTGCCATTCCACCCTGTAGTCATGTAAACACAGTTGGGTTGATCCTGCCATTCCACCCTGTATTCATGTACACACAGTTGGGTTAATCCTGCCATTCCACCCTGTAGTCATGTACACACAGTTGGGTTGATCCTGCCATTCCACCCTGTAATCATGTACACACAGTTGGGTTGATCCTGCCATTCCACCCTGTAGTCATGTAAACACAGTTGGGTTCATCCTGCCATTCCACCATGTAGTCATGTACACACAGTTGGGTTCATCCTGCCATTCCACCCTGTAGTCATGTACACACAGTTGAGTTCATCCTGCCATTCCAACCTGTAGTCATGTAAACACAGTTGGGTTCATCCTGCCATTCCACCCTGTAGTCATGTACACACAGTTGGGTTCATCCTGCCAATCCACCCTGTAGTCATGTAAACACAGTTGGGTTCATCGTGCCATTCCACCCTGTATTCATGTACACACAGTTGGGTTCATCCTGCCATTCCACCCTGTAGTCATATACACACAGTTGCGTTCATCCTGCCATTCCACCCTGTAGTCATGTACACACAGTTGGGTTCATCCTGCCATTCCACCCTGTAGTTATATACACACAGTTGGGTTCATCCTGCCATTCCAATGTGTAGTCATGTAAACACAGTTGGGTTCATCCTGCCATTCCCCCCTGTAGTCATGTACACACAGTTGGGTTCATCCTGCCATTCCACCCTGTAGTCATGTACACACAGCTGGGTTCATCCTGCCATTCCAACCTGTAGTCATGTAAACATAGTTGGGTTCATCCTGCCATTCCACCCTGTAGTCATGTACACACAGTTGGGTTCATCCTGCCATTCCACCCTGTAGTCATGTACACACAGTTGGGTTCATCCTGCCATTCCACTCTGTAGTCATGTACACACAGTTGGGTTCATCCTGCCTTTCCACCATGTAGTCATGTACACACAGTTGGGTTCATCCTGCCATTCCACCCTGTAGTCATGTACACACAGTTGGGTTCATCCTGCCAATCCACCCTGTAGTCATGTAAACACAGTTGGGTTCATCGTGCCATTCCACCCTGTATTCATGTACACACAGTTGGGTTCATCCTGCCATTCCACCCTGTAGTCATGTACACACAGTTGGGTTCATCCTGCCATTCCACCCTGTAGTCATGTACACACAGTTGTGTTCATCCTGCCATTCCACCCTGTAGTCATGTACACACAGTTGGGTTCATCGTGCCATTCCACCCTGTAGTCATGTACACACAGTTGTGTTCATCCTGCCATTCCACCCTGTAGTCATGTAAACACAGTTGGGTTCATCGTGCCATTCCACCCTGTATTCATGTACACACAGTTGTGTTCATCCTGCCATTCCACCCTGTAGTCATGTACACACAGTTGGGTTCATCCTGCCATTCCACCCTGTAGTCATGTACACACAGTTGGGTTCATCCTGCCATTCCCCCCTGTAGTCATGTACACACAGTTGGGTTCATCCTGCCATTCCACCCTGTAGTCATGTACACACAGCTGGGTTCATCCTGCCATTCCAACCTGTAGTCATGTAAACATAGTTGGGTTCATCCTGCCATTCCACCCTGTAGTCATGTACACACAGTTGGGTTCATCCTGCCATTCCACCCTGTAGTCATGTACACACAGTTGGGTTCATCCTGCCATTCCACTCTGTAGTCATGTACACACAGTTGGGTTCATCCTGCCTTTCCACCATGTAGTCATGTACACACAGTTGGGTTCATCCTGCCATTCCACCCTGTAGTCATGTACACACAGTTGGGTTCATCCTGCCAATCCACCCTGTAGTCATGTAAACACAGTTGGGTTCATCGTGCCATTCCACCCTGTATTCATGTACACACAGTTGGGTTCATCCTGCCATTCCACCCTGTAGTCATGTACACACAGTTGGGTTCATCCTGCCATTCCACCCTGTAGTCATGTACACACAGTTGTGTTCATCCTGCCATTCCACCCTGTAGTCATGTAAACACAGTTGGGTTCATCATGCCATTCCACCCTGTATTCATGTACACACAGTTGTGTTCATCCTGCCATTCCACCCTGTAGTCATGTACACACAGTTGGGTTCATCCTGCCATTCCACCCTGTAGTCATGTACACACAGTTGGGTTAATCCTGCCATTCCACCCTGTAGTCATGTACACACAGTTGGGTTGATCCTGCCATTCCACCCTGTAATCATGTACACACAGTTGGGTTGATCCTGCCATTCCACCCTGTATTCATGTACACACAGTTGGGTTAATCCTGCCATTCCACCCTGTAGTCATGTACACACAGTTGGGTTGATCCTGCCATTCCACCCTGTAATCATGTACACACAGTTGGGTTGATCCTGCCATTCCACCCTGTAGTCATGTAAACACAGTTGGGTTGATCCTGCCATTCCACCCTGTATTCATGTACACACAGTTGGGTTAATCCTGCCATTCCACCCTGTAGTCATGTACACACAGTTGGGTTGATCCTGCCATTCCACCCTGTAATCATGTACACACAGTTGGGTTGATCCTGCCATTCCACCCTGTAGTCATGTAAACACAGTTGGGTTCATCCTGCCATTCCACCATGTAGTCATGTACACACAGTTGGGTTCATCCTGCCATTCCACCCTGTAGTCATGTACACACAGTTGAGTTCATCCTGCCATTCCAACCTGTAGTCATGTAAACACAGTTGGGTTCATCCTGCCATTCCACCCTGTAGTCATGTACACACAGTTGGGTTCATCCTGCCAATCCACCCTGTAGTCATGTAAACACAGTTGGGTTCATCGTGCCATTCCACCCTGTATTCATGTACACACAGTTGGGTTCATCCTGCCATTCCACCCTGTAGTCATATACACACAGTTGCGTTCATCCTGCCATTCCACCCTGTAGTTATATACACACAGTTGGGTTCATCCTGCCATTCCAATGTGTAGTCATGTAAACACAGTTGGGTTCATCCTGCCATTCCCCCCTGTAGTCATGTACACACAGTTGGGTTCATCCTGCCATTCCACCCTGTAGTCATGTACACACAGCTGGGTTCATCCTGCCATTCCAACCTGTAGTCATGTAAACATAGTTGGGTTCATCCTGCCATTCCACCCTGTAGTCATGTACACACAGTTGGGTTCATCCTGCCATTCCACCCTGTAGTCATGTACACACAGTTGGGTTCATCCTGCCATTCCACTCTGTAGTCATGTACACACAGTTGGGTTCATCCTGCCTTTCCACCATGTAGTCATGTACACACAGTTGGGTTCATCCTGCCATTCCACCCTGTAGTCATGTACACACAGTTGGGTTCATCCTGCCAATCCACCCTGTAGTCATGTAAACACAGTTGGGTTCATCGTGCCATTCCACCCTGTATTCATGTACACACAGTTGGGTTCATCCTGCCATTCCACCCTGTAGTCATGTACACACAGTTGGGTTCATCCTGCCATTCCACCCTGTAGTCATGTACACACAGTTGTGTTCATCCTGCCATTCCACCCTGTAGTCATGTACACACAGTTGGGTTCATCGTGCCATTCCACCCTGTAGTCATGTACACACAGTTGTGTTCATCCTGCCATTCCACCCTGTAGTCATGTAAACACAGTTGGGTTCATCGTGCCATTCCACCCTGTATTCATGTACACACAGTTGTGTTCATCCTGCCATTCCACCCTGTAGTCATGTACACACAGTTGGGTTCATCCTGCCATTCCACCCTGTAGTCATGTACACACAGTTGGGTTCATCCTGCCATTCCCCCCTGTAGTCATGTACACACAGTTGGGTTCATCCTGCCATTCCACCCTGTAGTCATGTACACACAGCTGGGTTCATCCTGCCATTCCAACCTGTAGTCATGTAAACATAGTTGGGTTCATCCTGCCATTCCACCCTGTAGTCATGTACACACAGTTGGGTTCATCCTGCCATTCCACCCTGTAGTCATGTACACACAGTTGGGTTCATCCTGCCATTCCACTCTGTAGTCATGTACACACAGTTGGGTTCATCCTGCCTTTCCACCATGTAGTCATGTACACACAGTTGGGTTCATCCTGCCATTCCACCCTGTAGTCATGTACACACAGTTGGGTTCATCCTGCCAATCCACCCTGTAGTCATGTAAACACAGTTGGGTTCATCGTGCCATTCCACCCTGTATTCATGTACACACAGTTGGGTTCATCCTGCCATTCCACCCTGTAGTCATGTACACACAGTTGGGTTCATCCTGCCATTCCACCCTGTAGTCATGTACACACAGTTGTGTTCATCCTGCCATTCCACCCTGTAGTCATGTACACACAGTTGGGTTCATCGTGCCATTCCACCCTGTAGTCATGTACACACAGTTGTGTTCATCCTGCCATTCCACCCTGTAGTCATGTAAACACAGTTGGGTTCATCGTGCCATTCCACCCTGTATTCATGTACACACAGTTGTGTTCATCCTGCCATTCCACCCTGTAGTCATGTACACACAGTTGGGTTCATCCTGCCATTCCACCCTGTAGTCATGTACACACAGTTGGGTTCATCATGCCATTCCACCCTGTAGTCATGTACACACAGTTGTGTTCATCCTGCCATTCCACCCTGTAGTCATGTAAACACAGTTGGGTTCATCATGCCATTCCACCCTGTATTCATGTACACACAGTTGTGTTCATCCTGCCATTCCACCCTGTAGTCATGTACACACAGTTGGGTTCATCCTGCCATTCCACCCTGTAGTCATGTACACACAGTTGGGTTCATCGTGCCATTCCACCCTGTAGTCATGTACACACAGTTGTGTTCATCCTGCCATTCCACCCTGTAGTCATGTAAACACAGTTGGGTTCATCGTGCCATTCCACCCTGTATTCATGTACACACAGTTGTGTTCATCCTGCCATTCCACCCTGTAGTCATGTACACACAGTTGTGTTCATCCTGCCATTCCACCCTGTAGTCATGTACACACAGTTGTGTTCATCCTGCCATTCCACCCTGTAGTCATGTACACACAGTTGAGTTCATCCTGCCATTCCAACCTGTAGTCATGTAAACACAGTTGGGTTCATCCTGCCATTCCACCCTGTAGTCATGTACACACAGTTGGGTTCATCCTGCCAATCCACCCTGTAGTCATGTAAACACAGTTGGGTTCATCGTGCCATTCCACCCTGTATTCATGTACACACAGTTGGGTTCATCCTGCCATTCCACCCTGTAGTCATATACACACAGTTGGGTTCATCCTGCCATTCCACCCTGTAGTCATGTACACACAGTTGGGTTCATCCTGCCATTCCACCCTGTAGTTATATACACACAGTTGGGTTCATCCTGCCATTCCAATGTGTAGTCATGTAAACACAGTTGGGTTCATCCTGCCATTCCCCCCTGTAGTCATGTACACACAGTTGGGTTCATCCTGCCATTCCACCCTGTAGTCATGTACACACAGTTGGGTTCATCCTGCCATTCCAACCTGTAGTCATGTAAACATAGTTGGGTTCATCCTGCCATTCCACCCTGTAGTCATGTACACACAGTTGGGTTCATCCTGCCATTCCACCCTGTAGTCATGTACACACAGTTGGGTTGATCCTGCCATTCCACCCTGTAATCATGTACACACAGTTGGGTTGATCCTGCCATTCCACCCTGTAGTCATGTAAACACAGTTGGGTTCATCCTGCCATTCCACCCTGTAGTCATGTACACACAGTTGGGTTCATCCTGCCATTCCACCCTGTAGTCATGTACACACAGTTGGGTTGATCCTGCCATTCCACCCTGTAATCATGTACACACAGTTGGGTTGATCCTGCCATTCCACCCTGTATTCATGTACACACAGTTGGGTTAATCCTGCCATTCCACCCTGTAGTCATGTACACACAGTTGGGTTGATCCTGCCATTCCACCCTGTAATCATGTACACACAGTTGGGTTGATCCTGCCATTCCACCCTGTAGTCATGTAAACACAGTTGGGTTGATCCTGCCATTCCACCCTGTATTCATGTACACACAGTTGGGTTAATCCTGCCATTCCACCCTGTAGTCATGTACACACAGTTGGGTTGATCCTGCCATTCCACCCTGTAATCATGTACACACAGTTGGGTTGATCCTGCCATTCCACCCTGTAGTCATGTAAACACAGTTGGGTTCATCCTGCCATTCCACCATGTAGTCATGTACACACAGTTGGGTTCATCCTGCCATTCCACCCTGTAGTCATGTACACACAGTTGAGTTCATCCTGCCATTCCAACCTGTAGTCATGTAAACACAGTTGGGTTCATCCTGCCATTCCACCCTGTAGTCATGTACACACAGTTGGGTTCATCCTGCCATTCCACCCTGTAGTTATATACACACAGTTGGGTTCATCCTGCCATTCCAATGTGTAGTCATGTAAACATAGTTGGGTTCATCCTGCCATTCCCCGCTGTAGTCATGTACACACAGTTGGGTTCATCCTGCCATTCCACCCTGTAGTCATGTACACACAGTTGGGTTCATCCTGCCATTCCAACCTGTAGTCATGTAAACATAGTTGGGTTCATCCTGCCATTCCACCCTGTAGTCATGTACACACAGTTGGGTTCATCCTGCCATTCCACCCTGTAGTCATGTACACACAGTTGGGTTCATCCTGCCATTCCACTCTGTAGTCATGTACACACAGTTGGGTTCATCCTGCCTTTCCACCATGTAGTCATGTACACACAGTTGGGTTCATCCTGCCATTCCACCCTGTAGTCATGTACACACAGTTGGGTTCATCCTGCCAATCCACCCTGTAGTCATGTAAACACAGTTGGGTTCATCGTGCCATTCCACCCTGTATTCATGTACACACAGTTGGGTTCATCCTGCCATTCCACCCTGTAGTCATGTACACACAGTTGGGTTGATCCTGCCATTCCACCCTGTAGTCATGTACACACAGTTGTGTTCATCCTGCCATTCCACCCTGTAGTCATGTACACACAGTTGGGTTCATCGTGCCATTCCACCCTGTAGTCATGTACACACAGTTGTGTTCATCCTGCCATTCCACCCTGTAGTCATGTAAACACAGTTGGGTTCATCGTGCCATTCCACCCTGTATTCATGTACACACAGTTGTGTTCATCCTGCCATTCCACCCTGTAGTCATGTACACACAGTTGGGTTCATCCTGCCATTCCACCCTGTAGTCATGTACACACAGTTGGGTTCATCATGCCATTCCACCCTGTAGTCATGTACACACAGTTGTGTTCATCCTGCCATTCCACCCTGTAGTCATGTAAACACAGTTGGGTTCATCGTGCCATTCCACCCTGTATTCATGTACACACAGTTGTGTTCATCCTGCCATTCCACCCTGTAATCATGTTCACACAGTTGGGTTCATCCTGCCATTCCACCCTGTAGTCATGTACACACAGTTGGGTTCATCGTGCCATTCCACCCTGTAGTCATGTACACACAGTTGTGTTCATCCTGCCATTCCACCCTGTAGTCATGTAAACACAGTTGGGTTCATCGTGCCATTCCACCCTGTATTCATGTACACACAGTTGTGTTCATCCTGCCATTCCACCCTGTAGTCATGTACACACAGTTGTGTTCATCCTGCCATTCCACCCTGTAGTCATGTACACACAGTTGTGTTCATCCTGCCATTCCACCCTGTAGTCATGTACACACAGTTGTGTTCATCGTGCCATTCCACCCTGTAGTCATGTACACACAGTTGTGTTCATCCTGCCATTCCACCCTGTAGTCATGTAAACACAGTTGGGTTCATCGTGCCATTCCACCCTGTATTCATGTACACACAGTTGTGTTCATCCTGCCATTCCACCCTGTAGTCATGTACACACAGTTGGGTTCATCCTGCCATTCCACCCTGTAGTCATGTACACACAGTTGTGTTCATCCTGCCATTCCACCCTGTAGTCATGTACACACAGTTGTGTTCATCCTGCCATTCCACCCTGTATTCATGTACACACAGTTGGGTTCATCCTGCCATTCCACCCTGTAGTCATGTACACACAGTTGTGTTCATCCTGCCATTCCACCCTGTATTCATGTACACACAGTTGTGTTCATCCTGCCATTCCACCCTGTAGTCATGTACACACAGTTGTGTTCATCCTGCCATTCCACCCTGTAGTCATGTACACACAGTTGGGTTCATCCTGCCATTCCACCCTGTAGTCATGTACACACAGTTGTGTTCATCCTGCCATTCCACACTGTAGTCATGTACACACAGTTGGGTTCATCCTGCCATTCCACATTGTAGTCATGTAAACACAGTTGGGTTCATCCTGCCATTCCACCCTGTAGTCATGTACACACAGTTGGGTTCATCCTGCCAATCCACCCTGTAGTCATGTAAACACAGTTGGGTTCATCGTGCCATTCCACCCTGTATTCATGTACACACAGTTGGGTTCATCCTGCCATTCCACCCTGTAGTCATATACACACAGTTGTGTTCATCCTGCCATTCCACCCTGTAGTCATGTACACACAGTTGGGTTCATCCTGCCATTCCACCCTGTAGTTATATACACACAGTTGGGTTCATCCTGCCATTCCAATGTGTAATCATGTAAACACAGTTGGGTTCATCCTGCCATTCCCCCCTGTAGTCATGTACACACAGTTGGGTTCATCCTGCCATTCCACCCTGTAGTCATGTACACACAGTTGGGTTCATCCTGCCATTCCAACCTGTAGTCATGTAAACATAGTTGGGTTCATCCTGCCATTCCACCCTGTAGTCATGTACACACAGTTGGGTTCATCCTGCCATTCCACCCTGTAGTCATGTACACACAGTTGGGTTGATCCTGCCATTCCACCCTGTAATCATGTACACACAGTTGGGTTGATCCTGCCATTCCACCCTGTAGTCATGTAAACACAGTTGGGTTGATCCTGCCATTCCACCCTGTATTCATGTACACACAGTTGGGTTAATCCTGCCATTCCACCCTGTAGTCATGTACACACAGTTGGGTTGATCCTGCCATTCCACCCTGTAATCATGTACACACAGTTGGGTTGATCCTGCCATTCCACCCTGTATTCATGTACACACAGTTGGGTTAATCCTGCCATTCCACCCTGTAGTCATGTACACACAGTTGGGTTGATCCTGCCATTCCACCCTGTAATCATGTACACACAGTTGGGTTGATCCTGCCATTCCACCCTGTAGTCATGTAAACACAGTTGGGTTGATCCTGCCATTCCACCCTGTATTCATGTACACACAGTTGGGTTAATCCTGCCATTCCACCCTGTAGTCATGTACACACAGTTGGGTTGATCCTGCCATTCCACCCTGTAATCATGTACACACAGTTGGGTTGATCCTGCCATTCCACCCTGTAGTCATGTAAACACAGTTGGGTTCATCCTGCCATTCCACCATGTAGTCATGTACACACAGTTGGGTTCATCCTGCCATTCCACCCTGTAGTCATGTACACACAGTTGAGTTCATCCTGCCATTCCAACCTGTAGTCATGTAAACACAGTTGGGTTCATCCTGCCATTCCACCCTGTAGTCATGTACACACAGTTGGGTTCATCCTGCCAATCCACCCTGTAGTCATGTAAACACAGTTGGGTTCATCGTGCCATTCCACCCTGTATTCATGTACACACAGTTGGGTTCATCCTGCCATTCCACCCTGTAGTCATATAAACACAGTTGCGTTCATCCTGCCATTCCACCCTGTAGTCATGTACACACAGTTGGGTTCATCCTGCCATTCCACCCTGTAGTTATATACACACAGTTGGGTTCATCCTGCCATTCCAATGTGTAGTCATGTAAACACAGTTGGGTTCATCCTGCCATTCCCCCCTGTAGTCATGTACACACAGTTGGGTTCATCCTGCCATTCCACCCTGTAGTCATGTACACACAGCTGGGTTCATCCTGCCATTCCAACCTGTAGTCATGTAAACATAGTTGGGTTCATCCTGCCATTCCACCCTGTAGTCATGTACACACAGTTGGGTTCATCCTGCCATTCCACCCTGTAGTCATGTACACACAGTTGGGTTCATCCTGCCATTCCACTCTGTAGTCATGTACACACAGTTGGGTTCATCCTGCCTTTCCACCATGTAGTCATGTACACACAGTTGGGTTCATCCTGCCATTCCACCCTGTAGTCATGTACACACAGTTGGGTTCATCCTGCCAATCCACCCTGTAGTCATGTAAACACAGTTGGGTTCATCGTGCCATTCCACCCTGTATTCATGTACACACAGTTGGGTTCATCCTGCCATTCCACCCTGTAGTCATGTACACACAGTTGGGTTCATCCTGCCATTCCACCCTGTAGTCATGTACACACAGTTGTGTTCATCCTGCCATTCCACCCTGTAGTCATGTACACACAGTTGGGTTCATCGTGCCATTCCACCCTGTAGTCATGTACACACAGTTGTGTTCATCCTGCCATTCCACCCTGTAGTCATGTAAACACAGTTGGGTTCATCGTGCCATTCCACCCTGTATTCATGTACACACAGTTGTGTTCATCCTGCCATTCCACCCTGTAGTCATGTACACACAGTTGGGTTCATCCTGCCATTCCACCCTGTAGTCATGTACACACAGTTGGGTTCATCCTGCCATTCCCCCCTGTAGTCATGTACACACAGTTGGGTTCATCCTGCCATTCCACCCTGTAGTCATGTACACACAGCTGGGTTCATCCTGCCATTCCAACCTGTAGTCATGTAAACATAGTTGGGTTCATCCTGCCATTCCACCCTGTAGTCATGTACACACAGTTGGGTTCATCCTGCCATTCCACCCTGTAGTCATGTACACACAGTTGGGTTCATCCTGCCATTCCACTCTGTAGTCATGTACACACAGTTGGGTTCATCCTGCCTTTCCACCATGTAGTCATGTACACACAGTTGGGTTCATCCTGCCATTCCACCCTGTAGTCATGTACACACAGTTGGGTTCATCCTGCCAATCCACCCTGTAGTCATGTAAACACAGTTGGGTTCATCGTGCCATTCCACCCTGTATTCATGTACACACAGTTGGGTTCATCCTGCCATTCCACCCTGTAGTCATGTACACACAGTTGGGTTCATCCTGCCATTCCACCCTGTAGTCATGTACACACAGTTGTGTTCATCCTGCCATTCCACCCTGTAGTCATGTACACACAGTTGGGTTCATCGTGCCATTCCACCCTGTAGTCATGTACACACAGTTGTGTTCATCCTGCCATTCCACCCTGTAGTCATGTACACACAGTTGTGTTCATCCTGCCATTCCACCCTGTATTCATGTACACACAGTTGTGTTCATCCTGCCATTCCACCCTGTAGTCATGTACACACAGTTGTGTTCATCCTGCCATTCCACCCTGTAGTCATGTACACACAGTTGGGTTCATCCTGCCATTCCACCCTGTAGTCATGTACACACAGTTGTGTTCATCCTGCCATTCCACACTGTAGTCATGTACACACAGTTGGGTTCATCCTGCCATTCCACATTGTAGTCATGTAAACACAGTTGGGTTCATCCTGCCATTCCACCCTGTAGTCATGTACACACAGTTGGGTTCATCCTGCCAATCCACCCTGTAGTCATGTAAACACAGTTGGGTTCATCGTGCCATTCCACCCTGTATTCATGTACACACAGTTGGGTTCATCCTGCCATTCCACCCTGTAGTCATATACACACAGTTGTGTTCATCCTGCCATTCCACCCTGTAGTCATGTACACACAGTTGGGTTCATCCTGCCATTCCACCCTGTAGTTATATACACACAGTTGGGTTCATCCTGCCATTCCAATGTGTAGTCATGTAAACACAGTTGGGTTCATCCTGCCATTCCCCCCTGTAGTCATGTACACACAGTTGGGTTCATCCTGCCATTCCACCCTGTAGTCATGTACACACAGTTGGGTTCATCCTGCCATTCCAACCTGTAGTCATGTAAACATAGTTGGGTTCATCCTGCCATTCCACCCTGTAGTCATGTACACACAGTTGGGTTCATCCTGCCATTCCACCCTGTAGTCATGTACACACAGTTGGGTTGATCCTGCCATTCCACCCTGTAATCATGTACACACAGTTGGGTTGATCCTGCCATTCCACCCTGTAGTCATGTAAACACAGTTGGGTTGATCCTGCCATTCCACCCTGTATTCATGTACACACAGTTGGGTTAATCCTGCCATTCCACCCTGTAGTCATGTACACACAGTTGGGTTGATCCTGCCATTCCACCCTGTAATCATGTACACACAGTTGGGTTGATCCTGCCATTCCACCCTGTATTCATGTACACACAGTTGGGTTAATCCTGCCATTCCACCCTGTAGTCATGTACACACAGTTGGGTTGATCCTGCCATTCCACCCTGTAATCATGTACACACAGTTGGGTTGATCCTGCCATTCCACCCTGTAGTCATGTAAACACAGTTGGGTTGATCCTGCCATTCCACCCTGTATTCATGTACACACAGTTGGGTTAATCCTGCCATTCCACCCTGTAGTCATGTACACACAGTTGGGTTGATCCTGCCATTCCACCCTGTAATCATGTACACACAGTTGGGTTGATCCTGCCATTCCACCCTGTAGTCATGTAAACACAGTTGGGTTCATCCTGCCATTCCACCATGTAGTCATGTACACACAGTTGGGTTCATCCTGCCATTCCACCCTGTAGTCATGTACACACAGTTGAGTTCATCCTGCCATTCCAACCTGTAGTCATGTAAACACAGTTGGGTTCATCCTGCCATTCCACCCTGTAGTCATGTACACACAGTTGGGTTCATCCTGCCAATCCACCCTGTAGTCATGTAAACACAGTTGGGTTCATCGTGCCATTCCACCCTGTATTCATGTACACACAGTTGGGTTCATCCTGCCATTCCACCCTGTAGTCATATAAACACAGTTGCGTTCATCCTGCCATTCCACCCTGTAGTCATGTACACACAGTTGGGTTCATCCTGCCATTCCACCCTGTAGTTATATACACACAGTTGGGTTCATCCTGCCATTCCAATGTGTAGTCATGTAAACACAGTTGGGTTCATCCTGCCATTCCCCCCTGTAGTCATGTACACACAGTTGGGTTCATCCTGCCATTCCACCCTGTAGTCATGTACACACAGCTGGGTTCATCCTGCCATTCCAACCTGTAGTCATGTAAACATAGTTGGGTTCATCCTGCCATTCCACCCTGTAGTCATGTACACACAGTTGGGTTCATCCTGCCATTCCACCCTGTAGTCATGTACACACAGTTGGGTTCATCCTGCCATTCCACTCTGTAGTCATGTACACACAGTTGGGTTCATCCTGCCTTTCCACCATGTAGTCATGTACACACAGTTGGGTTCATCCTGCCATTCCACCCTGTAGTCATGTACACACAGTTGGGTTCATCCTGCCAATCCACCCTGTAGTCATGTAAACACAGTTGGGTTCATCGTGCCATTCCACCCTGTATTCATGTACACACAGTTGGGTTCATCCTGCCATTCCACCCTGTAGTCATGTACACACAGTTGGGTTCATCCTGCCATTCCACCCTGTAGTCATGTACACACAGTTGTGTTCATCCTGCCATTCCACCCTGTAGTCATGTACACACAGTTGGGTTCATCGTGCCATTCCACCCTGTAGTCATGTACACACAGTTGTGTTCATCCTGCCATTCCACCCTGTAGTCATGTAAACACAGTTGGGTTCATCGTGCCATTCCACCCTGTATTCATGTACACACAGTTGTGTTCATCCTGCCATTCCACCCTGTAGTCATGTACACACAGTTGGGTTCATCCTGCCATTCCACCCTGTAGTCATGTACACACAGTTGGGTTCATCCTGCCATTCCCCCCTGTAGTCATGTACACACAGTTGGGTTCATCCTGCCATTCCACCCTGTAGTCATGTACACACAGCTGGGTTCATCCTGCCATTCCAACCTGTAGTCATGTAAACATAGTTGGGTTCATCCTGCCATTCCACCCTGTAGTCATGTACACACAGTTGGGTTCATCCTGCCATTCCACCCTGTAGTCATGTACACACAGTTGGGTTCATCCTGCCATTCCACTCTGTAGTCATGTACACACAGTTGGGTTCATCCTGCCTTTCCACCATGTAGTCATGTACACACAGTTGGGTTCATCCTGCCATTCCACCCTGTAGTCATGTACACACAGTTGGGTTCATCCTGCCAATCCACCCTGTAGTCATGTAAACACAGTTGGGTTCATCGTGCCATTCCACCCTGTATTCATGTACACACAGTTGGGTTCATCCTGCCATTCCACCCTGTAGTCATGTACACACAGTTGGGTTCATCCTGCCATTCCACCCTGTAGTCATGTACACACAGTTGTGTTCATCCTGCCATTCCACCCTGTAGTCATGTACACACAGTTGGGTTCATCGTGCCATTCCACCCTGTAGTCATGTACACACAGTTGTGTTCATCCTGCCATTCCACCCTGTAGTCATGTAAACACAGTTGGGTTCATCGTGCCATTCCACCCTGTATTCATGTACACACAGTTGTGTTCATCCTGCCATTCCACCCTGTAGTCATGTACACACAGTTGGGTTCATCCTGCCATTCCACCCTGTAGTCATGTACACACAGTTGGGTTCATCATGCCATTCCACCCTGTAGTCATGTACACACAGTTGTGTTCATCCTGCCATTCCACCCTGTAGTCATGTAAACACAGTTGGGTTCATCATGCCATTCCACCCTGTATTCATGTACACACAGTTGTGTTCATCCTGCCATTCCACCCTGTAGTCATGTACACACAGTTGGGTTCATCCTGCCATTCCACCCTGTAGTCATGTACACACAGTTGGGTTCATCGTGCCATTCCACCCTGTAGTCATGTACACACAGTTGTGTTCATCCTGCCATTCCACCCTGTAGTCATGTAAACACAGTTGGGTTCATCGTGCCATTCCACCCTGTATTCATGTACACACAGTTGTGTTCATCCTGCCATTCCACCCTGTAGTCATGTACACACAGTTGTGTTCATCCTGCCATTCCACCCTGTAGTCATGTACACACAGTTGGGTTCATCGTGCCATTCCACCCTGTAGTCATGTACACACAGTTGTGTTCATCCTGCCATTCCACCCTGTAGTCATGTAAACACAGTTGGGTTCATCGTGCCATTCCACCCTGTATTCATGTACACACAGTTGTGTTCATCCTGCCATTCCACCCTGTAGTCATGTACACACAGTTGGGTTCATCCTGCCATTCCACCCTGTAGTCATGTACACACAGTTGTGTTCATCCTGCCATTCCACCCTGTAGTCATGTACACACAGTTGTGTTCATCCTGCCATTCCACCCTGTATTCATGTACACACAGTTGGGTTCATCCTGCCATTCCACCCTGTAGTCATGTACACACAGTTGTGTTCATCCTGCCATTCCACCCTGTATTCATGTACACACAGTTGTGTTCATCCTGCCATTCCACCCTGTAGTCATGTACACACAGTTGTGTTCATCCTGCCATTCCACCCTGTAGTCATGTACACACAGTTGGGTTCATCCTGCCATTCCACCCTGTAGTCATGTACACACAGTTGTGTTCATCCTGCCATTCCACACTGTAGTCATGTACACACAGTTGGGTTCATCCTGCCATTCCACATTGTAGTCATGTAAACACAGTTGGGTTCATCCTGCCATTCCACCCTGTAGTCATGTACACACAGTTGGGTTCATCCTGCCAATCCACCCTGTAGTCATGTAAACACAGTTGGGTTCATCGTGCCATTCCACCCTGTATTCATGTACACACAGTTGGGTTCATCCTGCCATTCCACCCTGTAGTCATATACACACAGTTGTGTTCATCCTGCCATTCCACCCTGTAGTCATGTACACACAGTTGTGTTCATCCTGCCATTCCACACTGTAGTCATGTACACACAGTTGGGTTCATCCTGCCATTCCACATTGTAGTCATGTAAACACAGTTGGGTTCATCCTGCCATTCCACCCTGTAGTCATGTACACACAGTTGGGTTCATCCTGCCAATCCACCCTGTAGTCATGTAAACACAGTTGGGTTCATCGTGCCATTCCACCCTGTATTCATGTACACACAGTTGTGTTCATCCTGCCATTCCACCCTGTAGTCATATACACACAGTTGTGTTCATCCTGCCATTCCACCCTGTAGTCATGTACACACAGTTGGGTTCATCCTGCCATTCCACCCTGTAGTTATATACACACAGTTGGGTTCATCCTGCCATTCCAATGTGTAGTCATGTAAACACAGTTGGGTTCATCCTGCCATTCCCCCCTGTAGTCATGTACACACAGTTGGGTTCATCCTGCCATTCCACCCTGTAGTCATGTACACACAGTTGGGTTCATCCTGCCATTCCAACCTGTAGTCATGTAAACATAGTTGGGTTCATCCTGCCATTCCACCCTGTAGTCATGTACACACAGTTGGGTTCATCCTGCCATTCCACCCTGTAGTCATGTACACACAGTTGGGTTCATCGTGCCATTCCACCCTGTAGTCATGTAAACACAGTTGGGTTCATCCTGCCATTCCACCCTGTAGTCATATACACACAGTTGTGTTCATCCTGCCATTCCACCCTGTAGTCATGTACACACAGTTGGGTTCATCGTGCCATTCCACCCTGTAGTCATGTAAACACAGTTGGGTTCATCCTGCCATTCCACCCTGTAGTCATGTAAACACAGTTGGGTTCATCCTGCCATTCCACCCTGTAGTCATGTAAACACAGTTGGGTTCATCCTGCCATTCCACCCTGTAGTCATGTAAACACAGTTGGGTTCATCCTGCCATTCCACATTGTAGTCATGTAAACACAGTTGGGTTCATCCTGCCATTACACCATGTAGTCATATACACACAGTTGGGTTCATCCTGCCATTCCACCCTGTAGTCATGTACACACAGTTGGGTTCATCCTGCCATTCCACTCTGTAGTCATGTACACACAGTTGGGTTCATCCTGCCATTCCACCCTGTAGTCATGTACACACAGTTGGGTTCATCCTGCCATTCCACACTGTAGTCATGTAAACACAGTTGGGTTCATCCTGCCTTTCCACCATGTAGTCATATACACACAGTTGGGTTCATCCTGCCATTCCACCCTGTAGTCATGTACACACAGTTGGGTTCATCCTGCCATTCCACACTGTAGTCATGTAAACACAGTTGGGTTCATCCTGCCATTCCACCATGTAGTCATGTACACACAGTTGGGTTCATCCTGCCATTCCACTCTCTAGTCATGTACACACAGTTGGGTTCATTCTTCCATTCCACCCTGTAGTCATGTAAACACAGTTGAGTTCATCCTGCCATTCTACCCTGTAGTCATGTAAACACAGTTGGGTTCATTCTTCCATTCCACCCTGTATTCATGTACACACAGTTGGGTTCATCCTGCCATTCCACCATGTAGTCATGTACACACAGTTGGGTTCATCCTGCCATTCCACACTGTAGTCATGTAAACACAGTTGGGTTCATCCTGCCATTCCACCATGTAGTCATGTACACACAGTTGGGTTCATCCTGCCATTCCACTCTCTAGTCATGTACACACAGTTGGGTTCATTCTTCCATTCCACCCTGTAGTCATGTAAACACAGTTGAGTTCATCCTGCCATTCTACCCTGTAGTCATGTAAACACAGTTGGGTTCATTCTTCCATTCCACCCTGTATTCATGTACACACAGTTGGGTTCATCCTGCCATTCCACCATGTAGTCATGTACACACAGTTGGGTTCATCCTGCCATTCCACACTGTAGTCATGTACACACAGTTGGGTTCATCCTGCCATTCCAACCTGTAGTCATGTAAACACAGTTGGGTTCATCCTGCCATTCCACCACGTAGTCATGTACACACAGTTGGGTTCATCCTGCCATTCCACACTGTTGTCATGTACACACAGTTGGGTTCATCCTGCCATTCCACCCTGTGGTCATGTACACACAGTTGGGTTCATCCTGCCATTCCACCCTGTAGTCATGTACACACAGTTGGGTTCATCCTGCCATTCCACCCTGTAGTCATGTACACACAGTTGGGTTCATCCTGCCATTCCACCCTGTAGTCATATTTGCATGTGGTTAATCTTGTACACGCATCAAATAAAATTGTCTGCATTCAATTAGTTGGAAAGTCAGTTATTATGATGTGTTTGAATGTTGCAGCCACGCAGCGGCCATCTCGTGATGACGGCATGACCCACTGGAGCACAATTGTTCCCGTCATACTTACCTGTGTGATCATTGTCATAATGGGCTGTATCGCCATCACGTGGTACATGCAGTGTAGACATCGCCGCCACCAGCACACAGCCCCGCCACATCCCCTCAGCGGCGTGGCCCGCCGCCTCCGAACTATCTCTCAGCAGCTAGGTGAGGCAACAACTGGAAAAGGTGATATGATTGGGAGCCGTGTTAATGGAGCTTTGTTAATGGTGCCCTTTTAATGGAAGCCCTGTTAATGAGGCCCTGTTAATGGGACCCTGTTGGTGATAGCCCTGTTAATGGGGCCCTGTTGGTGGGTGCCCTTTCAATGAGAACCATGTTAATGGGTGCCCTGTTAGTGGTAGCCCTATTAATGACGTCCTGTTAATGAGTGCCCTGTTAATGGAGCCCTTGGTGGTAGATCTGTTAATGGTAGCCCTATTAATGATGTCCTGTTAATGAGTGCCTTGTTAATGGGGCCCTTGGTGGTAGCCCTGTTAATGGTAGCCCTATTAATGACGTCCTGTTAATGAGTGCCCTGTTAATGGGGCCCTTGGTGGTAGCCCTGTTAATGGTAGCCCTATTAATGACGTCCTGATAATGAGTGCCCTGTTAATGGGGCCCTTGGTGGTAGATCTGTTAATGGTAGCCCTGTTAATGGGTGCCCTGTAAATGGGGCCCTCTTGGTGGGAGCCTTTTAATGGGGCACTATTGGTGGGAGACCTATAAATTTGTACGACGTGAAAACATGACGTTGATCCAGCTTTCAGATCGGACAGGACATAATGACGTATACGGAGGGCACGGAATAGGGGTCGCAAACGAGGACGGCATAAAGATACTAGACTTTGCAACAGTATACCAGCTGAGGATACTGAATACAGTCTACAAGAAGAGAAGGAACCACCTTGTAACCTATTACAGCGGGGGATGAGAAACCCAAATTGACTACATCATGGTGAGGAAAGAGCATGCTAAGGAATCAAAGAACTGTAAAGTACTACCCTCGGAGGCCATCACCACACAACACAGGGTACTAGTTTCTGAACTGGAGGTGAGTAAAACAAGACAGAGGAGAACAGTGGAAGGAAACAGATCAGATGTTGGAAGCTAAAAGAGGACGAAGTGAGAGAACTTCAGGATAAATATTGTGGAGAGATTATGAATTAAATATGAAGTAACAACGGAGAACGTGGAAGAATGGTGGGAAGAAACTGCGGAGCAGATCAGGAAGTGTGGGGAGGAAGTATGTGGGAGGTCAACGGGGAAGAAGAAGCCCAGAGTAGAAAGCTGGTGGTGCAATGTTGACACTGAGAATGCAGTTAAGGAAAAGAAAGCCAGACTGAAGAAATGTAAATGAACAGGAGCAGAGTAGACAGGGCAGAGTACTAGAGAGTGAAAGCAATGGCTAGGAAGGTGGTGGCAAGAGTGAGAGAAGAAACAGTAGAGAGAAACTAGTGATGGTCAGAAGGACATCTATAGAATAGCAGCAGCTAGGGACCGTGCAGTAAAGGACATAGGCCAGATACGTACAGTCAAAAGTGCAACGGGAGAAGTATTGATGAATGACGAAGACATCAAAGAGAGATGGGGCCAATACTTTAACTGGCTGATGAACGAGGAAAACCCGAGAGTAGAAACCGAGGAGAGGGTTGTGAATCAACGAATGGTAAGGAGTATCAGTGACGAAGAAACAGATAAAGCACTCGGAGGAATGAAAAGTGGGAAGACTGTAGGAGCAGATGAAATACCAGCTGAAGCTTGGAAATGTATGGGCAACTTTGGTGTAAAGTTACTATGCAGACTATTTAACTGTGTCATGACTTCAGAACACATGTCATCGGCTTAGCGACAGAGCATACTGGTCCCAATCCTTAAGGGAAAAGGTGACATTCAGGAGTGTAAGAACTACCAAGGGATCAAACTCCTGATGCACACCTTTAAGATATGGGAGAGAGTCATAGACAAGAGGGTGAGAGAATGCACAGACATACATGAAAGTCAGTTTGGGTTTATGCCAGGCAGGAGTACCACAGATGCACTTTTCATTCTCAAACAATAAACAAACAATAGAGAAACACAAGGAGGGACAGAAGGACATCAGAGTGGTATTTATTGACTTGGAGAAAGCATATGATCGGGTACCAAGGGAGGAGATACGGAGATGTGCGAGAGAAAGGAATGTACCGGAAAAGTACATCAGACTGATACAGGATATGTACCGGGGGTGTGAGACAAAGGTACGCAGTGTGGCTGGTGAAAGCAGCAACTTTTGCGTAGAGGTTGGGTTGCACCAAGGATCTGCATTGAGTCCATACCTGTTCCTCATACTGATGGATGTCTTGATGGAGAAGGTAAAAAAGATAACCAGAATCAACGATGTTCGCAGATGACATTGTGCTGTGTGGAGGAAAGGAGGTAGACATGACAGAGTACCTGGAGACTTGGAAGAAGGCACTGGAAGAGAGAGGAATGAGGGATAGTCAACCGAAAACCCAATTCATGGACTTCAGGTTCGAACGGAATGAGGAGATAGACAGACCAACTGTAAAGATACTGGGAGACGAGCCGGAAAAAGTGACACACTTCAAATATCTAGGGTGAGTCGTGGTAGAGACAGGAGGCATGGAAACGGAGATCAAACAGAGAGTGAATGCAGCTTGGAGAAATTGGAAGAAATGCAGTGGAGTGTTGTGCGACGGGAAGATGCCAGTGAAGTTGAAGGGGAAGATCTATAAAACAGTAGTTAGGCCAGCAATGCTGTATGGGGCAACAACAGACTTGGGCAACAACGAAAGGACAAGAAGCAAGGATAGAGATGAATGAGATGAGGATGCTGAGGTGGATGTGTGGATTAACAAAGAAAGATAAGATCCGAAACAAATACATTAGAGGAGCAACGAGAGTGACACAAGCATCCAAAAAGATAACAGAGAAACGACTGAAATGGTATGGGCATGTGATGAGAAGGGAAGAGGAGCACATAGTGAGAAGAGAGCTAAATGCAGAGATACCAGGAAAAAGAAGGAGAGGATGACCGAAGATCAGATGGAAAGACACATACAGAAGAGACATGGAAATCGTGCGTCTGTGTGCAGATGTGGTGATGGACAGGGCGACATGGAGAAAGAAAATTACCAGCCATACCGACGACCACAGATGATGGGAAAAGTCAGAGAAGAAGAAGATCCAGCTTTCAAATCCAACCAGTTTTCAGCATCGCAATCACATAGAAACATGACGTTGATTCAACTTTCAAATCCATAAGGTTTCCAACATTGCTACAATGTTGGTATCTGACGTTGAAATAATGTTTTCTCAATGTCAGTTTGTATATATATATATATATTATTATTATATATATATATACATATATATATATATACATATATATACATATATATATATATATGTATATATATATATAATAATAATATATATATGTCACAATTATATTAAAAAGCATAGTATACATGGCAGCCAGTACATATACATGTATATATATATATATATATATATATATATATATATATACATGTATATGTACTGGCTGCCATGTATACTATGCTTTTTAATATAATTGTGACATTTTCATAACTATCTAAAGACATGTATGCAATAAAGATCCATATTCTATTTCTCTAACACTTAATTAATTCACTTTGTTCAAATCATTTGTTTAAAATTTTTGTTTTAGTGAAAACTTACAAATATAAGTGATAACCACGTGCCTAGCTAGGAAATTTCTGTGATGCCCATTGTCCCAGGGACTGTCAACCAATAAACGACAGTTGTTAACATTGTATCTCTATGACGTACATCTACCGGTAGCAATCACAACCTCTTAGCATTGACATCTTGCAGCATGGTATGCAATGGTACATGGAGAGGCATCTTAGCTATATATATATACACATGTCATTTTGTAGTTTACTAGTGACACACCACCATGTCACTGCCGCCATATAATACTCATAATGTTATTTAGGTTCAACCAGTTGGCCAGGAATGGAGGGAGAAGGTTTGGAGCGTGATGCTCCTCCAGGCTATCATGAAGCTGTGCTCTATTCCTCCCGTGTCGAAGCCGTCAACTTGGTCAGTATCCCCCCTACATTACCCTCATTCTCCCATTACTGTACAGTAGGTTAAGTCAGTGACATTGTGTTGGTGACACAGTTCACATTGGATGTGATGTGGGGTGACTTATGCCATCAACATTGTCATTGATTGTCAAGCTTTGACTGTGCTTCGAACATGCTTTGTTCGTGCTTTGATTGAGCTTTGACCATGCTTTGTTTATGTTTTCATTATGCTCTGATCATGCCTTGATCATGTCTTGATCGTGCTTTGTTCGTGCTTTGATCAAGCTTTGAACATGCTTTGGTCACACTTTGATCATGCCATGATCGTGCTTTGATCATGCTTTGTTTATTTTGTGCTTGCCTTGCCATGTATTCATCAGGCTTAGATCATGCTTTGGGCAAGCTTTGGTCAAGGTTTGGTTATGCTTTTGTCACATTTTGGTTATGCTTTCGTCACATTTTGGTTGTAGCTTTGGTTATGCCCATGTCATGCTCAGGTCATAGCTGTTGTCATCCACCATTTCTCCAGTGCATCTCTTGTGTGCAATCATTCCCTTCTCTTACATACAAATTACTCCAGCTTATGGGTTGCCCAAGGAACACACACACACACACACACACACACACACACACACACACACACACACACACACACACACACACACACACACACACACACACACACACACACACACACACACACACACACACACACACACACACACACACACACACACACACACACACACACACACACACTCACACACACACACACACACACACACACATACACACACACGTCAAAGGCGCACAGGCACAAACACACACACACACACACACACACACACACACACACACACACACACACACACACACACACACACACACACACACACACACACACACACAACACACACATTCAACATACATACAGTCACACACACACGCACATGCATGGAACACACACACACACACAGACACACACACACTCACTCACTCACACAGACACACACACTCACTCACACACACACAAAACACACATGCACCATACATACAGTCACATGCGCATGCACGCACGCATGCACGCACACACGCACGCACGCATGCACACACACATGCATGTGCACATGCAAACATACTTTCATCATACATTAGCCGTTTAACTGTGTAATATTTCATTGTTTAATTCAGGGATACACAAGAACGGACTCGCAAGAAGCCTTTCCAAAACCACCCCCCTATTCTCCCACCCTAGGGTTGGAATGTATCCTCCCACCTTCATATGAACAGATCAACCCACAGGCACTGACAGATGGCTATGCCAGCCTACAAATGCTGACAGATGGCTATGATAGCTTACAAGTGCTGACAGACAGCCATGCCAGACAACACGAGCTGACAGACAGCCATGCCAACCAACAAGTGCTGACAGGCAGTCATGCCAGCAAACAAGTGCTGACAGACAGCCATGCCAACCATCAAGTGCTGACAGACAGCCATACCAACCAACAATTGCTGACAGACAACTATGCCAGCCCATATGTGCTGACAGACAACAATACCAGCCCACATGTGCCGACAGACTGCCATGCCAACCAACAAGTACTGACAAACACCCATGCCAACCAACAAGTGCTGACAGACAGCCATGCCAACCAACAAGTGCTGACAGACAGCAATGGCAGCTTTGGTGGGACATCAACATTGCAATTCATGGAAAACACTGACCCAGATGTTGAAGAGCTCAATGTCACTATTGTATAACAAACACAAATATACACTAGAATAGTGTATAATTGTTCAGGTACATTGTATACAGATTTGGAAAATTATCATTATGGAGAGCATAGCTGTTTTTAAAGTTTGTAGAATTATCATTATTATACAGGCTCATTGTATAACCAAGTATGTATGATTTGACATACTTTTACTTCAATGCCTATGCCTTCCTGATCCCACGCTGTCCTCCTGGAGATACTTACCACAGTGGGAGTCCAATGTCATGTTTGATTCAGTCCCTCCATATCTTCCCAGGTCTTCCTCTTTTTCTCTGTCCTTTAAAGTCTTGCTTAAAAACATGAACAAACCACCGTATTCTTCTATGTCTAATGACATCTGAGATGGACTCAGGAGTGGATGTCTCCTCTCCGATCTGGTTATTTTTAGTCTGTCTTCCTAGATAACACCTGTGATAGCCTGCAGGCAACACATCTGAAACACTTCAAGAGATCATGTCTCTTGTGATTGTAGTTTTGTGCACATTAAGGCAGTTTAAGGGCCCCATGTAGTTGAGCTTTCAATCTTGTTCAGATGGCTTTGTTAGTAATATGATATCTCTGAGTCTACCAAAGGATGCTGATGGTAGGGCTATGTGTCTATTAACATCTCCTTGTAACTTTTAAGGTTATGTAACTTTAAACAATTGTTTGCAGTGTTAAGTTTAATTTCTACAAAGCTACCTGCACAATCCATCCACTGACCAGTTGGTGCTAGCTTATGTAATTTGCAAAATTTGTAATTTGGTTGTTCGTAGAAACTGTTATAGGCTTTGTGCAGTGACCTAGAAGACTATACTATTATGAATCCTTTGTGTGGCCCTAACCATGGATTGATCTTCTGACTATGATTACTACTGAATTAAGACTACATAATCTTGACAGCCATCATCCATTGTGAATAGTTACCCATGGTTTAGGTGATTATATATATATATATATATATACTGTATATCCATTGTATTTATACAGTTTTGTTTCAATGAACATTTGGACAATATTTCAGGATATTGGGACTAACTATGTAATTTCACAGCATACAGTGTGCATCTATGTATAATTATACATAGATACACATTGTATGCTGTGAAATTACATGGTTAGTTACAATATATATACATATATATATTGTAACTAACTATGTAATTTCACAGCATATATATATATATATATTATGTGTGTATATATATATTATAACATTTTATAAGCAGTAGGAGTTTTATAAGATGACCATTATTATTCCAGTTCCAGCTGTAAATATTTTTAGTGTAATCAAACAAAAGGGAGGATTGAAAAATATGATGGAAAACAGTAAAGGTATATTTTCAGTTCATATATAGCATATATGATTAAAAGTATACTTGTACGTAGTAGAGAGTAGTGCTTAGCAGTCAGGGGCCGGCATGCTTGCTGTCGTTGTCACAATGGATGTGTATGTAACAATTTATAACAATATACAGTCAATAAAATTGCATGTCATTAATTTGGCCTAATTCAATCAATACCTGACTTGCGTTGTTCCTTCTGCATAAATGAATGTATGTAAACAACGGGGACATACTGCGTTTTATGTGGAAGTAACAACACATGCAGCGTAGCTATTGGCTCATAACATGTTTGGTTACGAGGCTATGCGACTCGCGCATGCGCGTTAGACACCAGTATTTAAGCAATAGCAGCAGCGGGATCGACCTCATTCATTCAAAATTATTGGGGAGTATTCACAGCGTTTATTCAGCTTATTTGGATTTCGATTTATGTAGTTAGAATGTAGTTGTGCTGTATGCTAGATGAGTGTGTTCGTGTAATATTATTGATCAAGTTTAGAATTCCCACTATCCCTCCCCTTTAACAGTGGGTGACTTTTAGCAGGGCGGAGTGACCCCCACACATGTAGTGAAGGCGGAGTGACCCCCACACGTGGTGAATAGTGTATATATTGGTGGAGTGACCCACATACATATGATGAATTGTACGTAGTAGACAGTAGTGCTTAGCAGTCAGGGGCCGGCATGCTTGCTGTCGTTGTCACAATGGATGTGTATGTAACAATTTATAACAATATACAGTCAATAAAATTGCATGTCATTAATTTGGCCTAATTCAATCAATACCTGACTTGCGTTGTTCCTTCTGCATAAATAGCATATATGATTAAAAGTATACAAACTATTCTTATGTCTTCCTATTAAATGTATGTTTAAAAATAAAATCGACACATACCTCAGAAGGGCTGGATAAATGTAGATAAAAGGGTTGGACTCTCGATAAGCCAAAGGGCTTCCTTGCCCACCTGCCATCTAGAGTTAATTCTCTGGATGGCAATCTTGTTAAATCTTGTATGTACTTGTGTTTAGGTGGTATTTCTGTACTTGACACATACCAGGTATGTATCATTACATACAAGGTGGACAGTGTTGCAATTTTACAATGAATTTTGTACAGCAGAAATGATATGAACTGACCTGCTGCAACTAACCAGTGACATATAAATACTTTAACATAACAGAGAAAGCTAAACACATGCAGGTGTGCACTTCCATGCATATATATAATACGAGTGCGCGCGTGCACGCGCACACACACACACACACACACACACACACAGCATTCGCCAGTATTGAGGCGTAGCGCTAAAAAAACGGAAAAGGCGGGCAAACATTGACGTTTCGGCATTGTTTACATGTTGGATCATTGGCGATAAACACTATTGTATTCATGTCTTCGATCTATGTCGCCACTATAACACTGATTGTCCAGCATGGTTAACAAGCATTGCAGTTATCACCCGAGACCAGTGAGGCTGCAGCGTCAATGGGCGCATATTACAATATAAGTTGTTAAAGTTGCAAATAAATATGTATTATTCCCAAAATGTTCCGTTTGTTGACATCCTTACCACAGCGTGGCCTACTCTGTTAATGAGCTAATTTGTTACACTACGTCTATGTATTGATGTAATGACCGGCCTATTTTGTTTTAATTTAGTATGGTGTGTGTTGCTATCGAATTAGTATTATTGTAGCCATATGATATAGGAGTTATAAAAAGTGACTGTTGACAACACCAATTATTGTGAACTTAAAACAAACCTACTGTTTGGTATTGACAGCGTTATTATGTATACTTAATTCACAATTGCACATATTACCAGAACTATTACACCTTTCAACTGAATACGAACATTTATTTGTGTTAGGTAATGTTAATTATTTCACAATTAAGTCAACTTTTTAACAATTTGTTTGTACTCAATCGGTGACATAACTAAATAATTAGTAATTCAGAATATTGATTCTTCACACGAAAGTTTCCTAAGATTTGTATAAAAACAAAAATGTTGTTTTGATGCGCTTCTGTGCTTGGTTTCCAAGGATTTAGGCGCAATAGAAGTTATCTTATTATTATTGTTATATAGTCCTGCAGATATTTGCAGAAAAATAACAGAATTGTGCACTTTTTGTTAAAAGCAAGAGACTTTGTTCATCAGATATATCCACCAAGGGAACCATTTTAAAGATTGGAGGCATTCCAGATTGCCCTTAGCAAAAAAAACCTATAGATTTTCTATAGAAAACTACAGGATTTTTGCGCATAGTTTTCTATAGAAAACTATAGGAAATTTTCTATAGAAAACTACAGGATTTTTGCGCAGTTTTCTATAGAAAACTATAGGAAATTTTCTATAGAAAACTACAGGATTTTTGCACAGTTTTCTATAGAAAACTATAGGAAATTTTCTATAGAAAACTACAGGATTTTTGCAGTTTTCTATAGAAAACTATAATAATAATAATAAGATAACTTCTATTGCGCCTAAATCCTTGGAAACCAAGCTCAGAGGCGCATCAAAACAAAAGGGTTGGTCAATCTCAAAGTCCATAAGTAGTTTTCCAGTTGTCAACAGATGGGTCAAGGCGCTAGGGAGCTAAGGTGGATAAGCAAGGTTGTAAAGATACGTTTTTAAATGACGACGGAATTTTGTAATATTTTCAACTGATCTAACACTAAGAGGAAGCATATTCCAAAGAGTTGGTGCAGCAACAGAAAAAGCCCTAGTTCCAATGTTAGTTTTGGCTCTAGGAACAAAAAGTAGGTCAGAACTAGATGATCGAAGCTGGATAGATTTTCTTACAGGAGTAAGCAATAAATGCAAATAAGATGGTTGCTTATTGGACAGTGCCTGATATGTAATGGTACAGATCTTAAAAATTATACGATATCGTACAGGAAGCCAATGTAAAGACTTCAAAAGTGGCACAGAGCGAGAAAAACGAGGAGATCTTGTAACTACTCTTGCTAGACAATTTTGGACACGCTGAAGTTTTGTGATATCCTTGCTAGCGATATTATAAAGGAGGGAATTGCAATAGTCAATTCTGCTGCTAACAAGCGCTGTTGCAATAGTCTTAGCAACAGAAAATGACATATACCGGCGAATACGGCGAAGATCACGAATATGATAAAAACAGCAGCGACATGTTTGAGATATATGTTGTCGGAAATTGAAGTTTCTATCAAAGATTACTCCTAGATTACGCACTGAGGTTGCTGGCGTGATGTACTGATTCAAAATACGCGTAGGGAAAAAACCATCCAGTTTACAACGCTGCATTCGAGTACCAATAATGATCAATTCAGTTTTATTTGCATTTAATTTCAACTTGCTGTCAGTCATCCAATGGAAGATATCTTGAAGGCAATCACTAAGTTGGTTAAGGGAGCAATTTGTATCCGGGGTAGCCAACGAAATGTAAATCTGAGTGTCATCAGCATAAAGATGATGATCTAAGTTATGTTTTTGTATAACAGAGTTTAGTGGCGTGGTGTAAAGAGTAAAAAGCAAAGGCCCAAGAACAGAACCCTGGGGAACACCAAATAAAGCCGGCAGTGCAGCTGAAAAGCAGTTCCCAATCTTTATAGTTTGGTATCTATCAGTTAGATACGAAGAAAACCAGCTTAGAGCTGTGCCAGATATGCCGTACCACTTTAATAGGCGTTCAATGAGAATGCTGTGATCAATCGTGTCAAACGCGGCAGAGAGATCTAGTAAGGTAAGTGCAGTCACTTTACCATTATTAATGTTCAAATAGGAAATTTTCTATAGAAAACCACAGGATTTTTGGAGTTTTCCATAAAAAACTATAGGAAATTTTCTATAGAAAACTACAGGATTTTTGCGGTTTTCTGTAGAAAACTATAGGAAATTTTCTATAGAAAACTACAGGATTTTTGCGGTTTTCTGTAGAAAACTACAGGAAATTTTCTATAGAAAACTACAGGATTTTTGTGGTTTTCTACAGAAAACTACACGACATTTTATATAGTTTTTTTACAGAATATTCTATAGAAATTTGTCTATAGGAAATATCCTATAGTATTTTCTATGGAATATTTCCTATAAGAAATATCCTATAGGCTATTTCCTGTAGGATATATCCTACAGAATATATCCTGTAGAAAATATTCTGTATGACATACTCATTAACAGAGGTGCACATTAATCTTCAAATATTTGTATTATATTATATATTCAAATACATTAATCATACAGGCAATCTACAGTAATATCCAAGCAGATTGAATGACCAAATAAAACAAATACAAAATAAAGTCTATTGAGCATGCATGTACATAAATACAAACAATGCTAATAATGACACAAATCATTTCTCAAATCCTTATGTATACATTATAATACAATATGAACAATTAAGTATATGATAAATACAACAAATAGACTACTGAGCATACATGTCAAGAAATTAATCCTTAAATACTTGTGAACAGTAATGAGCCATTATCTGAAATAGCACAGACTACATGTCACAATGACATTCACAACAGGGATAGCAAGAAAAATATTGTTGGAAACATTAAATATATTACTGCTAAAATACACATCAATCAACACCCATGTAGGAAACAAATTAAATATTGTAATACTTGTTTTACTTACATAGGCATTGGAACCTGCTGGGGGGCTTAGTCCCTAATATTTGTTGATTAGTAGCTTAGCTCCCCAACATTTAGGAAGGGGTGTGCAGTTTGTGGTGTATGGGGGCTGGAGATAGGATTACCCCTAAATATTGCGGAATGGGGGTGCTTATTTAGGTTTTCAGAGTGCCTTATGGTGGTTTTTTCAGCGAGCCTCAAGGGGGTGCAGATCGAGATGTCTGGAGAACCTCAAGGTGTTTTTTTTTTGGAACGCCCCCTTCCCTGTTCCAATGCCAGTGACTTGATATACAGTGTACTCGGATATACTACCATGGTATTTTGAAACAGGTACAACATGGTATTTTCATACATGGTACAAACACCAAAGATTGCCAGCCAGTAAGCGACATCTCATGTCATTTTGTACATAACATCGTCAAATTATGTTGATAAACAACATATCTCAATATAACATTTGCCATTATTTTTGCTATTGGCGGTTTTGTAAAAAGAATTCTGAAAAGTACCTTTAATACATATTCGTATTGAAATATATACTTTTTCATTTTATCGTATTTTAATCCTTCAAGATTATTTGTATTTAAATACATGTCAATGAATTTGACCCATATACGCTGGTGTACTACCACGGTAATTTGAAACAGGTACAACATGGTATTCCATTTGATATTGACAGAGAGCAAGGAAAACTCTAAGCAAGATGGGCTGTTTCTCAACACTTCTAGAATGTTAGATTGGAAACTGTTGTTGGGTCAGTCATTCTGACTGAACATAATTGGCATGGTTGAATGATTTTCTTCCATTACTTGGAACGTGGCATACCACACTGTATTTATACACTCATGCATTATTACCAGTGCATAACAACAGTATATATAGGAAGGGTTTAAGGGTAAAATACAATAAACGTCATGCAGCTCTGGTGACATATTTGCCTAGGCAAAATTGCAGAATTGAAATGTACAGTAGAACCTGTCTTGAGTGACCGCCACTTCAGCCTAGCAAAAGTGGTCTTTCAAGACGGGTGGTCACCCATGACAGGTCAATAAACATTGAAAATATGGTCAATTTCAAGACGAACCGAGAAAGCAGGTGGTTATCCAAGACAGGTTCTACTGTAACAAAAAATAGTTTGGGTCTAGATATCGGTCATTGTGATTTTGTAGTATTGAGATATTCAATATCATGTCAATTTTAAGATGATATTTACACTATTGCGCTTTGCCCTGAAACCTTACACATGTACCATATTTATTGGTCAAATAAATTGATTCCGAGTTCTGTATTGCAATATACAGTATAATTGTACAGGGTATGTTATCATAATATTCAATAATTCAGAATGCATACACACAAACACTATACCACTTATATTGGTATCAGTGCTGTCAGAATGGACAAATCTTGCTTTTGGACATCAGTGATGACACCAACCTGAAATAAATGGAACAGAACACAATAAAAATACAATATGTGTGGCTTATATTACATACCATAAATCTAAAAAATGGAACATTTTGACAAATACTTATTATTCAACAAAGTCCTATTACAATGTTGCACTGTGGTTTTATCTCATAATATCCTCATCTACATGCCCAACAGGTAGTAAGTCCACTACAGGATGGACTCAAATTAGCTCATTTATCCCATGTGTGGGATCTTTTACTTCCCCTGGCAGATAACAGTTAGAAGGGACCAATGGCCTAGTGTATTTTCCAAGAGAACAAAATTTCCCAAGTTTTTTTAAAACTGGCCGATAGTTGGATTCGACTCCAGTCCCCTCGACCGGTGCTTTATCACTTGGCCACTGGTTCCCATTATCGGCAGTAGCCGGTAACCATATAATTTTTTAACAAGTAGGTCTAGTACTGTGACAGTAATCTACCTTTATATATCACTATTATCAGGATTAGTAACATTAACAAACAGACAACTAAATTGTTAATATTTTTATTATGAATCAAAATAAATAGTTATTTAAATCATTGGCATTGACATTAGGCATTACATACATTAGTATAGACTTGATGTCTATATCTAAAAATGTTAATTATATACCTACAGGTTACACTAGTCCCTAGCTGGCTATGGCCTATGGCTATGCTATGGCTATGCCTATGCATCACAAAAAAGGTAAAAAGTTTGAACTTGAAACACACATATCATCGATCATATATTTGCATTCTATTGTCATTTAGTTTAGGGTATTTTTTTAACAGTCTGTGTTGCATTTTACTTGTTTTTATTATTCATTCACGTGGCCATGGCAATGCAGTTGGTTACTTAGTACGTATAACGAAATGAGCGACAATTGAGGCAAATCTACTCTAGTGGGTCGAGGCCACTTTACCATCTGGCTAAATGTAAAATAACTGATAAGAAAATAATGCTCGGTGTGTACCTCAAACAATAATTGACATACACAAACAATATGAAGTGACGGAATTATCGATTTGGTATAGAAAACGAGGTAAAATCGTTGCATCGATGCAGGTTGGAATTGGCGGTTACGCAAACGGCTGTCTGTCTATAACTATTTCGTAATATTGTTAACAGTATTTTACTCTGTGGATCAAATAGTTATGGAGTCGTACTGGAAGAGTGGATTCCTTGCGCATCTATCCGGTGACCTAAGTATTCTACTTCGTCACTCAAGAAATTGCATGTTGATGCTTTCAGTCGGAAACCAGCTTGAACGAAGCGTTCGAGCCCTCGCTCAAGTCTGTAAGTGCTCATCTTCGGTTGATCCAGTCACCATGATGTCATTTAGGTACACCATTGTGTTGGGTATTCCTTTTAAGAGGGAGTCCATAACCCGTTGGTTGGGCACAGCCTGCACTACATTTCATGTCCTCCTTGTGCAGGCTTTGTGTGAAGTCTGGAGAGTGCATCGGCAGCAGCATTGTATTTTCCCGCACGGTACTTGATACTGAAATCGTAACTCGCGAGTTCTGCTAGCCAACGGTTACTTGTTGCATCCAGCTTTGCAGAAGTCAGTGCATATGCCAAAGAGTTGTTATCTGTCATGACCAGTATGCGTATAAATAGTCCTGGAACTTCTCGGACACTGCCCACTTGAGTGGTAAGAATTCCAGTTTATGGGTTGGGTAGTTAACCTCGCTTGGCTTGAGCGCACAACTTGCGTAGGTTATGACTCGTTGCTGACCCAGCTGTTCCTGATACAGTACTGCTCCAAGGCCATGTACTGATGCATCCACGTGTAACTCGAATGGGAGAGTGAATGCATCGATCGTTTCTGGGGTCATCACAATCGTGGTGCTTTTGTCTTGTTTTCCTGGCCTTTTAACATAATTATTGTGTAAAGGCTGGCATATCACAACCCTTCATAAAGCGCGACGGTAGTAACCGACGAACCAAGCACTTGGCGAAGCTCATGTACGGTTGTAGGCACAGGCCATGACTTTACACTCTCTATCTTGTCTGGATCAGTTTAGATTCCTGCCTCTGAGATGATATGGCCTAAATAGTTCACACGCTTTTGGAAAAGGTGACACTTTGCCGGTTTCAACTTCAGATTGGCTGCTCGTAGGCTAGTGAATACAGCCCGCAGATGTTCAAGGTGAGTTTCAAATGTCCTTGAACATTATTAGTATTGTGTTCCATAAGCCTTTGGAACATAGCGGGAGCGTTCGTGAGACCAAATGGCATTCGATTGCATTCATAAAACCCACGGTTTCCCACTCTGATTGCAGCTTTGGCTTTATCGCTTTCCTCGATCTCGACCTGCCAGTAGCCACTCTGGAGATCTAATTGTGTAAACCAGTATGCGCCAGCTAGCTTGACCAGCGTCGACTCGATGAGAGGCAGCATGCACGCATCTCTGATTGTTCAGCTGTTTAAGCGCCTGAAATTCAGACACAGCTGCAAACTCCCATCCTTCTTCCGTACTAGGACTACATTTGACGCCCATGGACTGTGTGAATGCCGGATTGGACCACATGGCAACATCTCTTTCAGGTGTTGTCTAACTTCCTCTTACATTGCAGGAGGAATGCGTCTCGGCCTATCCTGGAATGGTGTCTCGTCTGTCAGTCGAATCTTCTGTTTCACTCCTACTGTTTTGCCTAGCTCAATTGTCCGAGAGACAAAAATATCACAGAAATTCTGACACAATGCTTGCACCAACTTCTTCTGTTCTCCAGTAAGGACCGTGACATCTAGATACACTGGGCTCACGCTTCACAGATGTATCAGCTAGGAGAATCCTTAGGAGTTTCTCCTTCTGTGACATTGACACGGTATTTATCATACCAAGCACTTGATGATCTATGTCACCAGTATCGTCCCGTTCCTCTATTATGACGTTAACCTCAGCCATATTGACCAATATTCCAACATTACATGTAACTACAATCAATGATTCAACATTCACATAGACATTTCAAAATGTAGCAAACACATTATACTCCAGAACGGAGGACAACATATACATTCAACAGACACAGTAACAAATGTTCCACTTGACTGCATTCTTCATGAGTTCAGTCGCTAAACAGCACCTGCAGTGTCACTCCCTGTCTGCCTCTCTGCGAGACAATAGTCTACTGTCACAGTGGCTGACCAGGCATGCAGCTGGCTACAGTCGATGTGTGAATCTTGGTACTCTGGCCCTAAAAGCCCCACATCGGGCGCCACTCGCCGTTTACCTCACCGGTTTGGTTCAAGAGAATAACTCAAAACCTATAAAAAGGTATAAACAGCGTTTAATGTCAGAGTCCCTACAGATATGTGTGACTTTACCAGTCAATGCATCGACTCTGCCCAGATTGACACCTGTGCCATATGGTGGCTAAGGTGTCAAGGATAGCCATTTCACCAAGTATCTGTCTAATGCAGCTATAATCGTCAACTATAGTACCTGTTGCACCTGGTGATGATATACGGTTGATTGTACCCGGTAGTTTCATGAATGTATTTGATAACATATGTCAATCTGGGCAGACGCGATGCACTGGCTGGTAAAGCCACAAATATATGTAGGGACTCTGACATTAAATGCAGTTTACACCTTTTTACAGATGTTGAGTTATTCTCTCGAACCCAACCGGTGAGCTGAACCACTTGTATGTGGGTAATGATCGGATGTGGACGTGGTCCTGTCACGCTGAACATGGTGTATGTCTGTCCAGACTGTTCAGATGGAACACAGTTCTGTCTAGGTGCCGTCGGCTGATGAGTGCGGTTTCTGTTTCCCTTTTCCGCTCTCTGTTTTGCGAAACAGTTACTCATGATGTGTCCTTCTTTGTGGCAATAGCGGCATTGGGCATCCTTGTAGTGATACTCTTCCGCCGAATGAGATATTTGGTCACATCTGAAACATGGTTTCTGGCGATGATGAGCGGGTGGTTTCTTCGCCCACTTCCTCGTTGCTTGCTTGTGAGTGGTCACTTTGTGTACACTCGGTGTACTGTTGTACGTAGGCGAGTTTAACTGTGCGGTGTTAGCAGCATCGGATTCCATGACAAGGGCCGTTTGTAGAGCCTTTTTGAAATCATGGTCGGTTTCCTCCAACAATTGTCGTTGAATAGCCGGATCTGCTACTCCACAAACTAACCGGTCCCTCAGATTTTCTTTTTGGATCAACTCGGCACTCGGCTGCGCACCAACATAATTGAGCTTCACATAAATTCCGTACAGTGGCGCTATCATTATTGTACGCGTGTTCGCGCGCGATATAAATATATATATATATATGTAATGTATCATTAATATACACAGGGGCGTGAGTGTGTGTGTGTGTGCGTGTGTTAGTTGTGTTAGTCGCCGCCGTAGAAGTCGAGTTTTACTTGAGTTTGTTTTGTGTAGAAATCAACCGCCGCTCGTGGCGATGTCAGGCTGCGTAACAACGCATATGTTTCTCCACGCACTTATGTTAGTAAGATTGCTCTGCGCTTGCCTATGGCGTCGTCGGCAATGTCATTTGCTTCAGAATAAAATCCTAATTTGCCTTGATAAGACAACCAGTCTTTTCTTGTAAACTTTAATATCGCTTAACCGACTATCGCTCGGGTGCGTAACTTCGCCGGGAAGAGAGTCATGCTTTGAAGCCGCCTTTTAAAATGTTATCCGCTAGATGGCAACATTGGTATACTCATGAATTAAAGCGTCATCAATATTTGAAGTAATGTAACGTAGTTAGGATTTGCCTAGTCTCGCTTAACCGACTCTCGCCCGGCAGCGTGACTTCGCCGGGAAGAGAGTCTGGTTCGGAAGCCGCCTTTTGACAGCTCACTGCCAGTTGATGATAGGTGTTTACATAGTATGTATGTTTTCGATAACGAAATGAAATTACGAAATAGTGTCCGAAATAGTATTATACAAAGTAAAATTAATCTTAAACTAAATGAACACAAACAACAGTTCCGAGTACTCTACGGGATTCGAACCAATAACCATAAAAATAGTTGCTCGACACGCTACCGACTTAGCCGCCAAGATCAGTACGCTTTAGTTGTACTTTGACGACTACATATATTAGATACCAGTCCGACCATTGCGCGCGACATCGATTGCACTTTCTTTAGTTAAATCTGTCCTTGTTTGGTATTTATATCATGCTTATTCACACTTAGTCTTTTCTTTCTGCTCGAGCATAAGCAAGACAACGTCAATGCAAAAATTTAATAGTTAACAGCCACGAGAGCTCCCACCTAGGGAATATGCATGTGATTAAAAGGCAATAAACTAGGACAAAAAGTTTAATGTCGGTTTTAATTTGGTGTGACATGTTTCAGTATAAGTTTAATGCTTAATAGTTTTTAAAAAATAATATATTATTATTGAATAAAAGTGTATCCTTGTTTAATATCTTATTTCATAGTTGGCCTGGGAACCAATCGTCGTCTCTACCTTAATCTGGGGTAAAATACCTTACCGGTAACATTAGCAGAACTTTAATCTCCCAGGCGGTTGTGAAGGGCAAAAAAGTGCTGCCAATCACGGCGCCTGGGTAAAATTCCGTGCCGTGACATGTTTAAGTAGGAACGACATGTTGCGGTTTTCTGAAAATTGACGTGTTGTGTTTTGCCATTTGCGGGAAAGTTCGTTGCGCTTCCAAAGTTGGAATCCGCGTCGACGTGGCTTCGGAATTTTAGTGTTTTCTACACTTTTGGACAGACAAGATCAGTGCATATCAAATCATGCTTTATTTTCACCTCGTGCACTAATTCTACTTCCCGGATGTTCCGGGAGCATACATTGTTTCTGCTGTAGGAGCAGAGACAGGGATAATTAATTACTGTAACCATTACAGTGCAGTGTCACAACATTACATCCCTCCTCTCTTTAAAACTAACGTCCACAAGTTATGATTAATTACATAATCTCACTTATTAAAAAAAACAATAGCAAACGTGATTGCGCTGTGTGTTAATAATGTCAACTCAAAGTTCCATAGAATGTCTTTGATTTAATAAGAATAAGATAAGATAACTTCTATTGCGCCTAAATCCTTGGAAACCAAGCTCAGAGGCGCATCAAAACAAAAGGGTTGGTCAATCTCAAAGTCCATAAGTAGTTTTCCAGTTGTCAACAGATGGGTCTTCTGCTATTAAACTTAACATTTCTCACGATTATCTTACTAATAGTATCATCATTCTTCATATACAAACTGACAGTTATTAGTTTGGAAACATAGGTTATCAGCACTTGCTCCCAAAACAGATTAGCGTGGTACCAGTCAGCACACAGCATTACTATGGTTGCATATGATTATGGTCTATTAACATAATCTTTCATCTAATCAGGTTTTCGGTTTCTGGTGGACCTAGATGGGTGCCTAGGTGGTTCCACAGTGCTCCGAGTAGACGAGTCTTCCGTCTCACTCATTCCAGTTAGTACCTCCTCATTCACGGAGTGGTCCTCCATCGTGTCACTTTCCGGTGGAGGCTCCATCTTCACATCCACCGGTTTGAACCTTGAAACGTTTCGAGTGACGACATGGCGTTCATTCCTTGCTGTGATCATCGGTCCTCGTCTCGTCACCACCTCATAGGCCATGGGTTGGTACGGAGTAGAATATTTGTTGGTTCTCCTCTGTTTCATCATAACTACGTCCCCTATTTGGAGATCTGAGGATTTCGCCTTTGCTCTTTTGTCAGCATATTGCATCATTCGAAACTTTGCACTCTCATCTGCTTCCCCCATGGTTCTGTCAGACTTTGACGTCTCTTTGATTTCAGGTAGGGATGTCCTGGTGTTCCTGTTAAAAATTGCTATGGCTGGAGGTACTTCTGTCGAGCTGTGCGGCGTGGCTCGGTAACTGCGTAGAAATCGATATATCCCTTTCCTTCAAGTATTACGCAGCGAATTTCCTTTTCCCTGGTTCGCATGAATCTCTCCGCTTCACTGTTAGCTTGCGGCCATTCCGGTGTTACTTTTGTAAAATGCCTGCGTCTGCTTTTGTGGCCATTATATCTGACATTTTGAAAATGAACAACATGCCTAGCCACAACGCCCGATATGTTGCGGGAAGCAACAAGCTACGACACCCGGCGACCGATCTGTGTGACTATCGGCCCGCCAAGCGACTGCCTCCGCTGCTGAACACAGCAACTGCACGAGACGCACGACCCAGAGTCTTGTTTCTTGCGCTCCATGCTCGTCAACAACACACTGTTTCGAATAAAACGCGAACTACGACGGGAACGTGTGTGTTCCTCATCATAGAGAAACTCGACGAGATACCTATAGTCTTTACATAGGACAGTTGCACTTACCTCAGTTGGTTGCCTGGTTGCAAAATGGTTTGAACTGGTATTCGCTGTGCATTTCTGATCCACTCTACCGTCCATGCCTTTACTTTCTACTCTGAGGTCCGTGCTTATTCGGCACGCCTACGTGACCTTTCGGCACGTTCACGTGCCCTTTATTCCTGCCAGTCAGACCGTTATTCGTATCACGACGACACTACAGCAAACATCGTGTTGAAAACACCCAACTACCACAGTCCTGCGGCCTTCAGCGACAGCGACGTAGACGAACCGTGTTGCCGACAGTTCGTGGTATCTAGCAGTCGACCACCATCACCGTCTGTCAGCCGACCACATTCACCGTCAGGCACTGGAACCGGAACCCCCAACTCGAACCGGATGTAGCTGTGAAACCGAAACGCATTGAATTTTCTGGGGCAGAGTCTCCTGTATCAAATTTTACCCATGCTTGGTCGAAGCAGTCGGTCGGGTCTTTAATTTTGTCGAGTACGCCTACCAATACAGGAAGGCATTGTACCACGCTGAACTGGTGGAGCGTGTACCATCGAGGGAAGGCTTTTGGGGACTTGGACGTGGCTACAAAACGGTCGATGTGCGCGACAACTACTTGTAGACACTACTCTGAGGTCCGTGGTTATTTGGCTCGCCCACGTTACCTTTCGGCACGCTTACGTGACCTTCATATTCCTATATAAACGCGGCGCTCTGCTATTCGGATCGTTAGTCGCATCACGACTACAGCATGGCTAATAACAGCATGTTAAAGACACCCTATTACCGCCCTCGCGATGCTGCAAACTCGAGCGATGAGGACGAGCCGACGAGCCGATCGTTCATTTCGGTGATCAACCGCCCTTTCCCGACGTCGGAACCTGATGTCGTTGACGTGGCAACTCTTGAAGGGAGGGTAAGTGCCGACGCTGTTATCAAGATTATGGGTCTCCTTATCAATAACGTACACCAACATACTCCCTTCTATACCGGGTGCAGATAGTGCAAGAAGCGTATGATTGTCAACGACAGAGGTTAGCTTCAATGCGAACGACACGGTTACTTGGTCTCTGACATGCATTTCGCGGTTCAAATGTGCTTTGTCGAGACAGCGACGGGCCGATGTATATGGTTGACTTTATTCGAACGGTGTGTGGCTCTTCTCTTAGACGTTAATGCTAACAGATTTGCTGTGATGGACGAAACGATGCAGACTTATAAACTGAACTCACTGACGGGAACTCGTGTGTAAAGAAAACTCGAAGAGGTACCTACACAAACTACAGTGTCCCACACGTAGAGGTGGTACAGTAGAGTCCGTGACCCGTTTCAGCCTCTCTCCCTGCTGCAATCCCTGCCGATGTCATAACTTCCGTCGACACTGCCGATGTCACAATTTCTATCGACGCTGCCGATGTCACAACTTCTTCCGACGCTGCCGGTGTCACAACTTCTACCAATGTGACCAATGTCACAACGTTTGCTCCTGCCGCCGCTGGTCCGAAATTTACCATTGTCTTTCCCGCGGCAGAAATGAAGAAGACGCTTGCACGTCACGTAGCATGTAACGTCGTTGAACTCTCAAGACGACAATGCTCCGGTCAATTTCATCACGATTGTATGTTACCTGATGACATTCTAATTTATATGTACTTTGATGAGGCCATTGATGCTATTAATCCATTCGCAGTGCTTAAAGACTGGTTGACTGTTTTACAACAATCAGCTTTTAAACTATCCGACATGACATACGAATGATTGCATACTATCAAGAGTTGGTTGCAAGACTCTGTATCAGAACAGTGGCGAAACAATGTCCAGTCTCTGTTTCTTCCAGTTATTGAAGGTGACTTGTAGATAAGTTTGCAGTAATGAAGGGTGGCCTGTAATTTTTTTTCTTTTTTGTACCCTAACAAAATGTCCAAACCTTATATTGTGTCATTTTTCTCGTAGTATAAGTACCGAGCACCGTAGTCCCTTTGGTAATTTCCCTAAACTTTAGCTCTCCATTTACCGTACAGGTCTACAACCTTCCTATCATAGTATAACGTTTTATTATAACAACAGTTAGTGTGGTAACCCATCATTCATGACATATTTTGACATATTGACTTATCAAGAAACGCCACCTAGTGGCTTTACTTATCAGACTAAGGTGACCAGTTCGTATAAGTAACATGTTTGTCAATTGAACGTATCGATTTTGCTTCTTTGGATGGTGTTTAGAACAGGTAGACAAGGTAAAAGTGAGCAAACAGAACAAGTAGACAAGGTAAAAGACAGAACAGAAACAGAACAAGTAGAACAGAAAAATAATGAGCAAACAGAACAAAACACGTTGTAAATTCTATGAAAATGTTACATATCTACCGCGCTGAAACGTTAAAATTGAGTAGGAGGAGGGGATATACTTACAATTCAGTCAACAAACTGTAACATATACAGGTTTTGTTACCCTATATTCACCTCGCTGATGGAACTTCTGTGTGTGTTTTTCATCGTTTCAACACTATAGACTTGTACAACTTTCTTACATTAGTGGAGAGAGGGAGTGGGAAAGAGGGAGGCAGGAAGAGAGGGAGAAAGAGAAACTGAAGTAAGGAGGGGGAAGATAGAGAACAGGAGGTAACCGTTTTTATATTTATGGGCGTAAAATTAATTTCGCGCTTCAATTCGATTTTTACATTTGTACCGTAAACACCTACATCTTGAGCTTATCGACTATTCTACCGGCTGCTAACAGGCCCACACCATCACCGTTCTAGTGTCCAGATTGCAAGAGGCATTTCACACACGGGACAACATGAAATGGCACAATGCCCACAGTCGCTGTGGACCGTCGACAAGCGCAACGTCGCTAAATCCTGGCGCCCACTATGAAACCTGCGCCTATGGCCTCAGCAACAAACTCGATATTGCTGTCTCCGTCTCGGGTGACCATGGAGCATACAAAGAAAATGGCGCTGGTCGATATTTCGTCGATTCGTCGGATATTTTGGAAAACATTCAACTGCAACGTCCTACTACCAATCCTATCGAAAGTGTATTGCGACGACTCGACGACGAAATGCGAGACATATTAGAACGAAGCGATGTACACGAGAGGGAAAAGATCGTGTTATATAGCCATGTGTTGATTCGTTACAACGATCTTTCCGATAAACGTATGCAGGAATCCCTGCGTGTTGCCATCGAACAATTTCCCAGTGAAGATGAAAACAAAGTACAACCTGCTAACGAAAATGAAATCATCAAAAATTAAAGCATCAAAATGAAATCATCGACAGCGTTCCAAAAATTACGAAGCAGAAAGCACGGCGACTCCTCGATCAAATGAAAGGCGCCTTTAGGTGGAACAATAATGGTGAGATGGTATACAGAAACAAGGCGGTACCTAGAAGTAACATCGTACATCTCGTGAACGACGTGCTGAGAAGGCGGAAGTCGCTTGAACCGATAGGATGGAAAACCTTCGCTCGTGGTCTTAAGGACGTCAACACGCCAATGGATTTAGTGAAGAACTCAGATCGCTGGATTTACATGCAGACAGCATCAATGAACGACGACGACGACATGCCAAAGGAATAAAACAGTCCGTTTAACAGCGGTTGCCATCGTCGTCGTAGACGCCTTGCGTCGTCACGGCGCCCAGCTCATTTGGCAACACCGTTGCAAATCATACGTTGGGAACCTTACCAATAGCCTTACCTTAACCATATTGTCAATATTAGAAGACAAGAGACATCATGTCGGGAATATTCTGTCTACTATTTATCAGAAATATATGAATTAACAAATAAAATTATATTGATACTATGGACGAGTGTGTTTGTTTTTAGTTTTCATAGTCATCAAGACACACCTCATTTTTGCCCATTTCAGTGACACCAATTCTTTTGTTAACGTGTCAGTGTGGGTGTCGTTCAATTTACCTATGTGAATTTGAAAACGACTATGCCCATAACATGTAAAGAAAATCACGTGACATGACTCCATTCAAAGGGGCGGCCGTATGTTCGAGGCTTCATTTCCAGTAAATCAACCAGTTGATGGCCACGGCATTCGTATGATTTTCTGAAATTTAAAGTACGTGATACAGTACCACCTAGCAGAAAACAGTTATTTATATGAAACAGCCATCTTTCCCGCGACACACTTCCGGTATTAAAACTTCCGTTTACGAACACTACATGACACCAAGCCATTCACGCGGTTTAGGGAATTCCCTACACGAAATGTTGCGCCATCTAGTAGAATCCACACTATTAGGAAGCGACCATCTTTCAAACTATTCACTTCCGGTTGCACGACTCCCTGTAATATAAACAATGAATATAAACACTGTGTGTGTGTGTGTGTGTGTGTGCGCGCGCGTGTGTGTGTAGAAGGGGGTATGCTGGCCTACTTTGTTAATAAAGATACCTCTGACCTTGATAACGGCGTCTGCGCTCACCCTTGCTGCGTTGCCACTTTCACGACCTCTGGTTTCGTCGGCGGGGAAGGGCGATTAGTCACCGGAATGATGGATCGACCCGTCGGTTCGTCCTCGTCACACGAAAATGCTGCACCACGAGGGCGGTAATAGGGTGTCTTCAACATAATGTAATAACGACCCGACTGGCAGAGCGCCGCGTTTATGTAGGAATAAAGGGCCGGAATAAGCACGGCCTCAGAGTAGAAAGTACACGCACGGACTGTAGAGTAGATGAGAATTGCACAACAAATACCACTTCAAACCAGTTTTCAACCAGGCAACCAACTGAGGTAAGTGCAACTGTCCTGTGTAAAGACGATAGCTACCTCGTCGAGTTTTCTTTATGATGGGGGACACAACAGTAGTGTTTCACCTTTTTCCACATATTCGCCAGGGGCACTATTTAGGTCATGACACATTCGCCAGGTTGCGCCACCTGACGTAGAAATTGTCCTAAAACTTTGGTGTAGAACTTTGTTCTGGAAATTTGACGTTGAACTTTGACCTTTTTAACTTTGGCCTTGATCTTTGACCGTCCACCGGAAGTGACGTCATCTCAACCTTCCACCGAGCCGCGCCGCGGTCCCTTTATTTAAACCTAACATACTACTGATGGATATGCAGAATCATCAACATCTTTTGGCCAAACCCCATCTCGAACTCTGATCTACATGGGTTCGGAAGAACGGGAAGCAAACCCGTCACCTAAGACGTCCAGATACGCAGGTGGAGATGGACTGGTGGAGAGAGAAGGGGACAGACGGACGAACGGGCGAACGGGCGAACGGGCGAACGGGCGAACGGACGAACGGGCGGACAGACAGAGAGTGGGAGAGAGAGAGGGAGAGCGGGAGAGCGGGAGAGAGGAAGAGAGAGGTAGACAGGCAGACTGACAGACATACAGACATATAGACAGAGACACTTAGAGAGAGATATCTGGGAGCAGGGATGGACTTTTGTGATACCATGGAAGGTGTGTGTGTGTGGGGGGGGGGGGGGGGTAATTGGTGTTTTAATGTGAAAACATTTGGGTGGGGCCATGTGTTAATAAAACACAATTATAACATAGTTTAACGGGCAAGTGTCTCTTGATATAATTATTATCGTGCGATAAAAATAATTGTATCCTAGACAAAGGACACACATCGAACAATGTCGTATTATGATACTTGAGTGTGGTGTGTAGCGTCCGTGTAGGCCTAACTATGTGCGGGTGTCTGCGGGAATGTGTGGGTCAGTGTGGGTCAGAGTGCGTGTGTGCGTGTGTGTGTGTGTGTGTGTGTGTGTGCGTGTGTGCGTGTGTGCGTGTGTGCGTGTATTCGGTTCAGGCAGTACATTTTTACTGTTAGGCCTACTGACAGCAGTGTCACGCCTCTCCAGATGTCATAATGAGGTACATTTCCTTTCTCGAGGATACATACAACAGCATCGTCTTTCCAGTCTTCAGGAACGAGAGACTAGATCCAGGTCTGGTTGCATAGTCCGCACATCCACTCTACAATTGTTTCACCACCTACTTTGATAATTTCAGCTGTGATTTAGTCTTTGCAAGGTGATTTGTTTGTCTTACGTGTCGAAATGGCCTTCCTTCATCCTCCATGAACTCTTCTGTGTCTATTGGGATCAGGCTCTGACGGTTGTCAATTTTGGGCGGTGGGCTAGATGCTGTTGAGAACGTCCCTAACGTGTTCTACCGATGTCTAATTTAAAATGATACTCAAGTAAATATTAAAATGTCATCGATATTAGATATACTCCCACCATTTCTTGTTCAATGTGATTGTATTATATATATTTTAACAGTGAATCCTTCCTTCACACTAGATAACGAAATATTAGCTGGTGTCAATGTAACTGTTCATAGTAATTCATGTAAATAAAAAACTTACAACAACAAACTCACCTCTATTCTTGGAATTTTTAAAACAGTAAATAACTGGTCAAAGAAAAATTCTCTATATGGTATATGGACATTATAAAGAAATGACAATAACAATCATGTTACCCAGACTATTTTAGTATTAATGGTAGATTAACAAGAAATAAAGCAGATGTTGTTAACAACAGTGGGTGACGTTAATCCTTGAAGGTGACCTTGAACTGGTGTCTGTGTCTTCTGGAATATATAGCATAAAATAATATTGCAGAATGAATTAATATACATAATAAAGACATATACATAATAAAGTAGTTAATTAAACAGATATATACAATTGTTAAAAAAAAGGGGAAGAATACACGTAACACATAAATAATTGCCCTGTTAAGGCCCTGTTACACTGCTCGACGGCAGCGGCAAAACTTCGACGGCAAAGCGGCAAACCGCGTGCAGAACCTAGTACACAGAGCGCGGCGATATTCGACGGGCAAAAGAAGCAATCGATAGAAGGAAGCATTACTCCTACTGTTGTTAGTCAGAAGGCTAAACAAAGCAACAATCGACGACGAAAGCGACGTGTCTTGGTACAGGAAACTCTCCAGAAGAGAAACAACCATGACATTCCATAGGCTTTTCCGTGAACTGGACAGTTATGATTATTGTTTTTAACCTACTTTCGTATTTCACTAGAGCAGTTTGCTGTACTACTAAGTATCGTAGAGGAGGCAATCCGCAAAACAACAACTGACTATATTTATACTGACATCGAAACTTGTGTTGCATTATTTATATTAATTATTACGTACCAGTCATGCCTAGTTTGGCCCAATGCTTTCCCACACGGCCAACTTCTTCTTTGCGACTTTGTAATCAGGATGGGATGGAGCATATAGCAATTCCCGCCTCTTTATCTCTACGATAAGTTTTTCTGCCTACATCATGATTTTTTTCAGGGCTATCAACAGGCGGCGCTGCTTGTTCGAATCCGTTTTCCTTTATTTTAAAGTGTTTACATCGCTATATTGGAACACGTGCAATCTGACATGTGTACTTTGACGTCCTACAAAAACAACAACGCTGATTGGTCAAAGAGAAATTTGCCACGCGGCATTTTCTGAAAAATCGCTTCTGTTTCGATTCTCGACGGTTTGCCGTCAAGCAGTTTCGCCGTCGAGCGGTTTGCCGTCGAGCAGTGTACTAGGGTCTCGGTAATTCAATATAGAGCGGTTTTTATTTTGCCGTTTGCCGTCGCGGATTGCCGTTGCCGTCGAGCAGTGTAATAAGGCCTTTAGACATAAAACATATATAACATTGTATAAAATGTGACCTGACTTAGAATATATGATACATAATTATAATGTCCTAATCATGGTAGGCCGTTTGTAAAAAAAAAAGTAATAATATAACCCCAACATCAAACTGCTTAAAATACCTACTCATTAAATTAAACTTTTCAATAATTTGTGTTGTATTTGTTTTTTAAAAGATGACTATTGTGACAACAGATTAATGAATTATCAAGATAATTCCAGAATTTAACGCCTTTAACTGATAGACACATACTTTTCAAGATGGTACGAGCATAATATTTGGTAAAATTATGGACTTTTCTGGTCGCATGGACAGATTCATACATACTAAAAAACTGTTGTACATTATTTGGCAACTGATTACAATATTTCTTAAACATAACCATCTGGTTGGTGACCCGAGGTACGGTATGGAATTAATACCTTATATGGTACGAGTGGAGCTAAGGTCAAACAAGGTCACCTTGAAATGATGAATATTCAATTTTTTGGCAATACCGCGAAAGCCATAAAGTTACAATGACCCTGCAAATACTTCAGTTATATGTACGTATCATATACTGTGTAAAAGAACCAATTCTCTCGAGAAAATGAGATATGACATGGAGCTGTCAGTTGAGGACTAGGTGTAAAGCGACGATCAGACAGAGTCACCGTCAAGCTATAAATGTTCGAAATTGTGTCATCCCGCAAACGTCATACAATATGAATGGTTGCGTACACCTACGTTACCTAACTATTCATGGCAATGTCGTATACCGTTGGAAAGCCAATGATCTTCCTATCAATATGGGATACGACGGGGAGCTATCAAGTGGTGCAGTAGGTGTGTGGTGAAGGTTAAACAAGGTAACCATCAAATGACGAATGTTCAAAACTACGCCACACCAAAAGTTATAATTACAATGGTTAGTAGTAATGTATATAGTTCTCATTGCATGGAATGCGTCATGCATCGATGCAATGTGCAAATGACGTCACTTCCTGTGCAAAAAGTTCATTCCCGGCGCACAAAGATCAAGGTCAGGTGACGCCCCTGGAGAATACGTCATGAACTAAATAGCGCCCCCTGGTGAATAGGTGGCGAACTAGAAAATAGGTCAAAATATTAGGTCAAAGTTTTAGGTCAAAGTTCGAGAACAAGGTCCAAGGTACGATAAAGAGGGTGGTGCCGACTATCGGTACGTTTTTCCCATGTCAACAGATAGGCAACAAGCTAGAGCCTCTTTTGAGAGCTACTTTGAGAGCTATTTTGGAAAGGAAATTTTCCCATAACTTTCTTACTTTAACGCATATGTGTCTCTAGCGGATGCCATTCTGTGGCGGATTATTGAAAAATAAATGCGGGTAAACGACGATAGTAACTACAACCCTCTTCAGTCCGTCAAATACCAAAATTCTGAGGTGGACTAGACTGTGTTGCGTACCGCTCAATCTATCGAGTTCCGATCTTCGGCGCCGTGGTTGCGCCGGCACGTGGCGTCCGGCGAGTTTCATATCATAGTTTGACCTATTGACCTACAAAAAATCGCCGCCGTCTATTCGGATATCTATTCGTCGACACACTTCCAGGAACATAAGCAGAGGCCGAAGAACACACGTCAATATCACTAGCGGTTGCCATTCTGTGGTGGATTATCGAAAAATAAACGCGAGTAAACGAATGGAGTAACTAAGACTCTTTTCAGGCCGCCGAATACCCAACTTCACAGGCAGATCAGGTTGTGTTGGGTACCGTTCTGTCTATCGAGTTGTGGTCTTCGGCGTCGTGGTCGCGACGGCATGAGGCGTCTGGCGAGTTTCATGTCAAAGTTTGACCTATTGACCTACCAAGAATCCCACCTACTGACTTTACGTGTCATTTTATGGCGACCAGTTCGCATATGTAACTTTCAAAAAGGTTATTATCTAAAAAATACTATGTCCAAAACAGCTAAGGAAAATCACGTGACATACCTTCATTCCGAGAGGCAGCGATCTGTTTGGGTTCATCTCTAATGGTGCGGCCATGGGACTCATATGACCTATCCAGACACGATATTTACTTCTCGATATTCGAAAAGAGAATTATGATAATCGTCTGAATCAAGGTACTTAAACTAGTTTCTAGCGTCACGTCATTTACGTAACCAATCAGACCGAACGTATATCACATTACTTCGGGTATGACGACATATGTAGCGCCTACTATTAGGAAGCGGTCATCTTTAAAACAAATCACTTCCGAATGCACGAGGTTAAGGTTAATATAAACAATGTATGCGGCCATGAGAGATATGCGACATCCGGCGCCACACAACGTGATGTACGTTCGGTCAGATTGGTTATGTAAATGATGCTATAAACTAGTTTAAGTACCTTTATTGAGACGAATATGACAATTATCTTTTCGAATCTCGAGAAGTAAACATTGTGTCTGTATACCTCATACGAATCTCGTGGCCGCACCATTGGAGGTGAACCCGAACAGGTCGCTGCCTTTCGGAATCAAGGTATGTCACATGATTTTCCTTAGCTGTTTAAGATATAGTCATTTTATCGATAATAGCCTTTTTGAAAGTTACTTATGCGAACTGTTTGCCCCAAATTGACACATATAGTCACTAGGTGGGTTTCTAGGTCAAACTATGATATGAACTCACCGGACGCCTCCTGTCGGCGTGACCACGCCACCAAAGACCACAACTCGATAGACTGAACGGTACCCAACACAACTTGATACCAAGTTGGGTATTCGGCGAACTCAAGAGAGTCGTAGTCACTCTCGTCATTTACCCGCGTACATTTTTTCGATAACCACTATATATATTGACATGTAGTCTCTGGCATTTGCTTCAGTTTACGGAAGTGTGTCGACGAATAGAGATCCGACATACAAAGTATATGTCTTTACTCTAACTAGTTACATCGACGTCCTTTGGGAGGCGCCGGGCGTCACATACCACTCGTTGCTGCGCACAGTGTTTATAAATGAATTGTTTGAAAGTTGGTTACTTCCTAATAGTGTGGATTTTACTAGATGGCGCGACACTTCGTGTAGGAAATTCCCTAAACCATGAATGGAGTGATCACGGGCAGTGTTTGTAAATACGGAAGTGTGTCGCCGGAAAGATGGTCACTTCGTGTAGATATGTTTTCTGCTAGATGGCGTTGTACACACTAATTGACACGTAAAGTCACTAGGCAGTGCTTCTTGGTAGGTCAATAGGCCAAACTATGATATGAAACTCGCCGGACGCCACATGCCGACGCGACCACGGCGCCGAAGATAAAACTCGATAGAGGGACTGTGGTAGATTAACACTGCTTTTTGTTGCCTGCAACGGAAGACGAGATGAGACGACTGGTCAACCAGAGTTCCTCAAAGTCGTGTTCATTCGACCCAATGCCGACCTGGCTTCTAAAAGAACAGTTAGACTGTCTTCTACTAAACATTACAAACATTGTCAACGTGTCCATGTCAACATGAATTGTGCCGACAAAAATGAAAGCTGCGCTCGTAACGTCTTTGCTGAAGAAGCCTTCCTTGGACAAGGATGTCATGAACAACTTCCGCCCTATCTCTAATCTGTCCTTTAACTCAAAATTGACAGCGATGGGTTATGCTGAACAAGCTCATTGATGTCGTCTCGTGCAACAATCTGCAGGAAAAATACAAGCCGAATCACAGTACTGAAACTGCACTGATGCGAATCCAGAATGACATCCTGATGACCGTGGACAACAAGAGAGGTGTCATATTGATCCCACTTGATCTATCAGCGACCTTTGACACTGTAGATCATATGCTGCTGTTGGCTTGCGTGAAGAGCGCGGATGTCATCGGCGTCGCGCATCAGTGGATTAAGTCATACTTGACTTCGAGGACTCAGACTGTCTGTCTAGGCCAGATCCATTGAATCCCGTCGGAGCTGTTCCAAGGAGTGCCACAGACTGTTCTTGGCTCAGTTTTGTTTATACTCTACACGGCGGATAATTAGGCGGCACCGACTTGACATCCATCTCTTTGCCGATGATTGTCAGTTGTATGTCTCATTTACGATCAAGGAGACTAACGACGAGACCGCTGCATTAGCACGCATCCAAGTATGTGTGGGAGAACTGAAAGCATGGATGATTCATCATCGTCTTCAGCTGAATGAAACAAGATTGGAATACTTGTGATCACCACACCAAGCTTGGCCAGCAAGCACAGCCTGACTGATGTCGTCATCGGTGGCAGCTGCCTCAAGCCTACTACCGTCGCTCGCAATTTTGGAGTGATGTTTGACAGTGAGAATGAAATCGCAAGTGTCGAAACTGTGCCAGGTAGCATACTTTCATCTACATCGAATTCGTTCCATCAGATATTGCTTGACACAACATGCCACTGGACTCCTGGTTCACTCCCTCATCATATCGCGACTGGACTATGGAAATGGCCTCCACGATATGCGCAAATGTGACTCTTTACACCACTTCAAAAGACTCCTAAAGACTCACCTGTTCAAACGAGCCTACTACTCCTGAACTTTCACTGTCGTTTAATGTTGTCGCGCGATTGGACTTTTAATGATTATTTATTCTATGCTATGTTTTTACGATCTTAAATCTATAGTGCTGTTTTATAATGTTTTTATAAGTTTCTTAATGATAATTTGATTCGACATTTTATGCCACGTTTTTATTATCTTACACTGTTAGTGCTATTTTTATGTTAATAAAGTCTCGACTTTTAAAAATGTTTTTTGTCAAAGCGCCTTCGAACATGGTAACCTGGAGTCACGGCGCTTTATAAATGCTCTAATTATTATTATTATTACCCGACAGAGCCTGGTTCACTTGTGAAGTTGGGTATTTGGTGGACTGAAGAGAATCGTAGTTATTCTCGTCGTTTACCCGCGCTTATTTGTCAATAATCCGCCGCAGAATGGCAACCGCTAGAGACACATGCGCGTTAAAATAAGAAAGTTGTACAAGTCTACCGTGCTGAAACTTTAAAATGTGGTGGCGGTACCTCGGTAATGTACTAAGCTGGCAAGAATTTACAACGTTCACGCGTTCACACGCTATTCTAAGACGTTACTTCGGTAATGCAGTACACTGACACGATATTAGTATGCAGTCATAGTTCAAGGCTATAACAATGAAAAGATAGAAGACAATGTACCGGTGTTGTATGCATTGTTGGGTAATGTTAAGTAAAAATTAGACGACATTGTTACCGCGTTTGATTGATGGGTGTGTACTAGCCTTTATATGCGACAAGGCAGTCTAATGTTTAGTTGTACCCCTCGCAAGTTGTCAATGCCAGGTTATTTTTTAGTATAACTTCACATAAAAATGGTCGCTTTGAAAGTGACGCTGACAACGCTGTGTAATGTTGTTATGTACCGTGCTCATCAGTGTTCCAGAATAGTATACGAAGATAAAATGATGGACTAAAAACCTGATCGTGGTCTAGTATTTCTGTAGATGTTATCAACTGCAGTTAAAGCTGGTTTCGAAGGACACAAAAAAGAAGGGAGAGGTATGGACACAATGTATTGATGGGAAAATGAGGCCTTACAAGAAAGACAGTTAAAGGGATTTCCAATATCACACTAGCAAAATATAGTTTCCTAAAGTTAAGCTTAATGCTCGACCTTAAAAATGTATCTGTGCTATGACCTGTTTAATATTATTGTCACCTTTCTTGCCACCCTAAGTCTTGTTCTAGTAAAGCGCAATACTATAATATGAAGGTCGTAGACCTGTGTGGTATGTGGAAGTAGGGCAACATTTTACGGAAATTACCAAAGGGAGTAGGGTGCACGGTACTACGAGAAAAATGACACAAGGTAAGGTTTGCACATTTTATTCACGTACAACACAAAAGAAGGTTATTTACAGGTCTACATTACTGCAAAAACCAAAGACTGGAGACTGTTTCACCACTGCTCTGACACAGAGTCTTGCAACGAAGTCTTGATACTACACCATTGTTTGTATGTCACGTCGGATAGCTTCACATCTGCGTCTAAAACACTCCACCAGTGTTTCATTACAGCAGGTGAATTAATGGCCTCCACAGCCTCGTCAAAGTGCATGTGAATCAAAATGGCATAGAGCAAGAGGCAGTCGTGGTGAAATTGACTAAAATAGTTTATCTCGCAAACGGGACAGTGTAGTGAAGTGTTAAAAGCTTAAGGACGCTACATGCTGTGTGACGAGCTAATGTCTTTTTCATTTCAATGACAGGAAAGTCTTTCGCACAGGACGGGTGGTCTTACGTGTAATATTTTATATTCAGATTTTATTACGCACGTCCATCAATAAATTTCCGAGCGAGGTTTGACCTTTTTTCCACCGTAGCCAAACCCACAAAAACCTTCTTTCGATGGCACCCACTCCACCAGTTCAAGGTTTCCAGTAGCCACGAAGCCCTCTCTCAACTCTTTCGATGTCGTGAACTTTGTCATCAATAAGTCACGCATATAGTCGACCCGGATAGCGTTCCACTCGGATGCTCTTCTTCCTTATGGGTCTACTTCTCTGTTTCGCTATGTACACTAACCTTGCATCTTTGATACTTTATCCGGATTCGGCATTTTCATTAAATATTGCCTTTCTATACTAATAAATTAAGCGTGTTCAACAGACTTAAACATCCGACCGTACGCTTCGACTCGGCATGGGTAAAAGTTTGACAGGAAAGAAGCTGATCCACTAAATCGTATAGGCACGTCCATCGCATATCCGTCTCTATGCCACTGACCCACCTACTCGTATAGACGTTTCTTCATTTGCGGTACATTGTTGGTAGACCGCGCGATTGATCGGCTGACACAAGGCGACAATAGTCAGCTGACTGACGGCGCCAGTGTTCGTCTGATACAGGCCGCACAGTGTCGGCAACATGGTTTGTCTACTTCGCTGTCGCTGAAGGCCGCAGGAGTGTAGTAGTTGGGTGTTTTGAGGATGACGTTAGCCATAGTAATGTCGTGGTACAATGGTGATGGTGGTCGGCTGACAGACGGTGACTGTGGTCGGCTGCCAGATGCTGTTAACGGTCAATGTAGTCGGCTGTCGGATGCCGAGCTTTTATAGGAATATGAAGGTCGTGTAAGCGTGCTGAAAGGTCATGTCGGCGTGCTGAATAAGCATGGACCTCAGAGTAGAAAGTACATTCACGGACTGTAGAGTAGATCAGACTTGCCCAGCGATTACGAGTTCAAACTAGTTTGTATCCAGGCGACCAACTGAGGTACGCGCAACTGTTGTATGTAAAGCCTATAGCATCGATAGATGTTAAACAGGCGCCCAACTGAGATAAGTGCAAACGTCGTATGTAAAGACTACAGCATTGATACATGTTAAAAGACAGGGAGACCTTGATTTTGTTGATAAAAATGTCCCAGTGTCGTGTGTTGCATGTTCAAATGCTGTTCGGTCTTCGGTATGGAAAGACTACAGGTTGTGCACCAAAGTACGTGTATTCTAGTTGAACTAGTTTCGAGACACGCAGTACTATAGTAGTTGAACCAGTTTCGAGACACGCAGTACTATTAATAGCATTTACGTCACATTGGGTGAAAGGTAGAGTTCCTTTGAGATTACTGAACATTCTTCAGGATAGTTCGTTTTGCACCTTGCACCGACGCATAACGCACCCCATACAATGAGAACTACATGCATTACTACTCACGTATGTCAACCAGATCCTAAAATGTGGATTTCTCCTTGAGATATTGAATTGTCTCGTTCCTTAAACATCTGACAGTTGGTCGACTGTGTTGCGAATAGAGTTTTAATCTGCGATTGCCACCTCTTTTTTTCAACGTCCTATCTACATTTTGGGCACATTCTTTGACTTTCACGTCATGTTAATGACCAAATGCATATTATATCAACAGAAATATATACAAACAGGATACAAAGAATAATTGGGTGTGTAAACAACTTTGGTGAACGCGATAAATACATTTGAGAAGATTACGTTTTTATGTAAGATTACCCCATACATTTATGAGTAAATTCAAAGTTTAACACCTGATAACACAGACAGTACATGTCATAAAATATTTGGTTTTATGCAACCGTGTGTACAAGAATATGTCAATTAATTGATAAAACTATTTGACAAAAGTTTGAAACATTCAAATAACCTTCACAATCGACGGTGGCATCCATATACACCTATTTTGTAATCCTTTGTGTGATGGATATAGCAAGAATTCCTGCCATTAACAAAAATGCAGTTAAAAGTATAACATTACATGTTGGCTAACCTACGATCTGCGGAGACATAATTTTGAAAAAAATTCATCTTTTGACGGTGACCTTGTTTAACCTGCACTGCACCTCTTTACAAATCCGTGCCATACCTCATTTTGACGGGGATACAATACGCTTTCAAACGGTATGTAACATAGTCTAGTGTATGCAGATAAAGTATAACTACGCAACCATTGTAAATGTAGAACTTTTATGGAGTAGCGTATTTTTGAACATTCAAAATATTTTTAATATGAACTGATTTTGACGGGGAGAAATGGTTCGTTCACATATGTATATGACTCGTACATATAAATGAAGTATTTGCAGGGTCATTGTAACTTCATGGCTTTCGCGGTATTGCAAAACAATCGAATGTTCATCACTTCACGGTAACCTTGTTTGACCTTAACTCCACTCGTACCATATCAGGTTACACCTCCATGTCGTACCTCATTTTGACGGGGAGATAATAAGCTTTCCAAAAATATATGACGTGGCCATCTTGTAATTAAGTAAAGTAGATACGCGTCCATTGTAATGTTAAGACGAATAAATAAATAAAAAAGTGTCAACAAATCAATGGTTAATTGTGTCAGGCTTGTTGTTGTGATAAATTGTACAACTCCTCCTTCATATATCGATATTCTAATGACATTATGAGATTATACAACATTACTTTCTGTGGCTGGATACAACATATGTTTGGTATGTATATACGTTTATTGGTGTAGATTAATTATCTCCGGTGGGTTGTAATCGATATAATTATTCTGAAAACAAGCCGAAGCTCAGCAAAACCTGGTCGACTAGTACTAGTCCATTCGCATTCGTTGTTTTGAATAAAATTGGATTCATGTGGAAACGTAAGATAACTGCTTGTTCCTCTATGATGACTAGTGTTTGCACTGCATCGAAATATCGCACAATAACTAATTCTGACGCTCGTTTTGACCCAAAAGCTATCCTTGTAAACATGCTCTGAATGCATGGAAAGGGTCGGCCTGATGCGAGTATATATATATATATATATATATATATATATATATATATATATATATATATATATATCATATGTGACGTCACATCTCGGCATATCGAAAAGCATAACAAATGTGGAATTTCTAATTTATTGAATTGTTTTATTTGTTGGCTTGGTGGACATGGAAATATATAGCAAGATGTAATATAATAAATTATGAATTCAAGCAATGTGTTTTTATTCCCTTTAATGTGCAGTTTTCAGTTAAATTCACATATATAAGTTTAATATGGTTGGCCCCCTAAGCTTATATGCTATTTACTTTATGTATGCATATATAATAGCTAGTGTCCATCAAAAACCGTGTATCAATACAAGACGGTCCAGCGCGCGCTATTCCCATTGTTCAAAAACAGTACGTAAATGGAGCATTCTGGAGGCACACCAAAGCCAGAACACATGCTTTGACGCACGTGTTAGCCTCCCCAAAATTGTAAGCTTTCAATCAAACTATGCTTTGCAAGTTAGACTAATTATAATACGCACACAGACACATTTATCAAAATGAGACGCTCGAGTGAAGACTAGTTTCTCCCTCTCTCGGATACATCGCCAAACATAGAACGATAGTATTCGACAGAGGGCGTATATTCCGAGAATTTGCGTTGAAAACGTCGGACGAAAGCGAGTTTGTGTTACTGGTAAAACTGAAAAGAATGTCAATAGTGACAGTAATAGTGTGCACTGTGTTTATGCATTTTTGACAAGTATGTTTAATTGCTTATACATAGTACAATAAGCTTTACATTGACACTGTCACTGACGTATAATGTTGAAGAGATCTAAGCCTGTTATACTATCTATAGCAATGTCATGTTCAAAGTTCTTGTATAACACCGCCAACTCATCATCAATTTGATTAAAATTGACAACTCGCGATTCATGTGCTCGCACTCGCAGTAGACATGACACAGCCACATTAACACTTCACAGCCACATCACCATCACAAAGAAAAGACCGTTTTTATACTAGTTAGTAGGCCTAGCTGTTACGTCTTGGATCGAGGGAAATATATTTTTTGGAGTTCTTTTTTGGCTTCAGTTTTGTTGTAAGAAGTGTGTAACGTGTAGTTTACTTACTAGCCAGGTTTTCTTAGGTAGTTCCTGACCGTAGGCGGTGGGCTCGGTGGTCAGATCTCCAGGTTGTTCAGTAAATGCTCTACGACTTCTTGGCAAGGTAGCTTTGTAATCGTACAGACATTCTTCTGTGCTCCAGTCCAGTGTTTGTCTAGGTGGTTTTTAAATGAGTTAGTGCTGGGTGCAATTACAACTTGTTCTGGTAAATTATTCCATAATTGTGTTACTCGGATTGAAAAGATTTCCTTTCTGGTATTTATCCGTGCTCGTTCTTGATAGTATAATTTCATGGCCCCTTATAATTGTACCTTCCTTTATATATCGCAGTCTTTGTATAGCATCAGAATGTTAGAACATACATTGATATCATACTTCCCATTGAGAAGTTTATCACATCTCTCCTTGTTCTTCTGTAGGTTGGTGTTGGTAGTTTCAATCTTTCTAGTCTCTTCTGGTAAGGAATATCCTTCAGTTTCATCAAGTAATTCGGGAGATTCTCTAGAACAACGTAGAAGTAGAAACCCCGGGGAGCTTATTACGAGAACCACGTACAATTAGGTATATTGTGCAATTTGTTTAGATGTCATGTGATGCAAAAAAAAATAACAACCAGGCATCTTAATCCAATATAATTTAACAACATCATTAAAATTATGCCTGTTGCAAAGGGATAATTGAACAGTATTATATTGTACATTGGAGAATATTTGTCAGATGAGTATCTATCATACTGTGATAAAATGGAAATATATGCTCACTCACACATGTACATGCACGCACGTATGCATGCACGCACAAATACACACAATATTGCCTGATTTGCATGTATCCATACTGGAATTTGAAAACTTGTTATTGTTCACATTCTCTAATCCTGCATCGTTTAAATGTTGTTTGTTTAATTGTGTTACTAGACGGTGATGGCAGACAGTGCTGGCGTGTTGTCACAAGCCCTCCAGCTGCTAGACTCCATCTACAAACACACCGGATATGAAAACAAGTGTCATGCTCAACACACTTTCATGCAGCTGAGACTAGAGCTGCAGAGGACCATCTCCAGCGATGAGGGCCAGAAACTGGTTCAGAAATTTGATATGCTTGCGAGAACTGTGTCAACAGAAGGAACATTTAACGACATGGTGAAGATTATTTGGAGAGTGGCAAAAGGAATGGGGGGATCAGTTCACCACAAATTCTCCCTCTTGGTTATTGGTATTTCCATTGTGTGTGTGTCTCTCACAAATTCTCGTCCAGTCGAAGATATCAGCTCATGGACCGATAGGTTTGTGAAATGGCTTGGGAAACAGTTGACGACTGGTGGGAAGGGTGCAGTGGGAGAAGGAGAGGGGACTGTGGCAGACCGCATGCAGAGGTTCTTTACGAATCCATATCTCCACGACTTTGACTGAGCTTTCTTCTCAGTAATTGCTTGCACACTGCGTTGAGCTATCAGTATTTTGATGTGCTGTTACTAATTACTACTCTTGGTATGCTTTTGTTCTTAATAAAGTAAAAACATTGACACATCCATTGTCACGTTTTCTGAATTCACAACGACCGTTTTAACCGAATTGGACGACTTATAAGGGGCCTGTGAATCGGTTGTATACCAACCCGTAAGGGCCCCGAACAACTAAAATGAGCATATGCGAATCTATGTATTCAAATGTATGCATTATTATACGTACACATCTGTAGACGCCTACTCCAGGATGATTCTAATATAACATGCATACAGTGCACTCCAGGTAACTCGAACTTGCGTAAGTCGATTTTGTTTTTAAGTCAATCTTTTTCCTCTGTCCCGGATTTATAAGGTGCTAAAAGTAGAACATAGGTGATAAGTGGAACTTCTGATAACTAAAAGTAATCACATGGGTCTCTGCATGGATGTTTGACTTATCCGGAGTGCACTGTACTGTGTGTGTGGGCCTACATGTATGGCGTAGAAGTAATTTTATGTAAAACAAGACACCCATTCTTGTATATAAATAATGCAAAATTCATAGAGCAACATTTCACTAATTGTGTTTGATGTTGATGAAAATCAGTAACCCAGGTTAGGAATGGTCATAATTTACAAAGTCCAAAAAAGTAATGTTTAGTCTTGGTTTATATCACCAACCACACCCAAATATTATGTGGGTTGGGCTGGAAATGGTCGGAATGCACCGCTGCCTGAATGCACCAACAGCCTGGTCACAATGATCCAACGGTCTGGTCACAATGCACCACTTTTGGTCGGAATGCCCCACTTTGTTGATAATGACCTGGTCGCAATGCACCATTTTTGGTATATGAAATGATGTACATATTATTTGTATATATTAATAATTCATACATGAATATTATATAGGTAATTACAGGTATATATGTCCGACATTTTGACTATATTTCGGGGAGTACAACAATTTGTTACACTCGTGGACCATTTAGCCTAATAGTAAATTGTTTCTATCCGTTGTTGGTAATGGATAATATATATTAGTAGCGGCGTCATAGTTAAAAAACAAAACAAAATCATTTTGCATTAGGTGATAAAAGCATGAAACCTGGTAGGTGTGTAGAACAAATTATATATAAGGATCATTTTCAGATATTGGTCCATGTTAAATTATACTAATGTATATCTTGGTATTTAAAAGTGCTTACATAAAATTACATCTTATTGTCATAAAATGATGTTCATTTTTATAAAGATTCACATGATGTATACATATATTTTCTTATTATTATTATATTCGTTGCAAGTTTGTATCGATTCATTCATTGCCGGTAAGTATAAGAACATTGTTTTTTTATTGGAACGTACACTGTTGAAAACTACACGAAAACTACACAAAAACTGTCGGGAAAAGATTGTAAACTATAGGATGACAATTTTATTAATAGGCATAGTTATTCGATAAATTATCCTTTTTCAAAATTAACCATGACCATGTCTGTCCAGGGAGGAATTCCATCATTAATTAAACATTACTCCGAACCAATTTCCACATATCAGTGGTAAATGTAAACAAGTATTATACTTGTGGTTATTTGAAATGTGACATACGATCGTACAACAAATTTGACACACTAACTGCTCAATAAAACAAAGCAGGAGTAGTAAAGCCAGTTGTTATAGCATCCAAATGTTCTTAGCACACACAAAACAAAAACACACCAGCTCAGTATCACAATGTAATAATAGGATGCCTATTACTTATTTACTATAACAATTCTAAGGACAGTCATCATTTTTGGGAAAAATATCTTCAGGTTAATATAAGTGTTGATATTAAGTGTATGAAAAAGGTGTATTATAGTTATGGGGTACACTATAATTATGGTTAATGTATACACTATATGAAGAAAAAACTTCAATATTGTCTAATTAGTCAAAACCCAAACATCCATGAAACATTGTTATATCTTTATTAATTATATAATAATATATATATACATAATCTTCTGGATATGTTGTGAATAACCAGGTCACCCGGAAAGAATTGACTCGGGCCATGCATATGACATACATTTGCAGGTGCTATATACAATTACATGAGAACAATGAAATGGACAGCCAAGATACTACTCAACACTCGAGCATTCTGATATGTACCTGGTAACATCCACGGCGATATGAATTAACACGTTCCTTTCGTTAGGCGGCGCCACTGAAACTATTGATAAACCTGGTGGCGACCAAGCCACCATCCACCAAAACGTAATGTTTGACGGTTTCTGGATTTTGTTCATTTATACAACCTCCCTAAGCTACGGGTAACGTTGCGTTATCACCGACACACCGACAGAGCGACACTGAAGTTAGCTGTCTTCTAGGAGGGAGGTACAACGCCAAGTCTCCAGACGCGTTGAATTGTGAATCCGCCAGAGGGCGTTCTCCGGAAACATCCGCCTTGGCGTCAACGACAGAATCACATGATGGCTGTTTTCTACTGACGCATATTTATCGTGTCGGCCAGTGTTGTTTTTGTTCTTTTCTGGCGTCAGCAAAGATGGCACACGGAGACGAAGACTCCATGTGTGTGGCGACAGGTCAGATTGTCGGTGGGTACAAGTATGGTGTGCTGAGTTGTTTCAATGCCCACAAAAGTTAGTGCCGCTGCATTTCTTCTTCCACAAGTTCCAGTAAAATGAGTAATCCAATAGCAATACCGACACCGAGTACCGTCATTATTGACGACTTCAAACACACAGGGGTCACTCTTAGACTTAGTCTTAGTTAGACATTGCTTGTGGAACTGTCGACAAGGCACTGCTTCAAAGCATCTAGAATAAAGTCGAGAGGGAGATTGAACTGATTCAATAATTGGGTTATTAGGTTATTCCAGGGTATTATTGTGGCTATAAATTAATTAATAATTGGAATGGATGCCCTCTGCACCCCTCAGCTAAGAGTTCTGTGGTACAGTGGGTACGTGCTGGCTTTGTGTATAAGCTGGCAGGGATGTGGAGGAGGCCGTTTTGAATTTTGTACATCTCAATTTGGGACGTAAAAGAACCACTGAGGACGACAAGCACCCTGGCAGTGACCACCCTCAGTGCCAGCATAGAAAGGTCGGCTTGGCGATAATGTTCTGAAAAAGGCTGGCTAGTTGAATGAGACCTCATAAGATCATAACATTGTAACCACAATATATACAGACTAGTCAGTTAATAGAACATTGCCAAGTGCTGGAAACAACTAGGCAACTAGGCAATCATGTTGAGCCTCGCCATACATCTGCGCTGTTCTAGGGACTGCCATTGCAATTGGTGCAGCATGAAGGTTGGGCTGCTGCGGCTCTGCCAATCACCATAAACGTATCTGGCAGCATGCCTCTGTACCATCTCCAGTTTGTCGATGTTTCGCTTGGTAGCAGGGTCCCAAACGGCGGAAGCATACTCTATTATTGGTCTGACGTATGTTTGATAGCAGTATGATTTAACTGGTCACTGTGAGTAGGGAGGCTGAGAGAAAATTTATTTGTTTACATACAAACCTCTAGCATATATATCATTGGATAATGCAGTAAAATATACTTTTGGAATTAAAAAACATTCTTATACCAGTGAAGTTATAATCATTTGAGTACTCCAAAATTAGGTGATTTTGTGGAACATTTCCTATAAGCTAGGAGCAAACAGCAGTGAAGGGGAAATTTTTATAGATAGGCCTAATTAAAAACTATTTTTATTCATTACTCATAAAATACTTAACACAGTGCCATCAAATTTTGCAGAGTGTGTACTCATTCTAACCTGTATGCACATATGGTCACAGTTAAATGATACCTAATTTTATAATTAATTAATGTTAATTACCATACTTAATTATCAAAACGGACGTGATCGTGCATTTTGTTATGATGGTATTGTTGTATTGGTTATTAGCTAAATATATGTTCATTGTATTTTCAACTTATTTTCATAATTAATAAGGATTATGTTTTTATTTATTTGTTCAGGGCTACTTCAGATTGGAGGGAGGCAGAGCGGGAGGCACATATATTATTAATATAATGTGTGATGGGGTCCGGTGTATTCATGTACTAATATATATGTAATATATGGACTCTTAATTTCTTGTCCACATGCCATATGGAGTAAATTCTCTGGGTGGCAGTCTTGTTAAATCTTGGTTATATAATTGCATTATATGTGTGTGTGTGTGTGTGAAAACGGGAAGAATTCGCGGAATCAGCATTTAGAAACGGAATTAGCCTTTTCAAGCGGAAATTCCGTGATCGCCAAAAAAACGGACGGAATCGCGGTATTTGCATTTTCAAAAGGATCTTCCGTGATCGCCAAAAAGAGCAAAGGCACTGCGTCTTTCACTGATAAAGCCTTAACTGGAGATATTTTGAAACAAATGTTTAACATGCAACAATATTAATTTATGTTTTGTGGATTTATGACGCAGGATTTAAAAATGCTCAAGGCAAATTGTTGCAAAGTGTCATGGCGCCTGTGCTACCTCGTATCAAACGACGTAAACAGGGACACGCGCAAAAGGCGCTAACATTAAATCGTTTCACGATCGTTGTCTGGCTGTCCTCTAAGCGCATGGAACGCATGTTGCTAATTAAATGTAACTGTCACATCATTACAACACGCATAATGTACATATTCCGGTTTCGAACACAAAATGCGAAGGATAGATAGTCCGCGTTTCGTGGTTCTAACAAGTACATCGTTTGAAATGGAATTTGCCTTTTTTGAAATGGAAAATCAGTGTCGCTATATATATATATATATGGACTCTTGATTACTTGTCCATTTGCCATCTGGAGTAAATTCTCTGGGTGATAATTACATACACACACATATATATATATACAGGTGTATATATATATATACAGGTGTATTATATATATGTAACCTTCTTTTAAAAGGGATGTAATATATATATAAATGATATAATGCATGTGTGTAATATATAGATATAACTATTGAGGGTTGTGATATGTTGAAAGTGCTTCTCAGTTTTTTTAATGAAAATGTGTTGTTATTTCAAAATGTATTCCACCAAACAATAATCAAAATAGGCACCGATAAGTTTCACTGCAACATCTAGAGGAACTTATGTATTCATGCAGCATACCTCTATTAATCATCGATCACTTTTAAGATTTCCCTCATAGTCATAGTAGTCCTCTAGAAGTAGATACTGGAATACGGTTTGAAGATTTTGACAATCGTCATCGTCGTTGTGTGAGCCAGCATTACTACCGGTATTCTCAACCGTATCATACACAATTTCATAGACTGTCTCTGCTGTTAGATGTTTTCCAGAACCTCTTCTTACCAGGTTTGTTACTGTTCCAGTGTAAGTCACCATTGCTTGTTGTTCATCTTCATCCTGGAATGTATGTTCCACACGCTTTCCAACTAAGAACTTGGGATATATTCTGTTTTTTGTGTGTCTTTTTCAGCTTTTTCTAAACTCTTGGCTTTTCGCTTCTCATCTATTGTTTCTTTTGATTCGTTCTCATTTGATCGAGATGCATTGTCAACATCAGTCAATCCTTTAGTTTCTCTTTTCTGTATATTCTTTGCACCAGACCTGGGGCCGAGTACATTTTCACGAGTACGAGTACTTTGATGATGGATGAGTACGAGTACATTGCTAAAAGCTGAGTACATTCTCACGAGTACGAGTAAAAGTATGAGTACATTTTTTTAAATACAAATAATAACGTATTTAAAAATTATTAATTAATCTAATTTATACAACTCAGCACAAGGAAATATGCAATAGCAGTTGATCAATTTTTTTATGAGGAAAACTAAAAAAACTGTTTCATCAACAATGAAATTAACTTCATTGGCATTCGTTTCAGTGGCATTGTATGATCTTATCATCTATTTGCCATTGCATAAGTTTGCAATTATATTTTCTGATTGTAGAGTACTGGTTGTTGAGAGGTTTAGCACATGTCCACATAACAGGCTCAACATCCCCTTTGGACTTTTTAGCTAGGCTGCTGGCATGGGATTATACTAGTGTAGGAGGCACCTTACTTCTACAGAGGAAGACTGGCAGTTCTTGTTCTTAGAGGTTAGCACTATCAGCCACTGTCAAGTGGCATGGTCTCCAGACTACATCAAAGGCATTTCCTGTCTAACTGGTGGGTGAACTGCTAATTGGCTCTTTATGGACATCCTGGTGGCTTAATTAAACAAATTGGTTTATGGCCTGAACTGATAGCCTACAATTATTGTTTGCTTAACAGGGTGTTTCCGACTGGGAAAAGATGCTGCCTGTTGCCATGTTTGGGTATCATAATCATGGTTATCAGAGAATGAGGTTGTCCTATGTGTAAGGATGATAAGGTGGTATTATCATCTGTTTCACAATGACTTTGTTCGGAAACCAAGCTTAATATTGGCAAACATGCTTTTTCTGTAGCTGCAACCACAATCTGGAATCAACTCCCTATTGCTTTAAAATCATGTGAGACTATAAATACCTTCCGTAAAAAACTAAAGACTTATTTATTTGAAATTGCATTCCCACCCTAACCTTCAGCGGTCCCTTGCTCTAATGACGACTCTTGTTTGTCCCTGTTAACGATTTTGCCCAATGATTTTTGTATGTTGCGCCTCTGAGCTCAGATTCCTGGGGATTTAGGTGCTATAGAAGTTAGTCATTATTATTATTATTCTGTCAGAAATAACAAAGTATTTAACAAATAGTTGAACATTTAAATATTTCAGGAAAGTTTCATTTTATAACCAAATATATTTACTTTCCCCCGTACATATTGAGAAAGTACTCGGATGTACTCATAATGTACTCGTAAAATCTGAGTACAATGAGTACAAGTCCATGACCCACAAGTTTTATGAGTACAAGTACGAGTACTTCAAAAATGTACTCGAGTACCGAGTACTTCAGCCCCAGGTCTGCTTTGCACACGTTGCTTGAAGCCGGACCCTCAGTTGTGCCTTCAGATTCAATAATTTGTCTTTTCTAATTTCATCTGTGACTATTTCCCTTTCCTCTGTGGCCTCCTCCTCCATGGAACAGCAGCCGTTGCAATAATGGTATTTAAGTTCTGGCGGAATTCGTTGTTTGTCAAGACTTTCCTTTAATCTGCTGCTGGAAAAGGGTACAGTCTGGCACTGGTGGGTGTAGCACTTTCTTATTGTACTTCAGTTGCCATGTTTAAAGCTGATCTAACATTTACATCAGCAGATGTGATATATGTGTCACGTTGTTCAGATGTCTTCCATTCACCACCAAGTCGTAAGGCTGCATCGATTATCTCACATCTTTCCTTCATCTGTTTAAGCTGAGTGTTCTCTTGTTCGAGTTTCTTCCTTTTTAGCTTCTCTGCCACCCGCTCTCTAACTAGTTTTCGTCTTGCTTTGTAAGATGCAATTGTTGATGGTGCCATTTGCCATTACCCTTGCTTGATCAAGTGCCTCAGATTTTTCAGCTTTTGTCATGGTGTCAAGCATCTGTCTTATTTATGTTGAACATGATGGTACTCTCAAGATTGAGGGTAGTTGCCGCAGGTCTTTCTCTCTTAAGACGATCAAATATTCCAAAAACAGATTCACTGAAACGATTTGTCTTTGGAACATGCCTCGCTTCCTCTGTCAGTTCCACAGATGGGTTGCTGAACTGTCCTCCTGGTTGCTGAACTGTCCTCCTGGCTGTTGAACTGTCTTCCTGGTTGCTGAACTGTCCTCCTGGCAGCAGCTGAACTGTCCTCCTGGCAGCTGAACTGTCCTCCTGGTTGCTGAACTGTCCTCCTGGTTGCTGAACTGTCCTCCTGGCAGCTGGTCATGTAACTGATGCTCCAGCACAATCACAAAATGGAGCATAATTATTTCCAGTGCCTCAGTTGTTAGTGTATCTAGCATCTCATTGCCACTGTCTTTGAATAATTCCACATACATTTCGTCCTGGTAGACTACAATATCTGGAAATAATGTGTCTTCTTCATACAGGAGAGGAGTGACATCATCTGCCCACAGTATTTCTCTTTCATTGCTTCTATCCGATGGTTGAGTTGCAAGTACTCTTGCGTTACATTTAACTAGTCACCAAAATGGTCCGGTGACCAACTTGTCTACTATGCCTAACGTCCTGCAGTCCGCAATGTGTACGAGCTCACTGTGGTCCAGATGTACTGCTTACAGCAGCCGGTTTGGTCATCCATAATGTTCAGAGAAACGCTGGAAATTGTCTCGATGATAATAAACTGCAGCTCCATTCAAAAAAAAGAACATTAAATCTGTTTCCACGGAATGCGGTGTGTTAATATTTATTGTCGAGGAATGCTGCAAACTGATATATTATCCCAGCTTCCTCACTACCTTGGGCCTCAAATGCTTTACAAACAGTCCACACGGTTCTCACCGTTCTATTCTCCTTATCTCTAACAATTCTTGTAGATTGTTTGCGAATCTCTTGTGTCATCAACCCTTCAAGTTGTTGCAGTCCTGCACTGGCTTCTTCAGCCATGTCAATCAAGAAGTGGAGATGGCACTTGAAACTGTTGAGGTGTGTCAGTTTAGTTTGTGCATCTGGTGATAATTTCTCCCTCCAATTCACCAAGATGTCATCAACACATGCATTGGTCACTGTCAGTCATTGTATTGATGAAGCTGAAGACTGATTGTCCTAGCGTTCTGTCAGTTTCAGGTCCCATCTGTAGTGTGTCAGCTAAATCTTGAAGAGCATCTTTAATATACAAAAAGACCAAGTACATATGAATGTTTGTTTGTAGTTATTTGCATCGATCCATATTTATGCCCCATTTTGTTTGTTTCATCGTAATGCAGAGTTGTGTTGTGTTGTTGAAGCATATCTTTAGTGGCCTGAAGTTCAGCTAAGAATGTGGCTTCCACAAACATCCTGCTGGGAAGGGAGTCACTGGGAAGCCTTCCAACTTCTCTACTCCACCCAGTTTGTTTACCACTACTCTTCTGGCATCCGGAATGTTCCGGTGCCCAGTGCCCATGTTCAACAGTTCCATGTATACTTCACGAACATTGTTTGTGTACTTTCCATCCTGGAATGTTAAAATTTCACGATCTTCGAGAAACTTAACTATATCCTGTAGATCTCTGTTTTCAGTGGTCAATGATTTAATTTTCTGGTAACACTCATTCAGTTCACTTTCAATATTGTTCATTTTAGCTTGTACATCTCCATCAGTCTTGCATTTGTAATATGACAGGCGACATTGACATTTTCTTTTGCACTCCAGGACTTTGTTTAGTTTTTTTCAAATTGCTGCATCGTTTTGAAGCAGAGTCCAACTCTTTTTCCAAGTCATCAGTTTGCTGCTGCTGTTTCATGACGCTGGCTCCCTGCGCTTGAATGATCTGACCTGTCCGACTCAGCTTTTTGTTCACATTTCAAACACACTTTTTCTGTTTTGTCCTCATGGGCTCAAACCCACTTAACAAAAATAGATAAAATACTACTTCAAATGCGGGAGATTGCTGTTTAAAAATCTGAAATGGATCCATTCTTTCCCTGACTTTGTTTATTGATGCTATGATTAGCATGTGAACAATGTAAAGATTCTCATTGGCCAGAAACAGATGGAAGGGCCAGTCAGACAGGACTTTGCCCTCTTTCTGCCATGTTTGGTGTTGCTGATTGCATACATGTCATGATCTTGGACAGATTAATCATTGAAAGATGGGAATTAAATTCAGAATGAAAACAATTGATCATACAGTATTGCGATCGATTCATTGATTGAAAGTATGAACTAACCAATCGTCGATAAAAATTGGCATGGTTACATGCATGAGAGGACGTAGGTTTGAAAGGCAATGAGACATGTCCACACTTTGTAGTATCCTCATTCTCACTGGCTATCGTGTGCTTTGACGCCGGTGTCTCTCTACTGCTGCAGACATGGTGCATGCTTTGATTGACGCTGCCTACGACAAAGAGCCACATGTACAAGAGGTCATCTGTAACTCCCTATGTGAGGTCGGCAAGAAACGACCAAACCTTGTCCTGTCTTCCTGCCATGGCTACCTCCTCAAACACTCCAAGGTACGTACACGCAGGGCTGATGATCAACTAACGCAGGACGTCCACAGACCCTCATGAACTAGAATTTCCCTCCAGTATGTACACTAGTTAACAACATGTCCTGAAGCAAGCAGATGGGTAATGGAAAGACTAATTTCATATAGACAACTGACACGTGTTTCAGCTGGGACAAGGTCACCGCACTGTGACACTCACCTGCATGGAGAGGGTAGTGAAAGAGTCGACAGAAAGTCTTGACAAGAGACAAGTGGTTGATATCATCAAACAGGCATCCAGTGAATTAACAGCTTCAAAGGCAAGTCACACTGCGACCATAAGATCATTTAAAATTAATACATCCTGGTGTAAGTGATTCATTTAATAAGGCAAGGTTTCTGGATGCTTATTCATGTGGTTAATAAGTCCAACAATTTTGTTATAAAGTGGAATTTATTATAGTTAGTTGCTTCAGGTATGTTGTTGTTAGTTGTAGTCGATTCTTGCAGTCTCTCTACTTGCTGCAATTCAACAAATTAAACAAACGGGTAAGAATATGTTTTAAAGGCAAATACATATAGGTTGGTTTTCCTGCCCTTGCAGTCTTAATTGACATCAGCTGTCAGTAGAAGCTAGGTGTGATCTTTGCACTAACACCAACATGATACTGACTGTCATTGTAATAGTTGTTATCAAAATACACCTTAAGTTGCAACTGTAATATGGACCAAAACATCTACTTGTGATAATATATTCTTACACAGTTATCAGAATTATAATAATTTGTTTTTAAATTAACATGTGTTGTGAAACAAGATGTTTCCGTTAGTAGTTTGTTTGTGTGTGTAGCTTAGTTTCTTTTTTTCCATTTTCATTTGGAAATAAGGAATGTATGAAGTAATTGTGAGCAGAAAGTATATGTAAACTTTGAGTGTTATGATGTTGTAAGTTGTGAACTAGTTTGTCTTGCAGGAAGTTGTGCCTCTGTGGCAGTCAGCTGCTAGCGGCCTCCTGGTGGCCATCGGGTGTCGCCACTGTCACGAGGTGATGGCCGAACTACTGCAAAAGTTCCAGCCTGGCATCTTGCCACATTACATGGTTGTGCAGACGCTCGCAAACCTGGCCATAGCAAATGGTAGGTCATCATCTGGTATGCAGCAGCCATGATAGGTCGTGAACCTAGATTGCAGCAACCATGATAGGTCATGTGAACCTAGCTTCCACAGCCATGGTAAGTCATGTGATCCCAGCTTGCTGCAGCCATGGTAGGTCATGTGATCCCAGCTTGCAGCAGCCATGGTAGGCCATGTGATCCCAGCTTGCAGCAGCCATGGTAGGTCATGTGAACCTAGCTTGCTGCAGCCATGATAGGTCATGTGATCCCAGCTTGAAGCAGTCATGATAGGTCATGTGAACCTAGCTTGCTGCAGCCATGATAGGTCATGTGAACCTAGCTTGCTGCAGCCATGGTAAGTCATGTGATCCCAGCTTGCTGCAGCCATGGTAGGTCATGTGATCCCGGCTTAGCAGCCATGGTAGGTCATGTGATCCCAGCTTGCAGCAGCCATGGTAGGTCATGTGATCCCAGCTTGCAGCAGCCATGATAGGTCATGTGATCCCAGCTTGCAGCAGCCATGATAGGTCATGTGATCCCAGCTTGCAGCAGCCATGGTAGGTCAAGTGATCCCAGCTTGCAGCAGCCATGGTAGGTCAAGTGATCCCAGCTTGCAGCAGCCATGATAGGTCAAGTGATCCCAGCTTGATGCAGTCATGGTAGGTCATGTGATCCCAGCTTGAAGCAGTCATGGTAGGTCATGTGATCCCAGCTTGATGCAGTCATGGTAGGTCATGTGATCCCAGCTTGAAGCAGTCATGGTAGGTCATGTGATCCCAGCTTGAAGCAGCCGATCCCAGCTTGAAGCAGCCGATCCCAGCTTGAAGCAGTCATGGTAGGTCATGTGATCCCAGCTTGAAGCAGTCAAGGTAGGTCATGTGATCCCAGCTTGAAGCAGCCATGGTAGGTCATGTTATATTTAATACTTTATAAAATTTTCAGTAATAAAGATTAAAGCATGATTTATAACATTTTGGTGTACTTTGCTGAGATCGAGAATTTGGGCATTTTAATTAGACTACTTCCCCCAACTGCAAATCATTCAACCAACGAACGTAGTTGTTCATTCTCTTTCTGGTGTTGTTGTTAGTTAACACTAAGGAGTGTGTGATGGAGTGAGTGTACTGAGGTGTAGTTAGAGGCAGGTGTGATGGAGTGAGTGTACTGAGGTGTAGTTAGAGGCAGGTGGGGGCTGTGGAAGGGACCACATCTGTTGGTGTGACACTAGGCTGCCACTACAGTGTGGATAACATCACATCACTGTATTGTGATTTTCTCATTTGGTTTCATTGTACGACATGGTGCTGTTGGTTTCAGTGTATGACATGGTGTCGTTTGATTTAATTGTACGACATGGTGCCGTTTGGTTTCAGTGTACGACATGGTGCCATTTGGTTTCAGTGTATGACATGGTGCCGTTTGGTTTCAGTGTACGACATGGTGCCGTTTGGTTTCAGTACGACATGGTGCCGTTTGGTTTCAGTGTACGACATGGTGCCGTTTGGTTTCAGTGTACGACAAGGTGCCGTTTGGTTTCAGTGTACGACATGGTGCCGTTTGGTTTCAGTGTACGACATTGTGCCGTTTGGTTTCAGTGTTAGACATGGTGCTGTTTGGTTTCAGTGTTAGACATTGTGCCGTTTGGTTTCAGTGTATGGCATGGTGCCGTTTGGTTTCAGTGTACAACATGGTGCTGTTTGGTTTCAATGTATGGCATGGTGCTGTTTGGTTTCAGAGTACAACATGGTGCTGTTTGGTTTCAGTGTATGACATGGTGCTGTTTGGTTTCAGTGTACAACATGGTGCTGTTTGGTTTTAGTGTATGACATGGTACTGTTTGGTTTCAGTGTAGAAGATGGAGCTGTTTGGTTTTAGTGTATAACATGGTTCCGTTTGGTTTCAGTGTACGACATGGTGCCGTTTGGTTTCAGTGTACGACATTGTGCCGTTTGGTTTCAGTGTTAGACATTGTGCCGTTTGGTTTCAGTGTATGGCATGGTGCCGTTTGGTTTCAGTGTACAACATGGTGCTGTTTGGTTTTAGTGTATAACATGGTGCTGTTTGGTTTCAGTGTAGAAGATGGAGCTGTTTGGTTTTAGTGTATGGCATGGTGCTGTTTGGTTTTAGTGTATAACATGGTGCTGTTTGGTTTCAGTGTATGACATGGTGCTGTTTGGTTTTAGTGTATAACATGGTGCTGTTTGGTTTTAGTGTATAACATGGTGCTGTTTGGTTTTAGTGTATAACATGGTGCTGTTTGGTTTCAGTGTATGACATGGTGCCATTCCTCAAGGTTGTCCTGGGAACCACTTTGTCTGTGATGGGAATGGCGAAGCAAGACAACATGAAGTGGATCTTCTCCTCAGGTACTTGTTTCTACTTGCATCAGGTACTTGTTTCTACTGACATCAGGTACTTGTTTCTACTTGTATCAGGTACTTGTTTCCACTCACATCAGATGCTTGTTTCCACTCACATCAGATGCTTGTTTCTACTGACATCAAATGCTTGTTTCTACTGACATCAAATGCTTGTTTCTACTGACATCAAATGGTTGTTTCTACTGACATCAAATGCTTGTTTCTACTGACATCAAATGCTTGTTTCTACTGACATCAAATGCTTGTTTCTACTGACATCAAATGCTTGTTTCTACTCACATCAAATGCTTGTTTCTACTGACATCAAATGCTTGTTTTTACTGACATCAAATGCTTGTTTCTACTCACATCAAATGCTTGTTTCTACTCACATCAGATGTTTGTTTCTACTCACATCAAATGCTTGTTTCTACTCACATAAAATGCTTGTTTCTACTCACATCAGATGTTTGTTTCTACTCACATCAAATGCTTGTTTCTACTCACATCAGATCCTTCTTTCTACTCATATCAGGTATTTCTTTGTACATGCATCAGGTACTTGTTTCTATTTGTATCAGGTACTTGTTTCTACTTGTATCAGGTACTTGTTTCTACTCACATCAGTTACTTGTTTCTACTTGCATCAGGTACTTGTTTCTACTTGCATCAGGTACTTGTTTCTACTTGCATCAGGTACTTGTTTCTACTCACATCAGGAATCTAATGATATTACATCATACACAGTGTTACTGTAGCAGTAAACACCACTGAAGCAAAATTCTGAACTTGGGTAAATTCCAGCAGTAAACACTTATGAAATTCTTTTATTTGAAGCTATTGCCAAGTTCAGCGAAGCAATAATGGACTACGCAGCAAACCTTGAAACAGCTCCAGACCCATCCGTACGCAAAGAGGTTTATTCTCAAGAAATGGACGCAGCGTACGATATTCTCTTCACACTTTGGCTGCAGTCAAAGGAGGTGAAGGTAAGCTGTGGCTACAAGGTGAAGGTAAGCTGTGGCTACAAGGTGAAGGTAAGCTGTGGCTACAAGGTGAAGGTAAGCTGTGGCTACAGCCCCAATAAAATCAGCATGAAAACCTAAGTTGATTTTCTCAAATAATTTGATGTTATAATTTTGATAGTTGTTGAACATATACAATTATTGCTGAAAGTTTAATTATTTAATGTCATACCATTAATGATTTGTTCTTTTGGCAGTACGATGCTAACCACAAGTTGTTGATTTTATTATATGGATAACAGTAGTATTGTTATATGAAAATTAGTTATGTTGCAGTTGAAGCTGATCGTCGTGGAGGCTCTAGGTCGCATGTCTTACATCATGAGTCGGACCAAGTTGGACGAACAGTTTCCTCGTCTGCTTCCAGCCATCCTCGGCCTCTACCGCAGGAACCTAGAACCCTACAATATCACCCTGGTGAGATACGCTTTACCTTAGTCTCACTTCTCCTGCAGTGTTGTTTTCCCCTTTCATCATTTGTAACTGTTACAGTGTTTAGTTCTTACTTTTCTTGTAACTTCTGCAGTGTTGAGTTCTTACATTTCCTTCCTTATCTTGTAACACCTGAAGTATATATTGTATTGAATATATTGCTATCAGTGTGAATGCAACCACTACATACGTTCCTTCAGTGTCATTGTGTGTGCATGTCGTATGTACTGTTCAAATTCCATCAGCAATCCTCCATGCATGTGGCAAATTAAAATTAAAATCTCTACTTGTTGCATAGCTTAAAGGTATGTCATCAAACATTATTCACATGATTTAGGATGCAACAGTAGCAGCATGCAGTGCACTCAGTTATTGACAAAGCAATGCTTGTGCCAACAGGGACTTTCTCTGCTACTTGACGCCATGGTGCAGAATGGCAGCTCAGTTGTTGGTGTGCAGCTAGACAACCTTCTGTCTGTCCTCTTTCCACTGGTAAGTCAAACAACACCTAGATAACCAACTGTCTGTCATCTTTCCACTGGTAAGTCAAACAACACCTAGACAACCTACTGTCTGTCCTCTTTCCACTGGTACGTCAAACAACACCTAGACAACCTACTGACAGTGCCCTTTCCACTGGTAAGTCAAACAACACCTAGACTACCTATTGTCTGTCCTCTTTCCACTGGTAAGTCAAACAACACCTAGACAATCTATTGTCTGTCCTCTTTCCACTGGTAAGTAAAACAACATCTAGACAACCTACTGTATGTCCTCTTTCCACTGGTAAGTCAAACAACACCTAGACAACCTACTGTCTGTCCTCTTTCCACTGGTAAGTCAAACAACACCTAGACAACCTACTGACAGTGCCCTTTCCACTGGTAAGTCAAACAACACCTAGACTACCTATTGTCTGTCCTCTTTCCACTGGTAAGTCAAACAACACCTAGACAATCTATTGTCTGTCCTCTTTCCACTGGTAAGTAAAACAACATCTAGACAACCTACTGTATGTCCTCTTTCCACTGGTAAGTCAAACAACACCTAGACAACCTACTGTCTGTCCTCTTTCCACTGGTAAGTCAAACAACACCTAGACTACCTACTGTCTGTCCTCTTTCCACTGGTAAGTCATACAACACCTAGACAACCTACTGACAGTGCCCTTTCCACTGGTAAGTCATACAACACCAAGACAATCTACTGTCTGTCCTCTTTCCACTGGTAAGTCATACAACACCTAGACAACCTACTGACAGTGCCCTTTCCACTGGTAAGTCATACAACACCTGGACAACCTGCTGACAGTGCCCTTTCCACTGGTAAGTCAAACAACACCTAGACAACCTACTGTCTGTCCTCTTTCCACTGGTAAGTCATACAACACCTAGACAACCTACTGTCTGTCCTCTTTCCACTGGTAAGTCATACAACACCTAGACAACCTACTGACAGTGCCCTTTCCACTGGTAAGTCATACAACACCTAGACAACCTGCTGACAGTGCCCTTTCCACTGGTAAGTCAAACAACACCTAGACAATCTACTGTCTGTCCTCTTTCCACTGGTAAGTCATACAACACCTAGACAACCTACTGACAGTGCCCTTTCCACTGGTAAGTCATACAACACCTAGACAACCTGCTGACAGTGCCCTTTCCACTAGTAAGTCAAACAACACCTAGACAACCTACTGTCTGTCCTCTTTCCACTGGTAAGTCATACAACACCTAGACAACCTACTGTCTGTCCTCTTTCCACTGGTAAGTCATACAACACCTAGACAACCTACTGACAGTGCCCTTTCCACTGGTAAGTCAAACAACACCTAGACAATCTACTGTCTGTCCTCTTTCCACTGGTAAGTCATACAACACCTAGACAACCTGTTGTTGTCTAGGTGTTGTTTGACTTTCCACTGGTAAGTCAAACAACACCTAGACAACCTACTGACACTGCCCTTTCCACTGGTAAGTCATACAACACCTAGACAACCTGCTGACAGTGCCCTTTCCACTAGTAAGTCAAACAACACCTAGACAACCTACTGCATGTCCTCTTTCCACAGGTAAGTCATACAACACCTAGACAACCTACTGTCTGTCCTCTTTCCACTGGTAAGTCATACAACACCTAGACAACCTACTGTCTGTCCTCATTCCACTGGTAAGTCATACAACACCTAGACAACCTACTGTCTGTCCTCATTCCACTGGTAAGTCATACAACACCTAGACAACCTACTGACAGTGCCCTTTCCACTGGTAAGTCAAACAACACCTAGACAATGTACTGTCTGTCCTCTTTCCACTGGTAAGTCATACAACACCTAGACAACCTACTGTCTGTCCTCATTCCACTGGTAAGTCATACAACACCTAGACAACCTACTGACAGTGCCCTTTCCACTGGTAAGTCATACAACACCTAGACAACCTGCTGACAGTACCCTTTCCACTGGTAAGTCATACAACACCTAGACAACCTGCTGACAGTACCCTTTCCACTGGTAAGTCAAACAACACCTAGACAACCTACTGACAGTGCCCTTTCCACTGGTAAGTCAAACAACACCTAGACAACCTACTGACAGTGCCCTTTCCACTGGTAAGTCATACAACACCTAGACAACCTGTTGTTGTCTAGGTGTTGTTTGACTTTCCACTGGTAAGTCAAACAACACCTAGACAACCTACTGTCTGTCCTCTTTCCACTGGTAAGTCATACAACACCTAGACAACCTACTGACAGTGCCCTTTCCACTGGTAAGTCATACAACACCTAGACAACCTGCTGACAGTACCCTTTCCACTGGTAAGTCATACAACACCTAGACAACCTGCTGACAGTACCCTTTCCACTGGTAAGTCAAACAACACCTAGACAACCTACTGACAGTGCCCTTTCCACTGGTAAGTCAAACAACACCTAGACAACCTACTGTCTGTCCTCTTTCCACTGGTAAGTCATACAACACCTAGACAACCTACTGACAGTACCCTTTCCACTGGTAAGTCATACAACACCTAGACAACCTGCTGACAGTACCCTTTCCACTGGTAAGTCATACAACACCTAGACAACCTACTGACAGTACCCTTTCCACTGGTAAGTCATACAACACCTAGACAACCTGCTGACAGTACCCTTTCCACTGGTAAGTCATACAACACCTAGACAACCTACTGACAGTGCCCTTTCCACTGGTAAGTCATACAACACCTAGACAACCTACTGACAGTACCCTTTCCACTGGTAAGTCATACAACACCTAGACAACCTACTGACAGTGCCCTTTCCACTGGTAAGTCATACAACACCTAGACAACCTGCTGACAGTACCCTTTCCACTGGTAAGTCATACAACACCTAGACAACCTGCTGACAGTGCCCTTTCCACTGGTAAGTCATACAACACCTAGACAACCTGCTGACAGTGCCCTTTCCACTGGTAAGTCATACAACACCTAGACAACCTGCTGACAGTACCCTTTCCACTGGTAAGTCATACAACACCTAGACAACCTGCTGACAGTACCCTTTCCACTGGTAAGTCATACAACACCTAGACAACCTGCTGACAGTACCCTTTCCACTGGTAAGTCAAACAACACCTAGACAATCTACTGTCTGTCCTCTTTCCACTGGTAAGTCAAACAACAATAAATATCATTTCCAGAGACAACAGAAGGTAGTGTTAGTTTTTCAACAAATTGATGTTTCTGTTTATTCACAATGTATTTTATTGATGCTGTCTTGTTTATTTTTTGTCTTGCCAGATTTGTCAGCCCGTGGACTACAGTGTGCCAATGACAGTGAAGAACCACAATGAAGTGCTGCGTTGTTTCGCCATCCTTGGTGAGCAAACACTCAACACTTCTAGTTGTTTGTTGTGAAATTAGGGTAGGAAGAGTTTATTAAGAGCCTAGTACACAAGTCGACGGCAACGACTAAACTTCGACGGCAAAGTGGCAAACTGCGAACAGAGCCTAGTACACATAGCGGGGTAATCTTCAATGGTATATGCAAATTGGTCACATGAGCAGTTTGTCGGCATTATACAAGAAGGCATTGAATGAAAGAAGAAAGCAGCCTAGCGCGGATTATTTGTATTGTTTCAAACACGAACTGAAGGGGTGCTTCAGCAAAAATCAAGTCCAAGCAGTTGTGCCTGTGCATACTATATTTATACTGACATCAAAACTTTTGTTGCATTATGTCTATTAATTATCACTTATCGGTCATGTCCAGCTTGAATCCTATCACTACGACCTGCCAAACAGCCAACTTCTTCTTGGAATTTTTATAAACGGGATGGGATGGAGTGTAATTATAATGACACTCGCCGCAAATTCATTATCCATTACCATTTTAAATTGTATCTACGTAACTATGTATTGCTCACTTATTTTGTTATGCCTTATAAAAAATATGTTCCTTCTGCAAAGAATTGAATGTTGAGCTTCTAATTAAATATGATATTCACTGGATTCCTAAAAATCAAATTACATAAATTTAAACAAAACTATAAACCATTGAATCTGCAATTTTATGTTGTGTTTACAGCGCTATATTGGAACATGTGCAATTTTACGACGCTAAAACATCAGCACTGATTGGTCAGAGTAAATCTTGGTTTGGCAGTTTTTCGAAAATCTCTTGTTTTAATACTCGACAGTTTGCCTTTAGGCAGTTTTGTTGTCGAGCGGTTTGCCATTGTATGTATGCTAGGCTCTGTGTAATTCCGATTAGACCGGTTTTTATTTTGCCGCTTGCCATTGAGGTTTGTTGTTGCCAGTGACATATACTAGGCCCTTTAGAATGGATATGGTAAATACTAAACACATCTTTTGGATGAAATTGTTTGTTTTTGCTACATTATTAATGTGTCATGTGATTGTACTTTTGAGACTCTAGAACTTCACTTTTTGAATTCAGCGACTACATCATTCAAAGTAATCTGTATTTGTCTGCACAGCCTAAACATCTGGAGAAAGCATTCTGACGGATGATAGACTGTTGGTTGTGTTTGTTTGTACATTTGTTGCTTAACAGACAATGGCTGTGTGTTTCAGTGGTGCCTTTCTCTGACCGTCTGGTCAACTTCCTGCTGCAGAAGTTGGAGCCAAACAATGACAAGACAAAGATGGCTGTCCTGGCGATCCTCAGACACCTCATCAACTCAACAGGTCCCTTTGTCTGACCTGTCTACTTACTTGTTTATTTGTGACATCAACAGAAACCTCATCAACTCGGCAGGTCACTTTGTTTGACCTGTCAACTTGCTTGTTTACTTGAATCATCCTCAGAAACCTCATCAACTCGGCAGGTCACTTTGTCTTACCTGTCTACTTGTTTACTTGTGTCATCCACAGACACCTCACCAACCCAGCAGGTCACTTTGTCTGACCTACTGTTTACTTGTGTCACCACAGACACCTCATCAACTCAGCAGGTCACTTTGAACTACTTACTTGTTTACTTGTGCCATTCTCAGATATGTTATCAACTCAACAGGTCACTTTGTCTCACCTGCTAATTACCCGTTTACTTGTGTCATCCACAGACACCTTATCAGCTCAGCAGGCCACTTTGTCTGACCTACTTACTGTCTACTTCCTTGTTAACTTGTGTCATCCTCAGACACCTCATCAACTCAGCAGTTCACTTCGTCTGACATGTCTACTTGTATATTTGTGTTATCCATAGATACCTCATCAACTCAGCAGGTCAATTTGACCTACTTGTTTACTTGTGTCATTCTCAGACATGTCACCAACTCAACAGGTCACTTTGTGTGACCTGCTACTTACTTGTTTATTTGTGTCATCCACAAACACCTCATCAGCTCAGCAGGCCACTTTGTCTGACCTACTTACTTGTTTACTTAAGTCATCCTCAGACATCTCATCAACTCAACAGGTCACTTTGTCTGACCTACTTGTTTAATTGTGTCATCCCCAGGCACTTCATCAAATCAATAGGTCACTTTGTCTGACCTACTTACTTGTTTGACTTGTGTCATCCACAGACACTTCATCAACTCCGCAGGTCACTTTGTCTGACATGTCTACTTACTTCTTTATTTGTGTCATCCATAGAAACCTCATCAACTCAACAGGTCACAGGTCTACTTCACACAAACCAAACTAATATATAGTTTGCCTTACTACAGAGGATCCTTCTCTCCTTCAATTGTTAGCGGTAGACTTGATTATTGCAATTTCCTGGGTGGTAGAGGGTGGGATATGCATGTGCCGCAGACATGAAGCCTTGCTGGGGAGTCGGGGGATTTTTGGTGCCCCCCGGAGATTTTATAAAAAAAACTTTTAAATGGTGCGTTCTGAGGTATGTTTTAACCTATACTCTTGAATATAGAGGGGAAGATAAACATGTTTATTACACTACTTTTAAATGTAGTAATCATGACAATAGTCAGTAATCATGATTGCTTCATCATGTTGAGGTGTGGTTTCCACTTGACCACTGGTATTCTGACTGAAGTTAAGACAACTAAATGATGTTGCTACAAATCAGTGATTTTGTGGATTATAAGTGAATTTGTGGTGTCATTTCGCACTGCTCGCCAAATATATAAAATTGGCACACAAAATAGCTACGAGGCGGCATGTTGGGCATATTTTGGGCATATTTTAGGCGAGGCGAGCTCGTCATAATAATAATGAGACATATACCAGGGGAAACACTGTAATGTAATGTAAAGCTTCAAAGTGTTCTAATTGTTTGGCAGGACTAGTTACACAATCTCCTCGTTTTTCTCCCTCTAAGCCTCTTCTAAAGTATCCGCACTGGCTTCCTCTCCAATGTTGTAATGTTTTCTAGACTTATACTACCGGTATTATCTGTCAAGCACTTTCATCTAAGCAACCAGCATATTTAAGCTCATTGTTTCCAGTAAGAATAGAAGCTTTATTAATTTAGTTGTCATCTCCAGAGTTGAAAGAAACATTGGCACTATGGCTTTCTCGGATGCCACACTTTGAAGTTCACTCCATGTCAGTGTTAGGTCAACATGAAACAGTTTAAATGTTCCTGTCCTTTGAATATTAATCTTAGCCCTGCTTACCTGCTGTAGCTCCGTAACACATTCATAAAATTTTCAAGTTTGTTTATCCCTTTTGTGTGTCTGAGCTCCAGCATATGAAGATGAAGGATTATTATTCCCAACACAACTCACTTGCAGATTTGTGGCTGAAAGTCAAAAGCCATTGCATGATGGCAAAACATTAAATACTTAGAAAACATTGTTGTGCATTCACTCATAAAGTAGTATTGAACAAGATAACTGTCCTGTCTGTGACCTGACTCTTGTCTTGTTGTAGGCCATCCTATATAGAGGACAAACAGGCCATTATCATGTCCCGTTGTAGGCCCTCATATAGAGGACAAACAGGCCCACATCATGTCCTGTCTGTGACCTGTCTCTTGTCCTGTTGTAGGCTCTCATATAGAAGACAAACATGCCCTCATCATGTCCTGTCTTGACCTGTCTTTTGTCCTGTTGTAGGCTCTCATATAGAAGACAAACAGGCCCTCGTCATGTCCTGTCTGTGACCTGTCTCTTGTCTTGTTGTAGGCTCATATAGAAGACAAACATGCCCTCAACATGTCCTATCTGTGACCTGTCTCTTGTCCTGTTGTAGGCTCTCATAGAGGACAAACATGCCCTTGTCATGTCCTGTCTGTGACCTGTCTCTTGTCCTGTTATAGGCCCTCATGTAGAGGACAAACAGGCCCACATCATGTCCTGTCTGTGACCTGTCTCCTGTCCTGTTGTAGGCCCACATATAGAGGACAAACAGGCCATCATCATGTCCTGTCTGTGACTTGTCTCCTGTCCTGTTGTAGGCCCTCATATAGAGGACAAACAGGCTCTCATCATGTCTGGCCTGAAGGTTTTGCTTCCTGAAACCAGTAACAAGGTCGGTTGGCTCTCTCATTTCACTTGTTTGTATCTATTTTTAAAATAAAACTCTTTGAATCCCTTTCAGACATTTCCCAGTTGTACACTTTTTAAATTTCGATTTATAGTAGATTTCATGATAGGTGTGTTTAAAAACTGTCAGGTGACATCTAAAGTGTGGAGCTTATCAGTTAATATAATAAATGATTGTTCTATTACTGATGTTGCAGTATATTGTTTACACAATGATGAACAGTTAATACTGTGTGACTTTGTATTAGACTTCTTCCTTACTCACAGGTGAAGAAGGTTCTCGCACAAACAGTGATTGCGATGGCTCATCACAGCTACCTGGAAATGGAGGGCGGGCATCTCTTCATCGAGTTCATAGTGCGCCAGTGTGCCCTTCCATCTGACCCACAGGTGGGGCGTCTAAGGCACTACTTACCAACACAGAGTTCATAGTGCATCAGTGTGCCCTTCCATCAGACCCACAGGTGGGGCATCTAAGGCACTAATTACCAACACAGAGTTCATAGTGCAACAATGTGCCCTTCCATCTGACCCACAGGTGGGGCGTCTAAGGCACTAATTACCAACAGAGTTCATAGTGTATCAGTTTGCCCTTCCATCTGACCCACAGGTGGGGCGTCTAAGGCACTCGTTACAAACACACAGAATTCATACTCATTGCTGACACTGGAGTAGTTTATTCCTCCCATATATAGTAGTTCCTCTCTTCAGCGGACACATCTGTATCCAAGCATAAGTGTCCCGACATAGCAGGTGTCCACTCATCGGAGGGACAGGGATCTTAGACTTAGTGCCAGAGTTCAGACCAGTACAACCGACACATGGTAAAGATGTGACAATATGTCAACGCATTAACTGACAGGAATTAAGCAATATATATATGTTCATTATCACTGTGATATATTAAAAAATAAACAGTTGGTCATGAAGTCATATCGTCCGCCCGACTCACTCTGTGTCGATGTGAGATTTTCCTCAACCGCGTACTGGTCACTCACTCACTGCCACTAGCCTACGCAACGGTATCGGCCTGGTGTTGCAGTAGTAATTGCTGCGCGTATGGCAGCATTCAACCAAAAACTTCGAACAAAACATCTCCGTTACAACATTTTATAAATTGGTATTCTCGAACGATTTAGATATTTTTGACCTAAAATACTTTGTAAGTAATTTGCAAGTTGACGATTTTGGCTGCCCCCTACCGACTAAAATAATAACCTGGAAATGATCAACGGAATATTTAAATCAGTTGCTACATGCAGCGTGACCATTAATTAAATATTAAAAATGGTAACGGGTACAATCGTTAATTGTTTCACAACCAATTTCGAAAGATTCACTAATGCAAAAAGTGTGTGTCACTTGATAATACATTCCACCGTTTCATATGCTGGCGACCAGTTCATCTTTTCCAGGCACTGGTAATGTTTGGCGTAGCGCAACATAATTTGATGATGCTTCTTTATTATTTCACAACAGTTTAGGCTTAATGTTGGGCTACATTGAAAACAATTGATGGAACCTTTTATACATCCTATTTGTGAATCTTAATTGCAATTTACAAGATGAAAAGCCAAAGCTCTGACTGGGGCTGGAGTCGCAAATGGGGAATCCATCATGGCATCACCTGTGGCAAACATGATTGATAACAGCATAAAATATTAATGATACCTTCCTCCACATTCACTCTGCCTAAAGTTTACAGAGCGTAATCAAAGGAACTCTAAGTAGTTTGTACAAACACAACGATTACAGCAAGGAAGACAAACTCGTTGTTACGAGTACACGTGTACTTGGTGTTATCATTGACACACACCGAGCTGTATGTCTGCCATTTCCTAAACAAATTCAGTAACAAATCTTCGAATTAATGAATACTGTCCGTCTTAGGAGGGACATACAACTAAAATTAACATGGCAAAACGGTCTGTACATTGACAAACTGTCCCAACATAGGGGGTGTCCCCTCATCAGAGGGTTCGCTGAAGAGAGGGACTACCGTAGTCCCAGTCGATGTATATATTACACTGTTCGTACAACAGGCACCAGTGATACCTCACACACCTGTTCTTACAACAGGTACCAGTGATACCTCACACACCTGTTCTTACAACAGGTACCAGTGATACCTCACACACCTGTTCTTACAACAGGTACCAGTGATACCTCACACACCTGTTCTTTATTTCATAATAAAATGTCAAGCATGCAGGTGGCGGTGTGGTCTGTGTTGCTAGGGACGACGACCCAATGACCCTGACTACGTGAGCAATGATGCGTTGAGGTCAATGTGTGATGACGTGCTTCTGTTATTGTCAACCACCGTTGACAACATGCAGTGTGTAAGGATCACTGCTCTTTTCTTGCTTCATCTTATTCTGCCGACACTTAACATGTTGGTAGCTATTTACCATATCGCCGTAGTTCATGTGAACTCGCTAGGTGGCACTGATAAACCAGAATATGATGCTAACTCTACTGAAGACAACTGTCTGATAAGGTTGTGTCTGTATTCACTCAATGTTTACAATGGGCGTACATGCCCCAGCTGCAGACTTGGTGGAATATAACCATTTTCCATTTTTATTCATATGAATTTGCATCAAACTCTAAATATCGTGACAAAGGATGTGTTTTCTTGTCTACATGTACGTTTCAATGACAAGCTTGTAGCTGTCGAAGAGCATATTTCTGACAAATCATAGTAAATTTTGTTTGCTGTGTTATTGTGCCAGGTGCTGTGGCCTTATCTGTTGGAGTGTGTCGTGCCCCAGTGCTACACTGGTGCCATGGCTACCGTGTGCCGCACCATTGCCCACATTGCAGGGAAGAAACGGCAAGAGAAGGCCCACGATTACCTCGTTGACTTCCAACATCAAAGTAGGCTGGTTGCGAGATCTCCTTTTGCCCTGTGTTACTCCAGGGTTGGTTTCATGAAGCATTTGTAGTTTTGTACATTAGAACCTTCATATGAAGGAACTACGGAATTGTTTATAATTGCTTTTACCACAGTGTGTCTTCTGCAATTGTTTTGAGTTGTGTAATCTACGTCATACCACCCTGTTCCTTGTATGAATGTATCATAAAACTGGCCCCAGTAGATTTGTTGAAAGATGCCATTGATTTGTTGCAGATGTTTCTGGTGGGGTACTTTCCAACAGTCTCTAATGAGTTGTTTTTATAAATTAGTGGTAGTTATACATCAGCAACCGTTGTTTCATAGAGGGCCAGATTGCAAAAAGGTAATAATTTATTGAGTACAGGCCTCAACAGTAACACTGGCCCACTGGCCTGGCTCCTTTTTTGAAGCTGTTGGGCCAGTTCGGGCCACCAGTTTTCATATTTTACTGGCTCGACAGGGTCGACAGGCCACAGATTTCAACCTGATTGGCCACCGTCAATTTAAATCGTTTTTATCATGTGTTGCCTCCTGCACTACAATTAAGCAAAATCGGCATCTGACGTTGTGTCCTCACTTGAAACTGTACACCGTTCAGACTCCGTTGAAGTTCATTATCCCGCAAAATTCAGGCCAGTAACCGCTTGGCCAGTGGATACAAAACCTGGAGTACTATTATGATGTTATTGAATGAGGGGCTATGTTCGGTGCTAACTGATTGTGCTGAGCTGTAGTACTTACAGATTCAGGCTACTTGAAACTGGTACAGACTAAGTTGTTGATAAGACCACCCCACACAACATCACCCCACTGCTAACAACACCTTTATATGACTTTGTTTATTTCAGGTGACATACCTAAGCCCCCAGCTCTCATTGCCCGACTTATGGTACGCACCTTCCTCCTCCAATATATATATAATCAACATAACAGGTTTTACCCATTTCTTCCACTTTTACACTATTAGTCAGGCAGCTGGGCAGCTGTAACATGCATCGACTGATATAGTTTGTTTCTCACTGGATTCTACATCCTTAGGACCTCTATATCGAATATCAGACGGATATCAAGAGGATATCCTTGAACAGTCCGAGAAATCCAAGATGGCCACCGGTGCCAATAGAAAATAACTTCATGAGTGATGCCACTTTTTCAGCTAAATTTGTTATGAGCAATCCATTTTTTAAAGTTATTTTTGTAATACGAGGTCAAGAACAAGGTCAAAGGTCATATTCAAAGCCACGTTACATAGATAATACATAGGAAAACAGTATTTTGGGATGTAATGGATAGATTAGTGTGATATTAGGCTCAAAAGTGAGATTTGCAATTATTCTGAACTCAGTTGTGAATGTTACAATTCAAATAGATGTAAGGTTAGCCATATAATGGTCAAGGTCAAGGCCATCTAATCTCCGATAATCATTGAAACATCATAATTATATCTGAACAAGTGCCAAGATGATTACTGCTGCGTTGGGTCAAGGGTGGGGGTCTGTCTTGAGGCAATCCCGCCAGATGACCATGTAGGCTGTTCTTTCTGAATGCTGTTTCATTTGGAGGAAGGGAGCAGAGTTTGGGTGGGGGCATGCTGTCTCATCTTGTTCTGCCACGCGTTGGCCTGCGTGCATTGAGAAATTCACAGTCACTCATTTTATAGCATGCCAAGATGAAAGCTTGTGGTATTGCGCCACCTGCAACAAACAACGTGCATTAGACTTCAGTAATGTACAAAAACACTTATTAATCTTATACTTGTTGGTACATGTGACAAGTTGATTACCTGCTCTCTGAAAACCTTCAGCACGAGGTCCTTTCCAATGCCATAACGACTGGTGACTGTGTCACAGCCCATCAGAGCTTATGCCGCGAGGAGGCTGGGAATGATTGAGATGTTCTCCTGCACAGTCCCATCGATGGCAACAACAGCTCAACGGTTCAGTGGCGACTCTAGATAGACATTGTTTGCGTTTATTGCTCCGCCATGGTGGACATGTAGCAGCAGTGCAAACTACAACGAGGGCCTTGTCACCAGCTTTATGACGAGCAGCCTGAAACCACACAGACATCACATATTGTAGTAATATACAGTACTCAGGCAACCAACAATCATTTGTGATGAAATGCTAACACTAAAGCCACCAATAATTTGCACAATGATGGTGTCAGCCTCCTCCTGAGTAGTCCTCAGATCATGACGACAGATTAGCACTCCAGTGTCAGTGTCACCAGCAGGACTAACGTCTAATGTCTGACAGTGACCTTGACTGGTGCATGAAAGGCCTCAGGCCACCCCGCCTCAAACTCCTTCTGTTTCTTGCGAAGTTCAACTGCCTAGTGAACATTGACGGCCTCGTTCATCATCACTTCCCCAGTTGCAACATGGATTAGGCCCTTGGGATGCTCCTCTGGGTTGAGCGGGTCAGTGCACACAGCCAGCTTGTCACAGAGAGCTCAGCTGTCCATCCCATCTGTCTTGATACATGTCTTGATACATGTCTTGCCCTCCTCCTTATGCGACATCTGCAAGTTTACAGCGTCAAGTTCCCACATCTCCTCGAGGCCACTGTTGAGTGAGAGGCAGACGTGGTAGCTGTAGGCACATGTCATGATGCTCTCCGGGTTTGGTGTCGACCCCACGACGCCCTCTGCAATAGAGTTTTTGACAATAGTTTTTTGTGACGCAATAATGACACAGAATATTAGATTATGAATTAATAAGTAATACTACAGGCGCATCTGGTCCATGTCCCTTCTTCTAGGCGCACCTGGTCCATGTCCCTTCTTCTAGGCGCACCTGGTCCATGTCCCTTCTTCTAGGCGCACCTGGTCCATGTCCCTTCTTCTAGGCGCACGTGGTCCATGTCCCTTCTTCTAGGCGCACGTGGTCCATGTCCCTTCTTCTAGGCGCACCTGGTCCATGTCCCTTCTTCTAGGCGCACGTGGTCCATGTCCCTTCTTCTAGGCGCACCTGGTCCATGTCCCTTCTTCTAGGCGCACCTGGTCCATGTCCCTTCTTCTAGGCGCACCTGGTCCATGTCCCTTCTTCTAGGCGCACCTGGTCCATTTCCCTTCTTCATCCAAGTCGTCTCAATCCCCATATCACTCCAGATGCTGTTCCACAGTCCAGCCTGCAGATGGATCGTGTGGTACCCTTTCATGAAGTCCTCACGCACAGGATGGGGCAGCCGCTCCATCATGCGAAGAAGAGAGGGAGACACTCCTCGACACACTTGATGTGCAAGACATAGTTACCTGGAAAACAAAAGAGGGTGTTGTATTGCGTATTGCTTATGTGATGTAGAGATGAGTACATCCTGTACTGAACTAGATGAGCCCTCCCTACATTCTTCAAGTTGGCTGATCGTTTTTATTTAGGTTCCTGCTGTTAAGACTTCATTTTCTGTCAACTACAGACTTGTTTAAGTACTATGCAGTTCTAATCTACTTCTATGTTTAGATAATTGAAATTATGTATACATTGTGGTAAATTTCTATAACCCTTACATTTTTTTCCATGGTAACTTGACCTTGAACATGACCTTTGACCTTGTTCTTGACCTCAAATTACAAAAATATCTCAAAATGGATTTCTCATAACAAATTTAGCTGAAAACGTGGTATAACTCGTCATTCTAGGCCCATTGGTTAAAAAGTTATTTTTCTATAGGCACCGGCAACCATCTTGGTGGCCATTTTGGATTTCTCGGATTACTCAAGGATATCCCCTTGATATCCGCCTGATATTCGTTATAGAGGTCCTAAGAATGTAGAATCCAGTGAGAAACAAACTATATCAGTCAATGAAGGGTTATGCCCAAAAGTCAGCTTTGGCTGCCTGACTATATTTGTTTTCCTTTATAAACCTGGGTGTCTGTCAATATTTCAGTTTCATTCAATTATGAATACTAAGGTGTGAAAGTGATTTAGAAGAGTTTTAATGTTTAAATGTATCTTTTTTAAATTGCCAGAATTAATTATTTGAACATATGGTTATTGTCTCAAGAAGGAAATTGACTCACATTGGAAATATGTACACGCAACTACAGCAGTTTTTTTTTTAATCTGCAAACAGCCTGTTATTTCTTTCTAGAATCAGTTTAAGATGTCAGCAAACATGTCGGCTTGTTTGCCAATATATTGTTGTAGTAGTTATATATTACTTCTAGATTCGCTGTAGATTTTGCCGTCACAAACTACTTGTAAATTCGTTTGCCTAAGCTAGTTCCACCATATCTTTGCAAGCGATAGTTTGGGAATTTTGAATAATTTGAGATAGCTGAAAGATTAGCAGATGCATCTAGTAATTTCTTATTATCATTGATACGGTGTATTGTGTGTAGATCTCTTGTAATGTCTGTGTGTGTGATGTAGGTGATGGCAGGTCATCCCCTGTCAGGGCGCAGGCGCGGTGTGCATGTACTCACAGCCATGAAAGCCATGTCACCGCTCATGCATGAAAGCCTCGTAGAATTATGGGATACAGTCATTCCAAAGTTAATACAGTACGTCGAAGGTAAGAGCATATTTCTTCACCTTTTGTAAAGGGCAAACAAAAAATGCACTGTTTTGTGCACCTACGGATATACAAAATAGTTTGGTCAACTCCCAATGTGTTCCTTGTGGTGAAAGTTCACTGTAATGGCAAAAGTTCACTATAATGACAAAAGTTCCCTGTAATGGCAAAAGTTCACTGTAATGACAAAAGTTCCCTGTAATGGTGAAAGTTCACTGTAATGACAAAAGTTCACTGTAATGGCAAGAGTACACTGTAATGTCGAGAGTTTACTGTAATGGTGAGAGTTCCCTGTAATGGTGAAAGTTCACTGTAATGGTAAAAGTTCCCTGTACTGGTAAGAGTTCCCGGTATTATGTTTTTTGTGGACAAACTGACACAGGTCATCCATTGAAACATTGAAATTTCATATCATAGCCAGCTATACAGCAAGAATAACCTGAGGGATGTTGTCTTGTGTGTAGAAACTCAGGATGTTGTCTTGTGTGTAGAAACTCAGGATGTTGTCTTGTGTGTAGAAACTCAGGATGTTGTTTTGTGTGTGGAAACTCTAAGGATGTTGTTTTGTATGTGGAAACTCTAACGATGTTGTTTTGTGAGTGGAAACTCTCATACTGTTGTTTTGTGAGTGGAAACTCTCATACTGTTGTTTTGTGTGTAGATGGTCAGCAGAAAGAGGAAGGGGGAGAGGAAGAGTGGACACAGAAGAACTGGGAAGACCTGCTCTTGAAGGTTGGATGAATGTACACCATATTTAACTTGGATGGCATATAGTAAAAAACTGACATGAAAACATTTCCTCCATCTTCAATGATTAGCAGATTAGTGGCAGTACACAAGTTGTTCATTGCTTTCTGGGCATAAGAATGATTGGAATCTACAAAATAATATGTGTGCTGTGACAGGGAGTGTGTGTTATTTTGTGGATTTAATATTACTTATATGTTGTCAATAGTAAGGGTGTTACTTCACTTGTTGTCAGTAGTAAGGGTGTTACTTCATTCCTCTAAACATTGCTCATTTGTCTACTATATTTATTGTGCTATATCATCATATTTAATATTTCATATTTGTTCTTGTAGCTGCTGTCAAAAAGTGTGGAAGAGTTGTCCGATGAAAACTGGACATGTGACATTGGCAGAGCATTGATGGAACAGTTGAGTCAGTCCATCAGCTGTGCCAAGGATAAGGTACTTAACTCTCGGTTGAGTCAGTGCATCAGCTGTGCCAAGGATAGGGTAATTAACTCTCGGTTGAGTCAGTGCAACAGCTGTGCCAAGGATAGGGTACTTAACTCTCGGTCGAGTCAGTGCACCAGCTGTGCCAAGGATAGGGTACTTAACTCTCGGTCGAGTCAGTGCACCAGCTGTGCCAAGGATAGGGTACTTAACTATCAGCCGAGTCAGTGCACCAGCTGCGCCAAGGATAGGGTACTTAACTCACAGTCTAGTCAGTGCACCAGCTGCGCCAAGGATAGGGTACTTAACTCTCGGTCTAGTCAGTGCACCAGCTGCGCCAAGGATAGGGTACTTAACTCTCAGTTGAGTCAGTGCACCAGCTGCGCCAAGGATAGGGTAATTAATTCACAGCTTAGTCAGTGCACCAGCTGCGCCAAGGAAAGGGTACTTAACTCACAGCTTAGTCAGTTCACCAGCTGCGCCAAGGATAGGGTACTTAACTCACAGCTTAGTCAGTGCACCAGCTGCGCCAAGGATAGGGTACTTAACTCACAGCTTAGTCAGTGCACCAGCTGCGCCAAGGATAGGGTACTTAACTCACTGTTTAGTCAGTGCACCAGCTGCGCCAAGGATAGGGTACTTAACTCACAGTTTAGTCAGTGCACCAGCTGCGCCAAGGATAGGGTACTTAACTCACAGTTTAGTCAGTGCACCAGCTGCGCCAAGGATAAGGTACTTAACTCACAGTTTAGTCAGTGCACCAGCTGCGCCAAGGATACGGTACTTAACTCACAATTTAGTCAGTGCACCAGCTGCGCCAAGGATAAGGTACTTAACTCACAGTTTAGTTAGTGCACCAGCTGGGCCAAGGATATGGTAATCAACATGTAAAAGTAAGGTAAATTGATTCAGGATGAACATTTATGTGACACATTTTAATAGTGAGGGAATGGGGATTAATTCCATCCGAACCATTAGATTTGTTTCTTGTAAACAGCTGATTGTGTTGTTGGTGATTCTTGTAGAACTTCCTGCTGAAGTGCCTTGGCGTGGTGTTGCGACGGGCCACGACCACGCTGTTTGTACAGCAGTGTCTTCATGATGCCTTCAGCCAAGTACAACACTTGAGTGACCTTGAGAGAGAGGTGATGTCATATCAACTGGTTCTAATGTCATAAACTTGACAGAAGCGTATATCGTGTAGAGCTGATGGTAACAAATGCACTGACACTGTTCAATCATTTTCAATAACTTAAAATACCTTTTATATAAAACTCTTTATTTGTTCCTAGGCTTTTCTTAAGTTTTCTTTGCCTCAGAAACATTGGGCACCCACCTTTCTGAGCCATCCACTTGTTTTGTGTGAAACATATTTTAAATTATTGGTTTGTATTGTTTAAATGGATTGTTTGGCCATCAGGGTTTTGCCATTGCTGCTGGATTTGCCGCTGCTGCTCATCTTGACAGTGCGCTGGAAGTGATAGCCCGACTCGATGCAGCCAACAAAAAGTCATCAGGTGGACTGTTCAGCTTCATCAAGGTCAGTGGGAGGAGAGAATTTGTGTTCAGTATCACCTTTTGTAGGAGTGATATTACGGCGTTAGGCGACACCAATTTGATTATTCGGATTACGGACCCGCTGACGTTGTTTTTGCCAAAACGGAAATAAAATTGCTATTTTGAACTTTTATTTCTAAACGAAATGCTGAACCAATAATTTTGTATCAATTCATCAAGCATTTACGGTTACGGACATTGTTTTTCTGTGATCGCGGAAAACACGAAGAATTCGCGGAATCGGCGCATTGAAACGGAATTTGCCTTTTCAAACAGAAATTCTGCGATCTTGGAAAATGTATGGAATTCTGTAATCGACATTTCGAAACAGGATTTGTGTTTTCGAACGGAAACTCCATAACCGCTGAAAGAGTAGAATCACCCACACCGTATACGAAGCTGACTTCATTGGCGATATTTAGAAACAAACCTGATTACTCTGCAACGGTAGTCATTCATTTGGTGGATTTATTAAGCAGGATTTGTAAAACGTGCCAGGCAAATTGCTACGAAGTGTCGTGGCGATATAGTCCACGTTTCGTAGTTCTCACAAATTCCGTTGGATGGCGTCACAATAGTTGAACAAAATTAACATTCATAACTGTTAACATGATTGCTTGTGTAATTTACATTTGTTAACTTATATATTATGCACTGCTGCATTAGAAACAACCAGTCATTTATGTTATTGTGTGAGAGGAATTATTTTAATATCTAAATTGATTATGTATGGTTGTTACTGTGTTGCAAATATTGCACAAATTAATGTTGTTAGAAAAGTTAACCACACAGTAAAATAGTATTATATAGATGCATAGATCATAACATTGTGATATTTTAAATATTTGACAGAATGAATTATTTCTCAAAGTTAACTTAATTTTGAGGTACGACAATCAAGTCCTAATTATGCCAATCAAATTAATATTATCACAGCCAGATATATCCTGCCTCTAAACTACACGTGTATGGCTGTAATGTTAACACACCATAATGATATCTGCCAAGTCTTGTTATCAGTACTTGTTATTTTAAATTGTAATAGTCTTCAACTTTGATTAAACTTTCATAAAAGTATGTGTCTAGTAAGTTTTGATACAAGACTAAATAAATTGTTTAGCAATGTACTGTATGGCTCATATGATAATTCATGTATTTGCGCAAAACATCTTTCTCGTGCAATGACTTTTATTTTTATTCCCCCTCCTCCCTAACAAAAATGTCTAAAAAATCCGTAATCCTAACAATCATATTAGTGTGGCCTTAAACAGCAATGATTGTGTGCAGTCATTAGTTGATGCTGGTCTCACAGACATGGGTACAGTGTAAGAGTTAGATCAACTATAGACAGTGTGTGTTCACTGTGTGTGTGATTATGTTCACAGTGTGTGTTTACTGTGTGTGTTCATAGTATGTATGCATTTACAGTGTGTGTGTGTTCGTGGTGTGTGTGTTCACCATGTTTTTTTATGTGTGTTCACTGTGTGTGTGTTCGCAGTATGTGCATTCGCAGTGTGTGTTCACGGTGTGTGTTCACTGTGTGTATATTCACTGTGTGTGTTCATTGTCTGTTCACTGTGTGTATTCACTGTGTTCCAGGACACCAAGTCTGAGTGTGAGGAGAGGTGTAAGGCAACTGTGGTCCTAAGCTACGGCTACATGAGTCTCTACGCGCCTGTCACCCTCATCCCCTCCCGCCTCGAAACCATCATACAGAAGACCATCAACCCACAGTTCACTAGTGTCAAGGTAAGACATCACCCCACAGTTCACTAGTGTCAAGGTAGGACATCACCCCACAGTTCACTAGTGTCAAGGTAGGACATTAACCCACAGTTCACTACTTTCAAGGTAGGATGTCAACCCTCAGTTCACTAGTGTCAAGGTAGGACATCAACCAACAGTTCAATAGTGTCAAGGTAGGACATCACCCCACAGTTCACTAGTGTCAAGGTAGGACATTAACCCACAGTTCACTACTTTCAAGGTAGGATGTCAACCCTCAGTTCACTAGTGTCAAGGTAGGACATCACCCCACAGTTCACTAGTGTCAAGGTAGGACATCACCCCACAGTTCACTAGTGTCAAGGTAGGACATCACCCCACAGTTCACTAGTGTCAAGGTAGGACATCACCCCACAGTTCACTAGTGTCAAGGTAGCACATCACTCCACAGTTCACTAGTGTCAAGGTAGGATGTCAACCCTCAGTTCACTAGTGTCAAGGCAGGACATCAACCCACAGTTCACTAGTGTCAAGGTAGGACAACACCCCACAGTTCACTAGTGTCAAGGTAGGACATCACCCCACAGTTCACTAGTGTCAAGGTAGGACATTGACCCACAGTTCACTAGTGTCAAGGTAGGACATCACCCCACAGTTCACTAATGTCAAGGTAGGACATTAATCCACAGTTCACTAGTGTCAAGGTAGGACATCACCCCACAGTTTACTAATGTCAAGGTACAACATTAACCCAAAGTTCACTAGTGTCAAGGTAGGACCTTAACCCACAGTTCACTAGTGTCAAGGTAGGACATCAGTTCACTAGTGTCACTAGGACATCAACCCACAGATCACTGGTGTCAAGATAGGACACCAACCCATAGTTCACTTGCGTCAAGGTAGGACATGCAAAATCAACTATCAACGATATCAACTCTGAAAAAAAAATGTAAATGTTACCTTCCCTGTTGTTTTGTAGGACGCATGTTTGAAAGAAAGCCTCATTCAGACGGTGGAGTTGATTGGTCGAACCATGCATCCAACACATTTACGGACGACGCATAATTTCACATATCGCAATGACCTACTTCTTCACATGCAGGTAACACATCATGTCATGACAACCAAATTAAGCCAGTCTAAAAGGATTAATCGTACATAGTTAATAACTACTTTCATTACAAGGTTCAATGCTGTAAATCACGTGGGTATTCCTAATTTTATCATAAGCGAATAGTTTCTAGATAGAATTGGTTTTGTGGGTACGTAACATCAATGCAAGATAGATATCGTCTTACTCTGAAAGATTTATTCTTCAATTCCATTCTTTGATTTTCTATCTTGCAAAGATATGTTTTGGTGAAAAAGTTATTCATTGATGTTTATTTGTTTTCCAGAACTTTCTGAAAACTGAAAAGCCTGGATGTTTGTCCTCACCGATTCGAGCATTGGCACTAAGTGCATGCACAACTCTCATGTATCCTTTGTCTGTATCGTGATTGCTACAACTCTCATGTATCCTTTGTCTGTATCGTGACTCCCACAACTGTCATGTATCCTTTGTCTGTATCGTGACTGCCACAACTGTCATGTATCCTTTGTCTGTATCGTGACTGCCACAACTGTCATGTATCCTTTGTCTGTATCGTGACTGCCACAACTCTCATGTATCCTTTGTCTGTATCGTGACTGCTACAACTCTCATGTATCCTTTGTCTGTATCGTGACTCCCACAACTCTCATGTATCCTTTGTCTGTATCGTGACTCCCACAACTCTCATGTATCCTTTGTCTGTATCATGACTCCCACAACTGTCATGTATCCTTTGTCTGTATCGTGACTGCCACAACTGTCATGTATCCTTTGTCTGTATCGTGACTGCCACAACTCTCATGTATCCTTTGTCTGTATCGTGACTCCCACAACTCTCATGTATCCTTTGTCTGTATCGTGACTCCCACAACTCTCATGTATCCTTTGTCTGTATCGTGACTGCCACAACTCTCATGTATCCTTTGTCTGTATCGTGACTGCTACAACTCTCATGTATCCTTTGTCTGTATCGTGACTCCCACAACTGTCATGTATCCTTTGTCTGTATCGTGACTCCCACAACTGTCATGTATCCTTTGTCTGTATCGTGACTGTCACAACTGTCATGTATCCTTTGTCTGTATCGTGACTCCCACAACTCTCATGTATCCTTTGTCTGTATCGTGACTCCCACAACTCTCATGTATCCTTTGTCTGTATCGTGACTGCTACAACTCTCATGTATCCTTTGTCTGTATCGTGACTCCCACAACTCTCATGTATCCTTTGTCTGTATCGTGACTGCCACAACTGTCATGTATCCTTTGTCTGTATCGTGACTCCCACAACTCTCATGTATCCTTTGTCTGTATCGTGACTGCCACAACTCTCATGTATCCTTTGTCTGTATCGTGACTCCCACAACTCTCATGTATCCTTTGTCTGTATCGTGACTGCCACAACTGTCATGTATCCTTTGTCTGTATCGTGACTGCCACAACTTTCATGTATCCTTTGTTTGTATCGTGACTCCCACAACTCTCATGTATCCTTTGTCTGTATCGTGACTCCCACAACTGTCATGTATCCTTTGTCTGTATCGTGACTGCCACAACTGTCATGTATCCTTTGTCTGTATCGTGACTGCTACAACTTTCATGTATCCTTTGTCTGTATCGTGACTGCTACAACTCTCATGTATCCTTTGTCTGTATCGTGATTCCCACAACTCTCATGTATCCTTTGTCTGTATCGTGACTCCCACAACTCTCATGTATCCTTTGTCTGTATCGTGACTGCTACAACTCTCATGTATCCTTTGTCTGTATCGTGACTCCCACAACTCTCGTATCCTTTGTCTGTATCGTGACTGCCACAACTTTCATGTATCCTTTGTCTGTATCGTGACTGCTACAACTCTCATGTATCCTTTGTCTGTATCGTGACTCCCACAACTCTCATGTATCCTTTGTCTGTATCGTGACTCCCACAACTGTCATGTATCCTTTGTCTGTATCGTGACTGCCACAACTTTCATGTATCCTTTGTCTGTATCGTGACTCACACAACTCTCGTGTATCCTTTGTCTGTATCGTGACTCACACAACTCTCGTGTATCCTTTGTTTATATCGTGACTTCCAACACTCATTTATCCATTGTCTGTATCATGACTGCCACAACTCTCATGTATCCATTGTCTGTATCATGACTGCCACAACTCTCATGCATCCTGTGTCTGTATCGTGAATGCCATAACTCTCATGTATCCTTTGTCTGTATCGTGACTGCCATAACTCTCATGTATCCATTGTCTGTATCGTGACTCCCACAACTCTCATGTATCCTTTGTTTATATCGTGACTTCCAACACTCATTTATCCATTGTCTGTATCATGACTGCCACAACTCTCATGTATCCATTGTCTGTATCATGACTGCCACAACTCTCATGTATCCTTTGTCTGTATCGTGACTGCCATAACTCTCATGTATCCTTTGTCTGTATCGTGACTGCCATAACTCTCATGTATCCATTGTCTGTATCATGACTGCCACAACTCTCATGTATCCTTTGTCTGTATCATGACTGCCATAACTCTCATGTATCCTTTGTCTGTATCGTGACTGCCACAACTCTCATGTATCCTTTGTCTGTATCGTGACTGTTCCAATACCAATGTATCTTTTGTCTGTATCATGACTGCCACAACTGTCATGTATCCTTTGTCTGTATCGAGACTGCCACAACTCTCATGTATCCTTTGTCTGTATCGTGACTGCCACAACTCTCATGTATCCTTTGTCTGTATCGTGACTGTTCCAATACCATTGTATCCTTTGTTTGTATCGTGATTGTTCCAATACCAATGTATCCTTTGTTTGTATCATTACTATCACAACTCTCATGTATCTTTTGTTTGTATCATTACTGCTACAACACTCGTGTATGTTTTATGTGAATCATGACTATCACAACTCTCATGTATCTTTTGTCTGTATCATGACTGTTCCAATACCAATGTATCCTTTGTTTGTATTATGACTGCCACAACTTTCATGTATCCTTTGTTTGTACTATGACTGTTCCAACATTTGTATCTTTTGTCCGTATCATGACTATCACAACTCTAATGTATCTTTTGTCTGTATCATTCCTGCTACAACACTCATGTATCTTTGACTGTATCATGACTGTTACAACTGTAATGTATCTTTTGACTGTATCATTTATCCTTTGTCTGTATCATGACTGCCACAACTCTCATATATCTTTTGTCTGTATCATTACTGCTACAACATTTGCGTATCTTTTATCTGAATCATGACTATCACAACTCTAATGTATCTTTTGTCTGTATCATTCCTGCTACAACATTCATGTATCTTTGACTGTATCATGACTGTTACAACTGTAATGTATCTTTTGACTGTATCATTTATCCTTTGTCTGTATCATGACTGCCACAACTCTCATGTATCTTTTGTCTGTATCATTACTGCTACAACAGTCGCGTATCTTTTATCTGAATCATGACTATCACAACTCTCATGTATCTTTTGTTTGTATCATTACTGCTACAACACTCGTGTATGTTTTATCTGAATCATGACTATCACAACTCTCATGTATCTTTTGTTTGTATCATTACTGCTACAACACTCGTGTATGTTTTATCTGAATCATGACTATCACAACTCTCATGTATCTTTTGTCTGTATCATGACTGTTCCAATACCAATGTATCCTTTGTTTGTATTATGACTGCCACAACTTTCATGTATCCTTTGTTTGTATTATGACTGTTCCAACATTCGTATCTTTTGTCTGTATAATGACTATCACAACACTCATGTATCTTTTGTCTGTATCGTGACTGCAACAACACTCATATTTTTGTTTATATATCACTAATATTGTTTTTATCAACTTTGTTGTTTGTAATAATACATTTATTAAGGTACAATGTCACCTTTATTATTATCTTGTTTATTATGAAAACTTTTACAACAAATATGAGAGTATGCTGCACCGGCACGATGCGGCATACATGTTTTTATGCGGGCAACAATGCAGACAAGTGATGATTGGCCCAATGGATTATTATATTGATATGCTAATTCAGCTTAGCCGGGGGCGCAAAGGACCAATCAGCGCATAGTAGTAGCGCGTAGTTGTAACGCGCACTGGGAGAAGTCGGCCACTTTCGTTCGAGAGAGCAGACTATTCGGTTGAGAGTCTTGCGTTCTTGTTACTGCGTTTTCATCGATTTCATTGCCGTCATCTTTTCTCATCGTCATCACCATGTTTGCGTTTCATCTGCGTCGGATCTTCTACGGAAGGGGATTGCTGAACACGTTGGCCGGTTCCAGCTGAGTATTTTCGTTGTTTGTAATTTCCTTCGTTGGCCGCCATTTTGTGCGTAGAGTTCGTCGCTGGCCTTTACCATGTCAGTGGCGAATTCAGAGATCGCTTCTTCGCCGTGTAAAGTTTTAGTTTTAGGCCATAGTCATGTATATTGGTTGTGCGCATTTGTGCAGTCGGCAAGTCCGACTGGGTTGTTTGCCGAGTTCGCGGTGCACGGCCGACCCTGCGATATCTCATATGAGGCCATTGAGCCTTGAGGGCATTCGCGGGGCTCGGGTCGCTGCACTGTTGGCTCCGGCGACGTTGGCCCGAATTGTCGCCCGTCGCGCGGACGTTGTTGTCGTGCGCATTGGAAGGAATGACATTACTGGTCAGTGTACTCCCATTCTAGTTGCGCTGGACATTCAGCGTCTGGCGCGACGGCTGATCAGTTCGGGCGTGAGTCGAGTGGTGATTTGCCAGGTTTGCCGGCGGCAGAAATGGCGCCATTGTTTGATTGTAGCTATGAGGAGGGTGCCGCTCAGGTTATGGAGATCAATCGGTACCTGGAGGCGTTTTGCCAGGATTCTGAGGGGGTAATTTTCTGGAGGCATAAGCGCCTGTGGAACAGTGTCCGGGAGGTTTTTCGACGGGACGGGGTGCATTTTTCCGACATCGGCAACTACCGTCTATACCGTAGTCTGCGGGGCGCGATCTTTAAGGCTGTGGGACAAATCTTTGGTTAATGGGGTAAATCTTGGTTAGCGGGGGGTACATCTTTGGTTAGTGGGGCAAATCTTTGGTTAATACATCGCTCTGACTACGCGGAACTGGCATAACCGGGCGGCATTCCTAGGCTAAAAGAAATAGTATAGGTCACTTCGAATAAAATGCTTCGCAATTGTCTGTCGTTGTCGCGTTTTCACACAGTAGTCCTTGTTTATAAATGATGGTATGGTTACACGCCATGTAGTGCTACGTCACTGTTTTGCCGCCTAGTGCAGTTTGTTGCATGTCAACACAGTATGCCTTCGTTTCCAAGTTGCTGCTCTGGCAGATCTTGGAGTTGCACATTCTGGCATGCTCTCTCACACGTAACGTAGTGCTCTGTAGCTGTTTGCTGCTTTGGCAGTTTGTTGCGTTTCACACAGTATACGGCTTTATAAATGATGGCATGGTTACACGCAATGTAGTGCTACGTCACTGTTTTGCTGCTTTGTGCAGTTTGTTGCGTGTCACCACAGTATACCCTTGTTTCTAATTTGCTGCTCGGACAGATGTTGGAGTTGCACACACTGTCATGCTCTCTCACACGTAACGTAGTGCGCTGTCACTGTTTGCTGCTTTGGCAGTTTGTTGCGTTTTCACACAGTATACAGTTTTATAAACGATGGTATGGTTACACACAACGTAGTGCTACGTCACTGTTTTGCTGCCTTGTGCAGTTTGTTGCGTGTCAACACAGTATACCTTCTTTTCCAATCTGCTGCTCTGGCAGATTTTGGAGTTGCCCACACTGTCACGCTCTCTCATACGTAACGTAGTGCGCTGTCACTGTTTGCTGCTTTGGCAGTTTGTTGCGTTTTCACACAGTATGCGGTTTTATACACGATGGTATGGTTACACACAACGTAGTGCGATGTCACTGTTTTGCTGCCTGGTGCAGTTTGTTGCGTGTCAACACAGCATACCTTCGTTTCCAATTTGCTGCTCTGGCACATTTTGGAGTTGCACACACTGTCATGCTCTCTCACACGTAACGTAGTGCTCTGTCACTGTTTGCTGCTTTGGCAGTTTGTTGCGTTTCACACAGTATACGGCTTTATAAATTATGACATGGTTACACGCAATGTAGTGCTGCGTCACTGTTTTGCTGCTTTGTGCAGTTTGTTGCGTGTCAACACAGTATACCTTCGTTTCCAATTTGCTACTCTGGCACATTTTGGAGTTACACATTCTGTCATGTTCTCTCACACGTAACGTAGTGCTCTGTCACTGTTTGCTGCTTTTGCAGTTTGTTGCGTTTCACGCAGTATACAGCTTTATAAATGATGGTATGGTTACACGCAATGTAGTGCTATGTCACTGTTTTGCTGCCTTGTGCAGTTTGTTGCGTGTCGACACAGTATACCCTTGTTTCTAATTTGCCGCTCGAACAGAATTTGGAGTTGCACACAATGTCATGCTCTCTCACACGTAACGTAGTGCGCTGTCACTGTTTGTTGCTTTGGCAGTTTGTTGCGTTTTCACACAGTATGCGGTTTTATAAACGATGGTATGGTTACACGCAACGTAGTGCGATGTCACTGTTTTGCTGCCTTGTGCAGTTTGTTGCGTGTCAACATAGTATACCTTCTTTTCCAATTTGCTGCTCTGGCAGATCTTGGAGTTGCACACACTGTCACGCTCTCTCATACGTAACGTAGTGCTCTGTCACTGTTTGCTGCTTTGTCAGTTGTTGCGTTCTCACACAGTATACAGTTTGATAAATGAGGGTCTGGTTACACGCAACGTAGTGCTACGTCACTGTTTTGCTGCCTTGTGCAGTTTGTTGCGTGTCAACACAGTATACTTTCTTTTCCAATCTGCTGCTCTGGCAGATTTTGGAGTTGCCCACACTGTCACACTCTCTCATACGTAACGTAGTGCGCTGTCACTGTTTGCTGCTTTTGCAGTTTGTTGCGTTTTCACACAGTATGCGGTTTTATAAACGATGGTATGGTTACACGCAACGTAGTGCGATGTCACTGTTTTGCTGCCTTGTGCAGTTTGTTGCGTGTCAACATAGTATACCTTCTTTTCCAATTTGCTGCTCTGGCAGATCTTGGAGTTGCACACACTGTCACGCTCTCTCATACGTAACGTAGTGCTCTGTCACAGTTTGCTGCTTTGTCAGTTGTTGCGTTCTCACACAGTATACAGTTTGATAAATGAGGGTCTGGTTACACGCAACGTAGTGCTTCGTCACTGTTTTGCTGCCTGGTGCAGTTTGTTGCGTGTCAACACAGCATACCTTCGTTTCCAAGTTGCTGCTCTGGCACATTTTGGAGTTACACATTCTGTCATGCTCTCTCACACGTAACGTAGTGCTCTGTCGCAGTTTGCTGCTTTGGCAGTTGTTGCGTTTCACACAGTATACGACTTTATAAATGATGGTATGGGTACACGCCATGTAGGCTACGTCACTGTTTTGCTGCCTGGTGCAGTTTGTTGCGTGTCAACACGGTATACCCTTGTTTCTAATTTGGAGCTCTGGCAGATTTTGGAGTTACACATTCTGTCATGCTCTCTCACATGTAACGTAGTGCTCTGTCACCGTTTGTTGCGTTTCACACAGTATACGGCGTTATAAATGATGGTATGGTTACACGCAATGTAGTGCTACGTCACTGTTTTGCTGCCTGTGCAGTTTGTTGTGTGTCAACATAGCATACCTTCTTTCACAATTTGCTGCTCTGGCAGAGTTTGGAGTTGCACACACTGTCTTACTCTCTCACACGTCTTGTATAATTTACACACTCATGAAGTGCCTGGTCACGATTGGCTGCCTTGGTAGTTGGTTGATGCGTACTAAGGGTGGCTCATGTTTAATAACCTGATAGTTGTCAGCACACACATTATTGCCAATTAGGTTGGGCTGTGTGCGGATGGTCATTGTTTAATCTTGTCTCTTATGCAGTGTTTTGTGGTTGTAGCATGCCTCCAGCCAGAGCACCACGGAGCGAGACGACAGACCCGTTCACGCACTCGGGCTGTCGAGTCAAATCAACCGCAAAGTGTCGCGCCACTGCCGCGTCGGCCGTCTGGGGTTGCGTCGAGACCGTCTCGCCCCACGGTCAGCGCAGCGCCTCGCGGAGCCGCCACTGTCTCGTTTCTGACCGCCTCCCCCTGACGTGTCGGCACCTCCGGTGGTGGACCGAGCACACCCTGTCCTGCTTCAACCTGTGGGGGCAGAGCCAGCCCTGCATTTCAGCTGCAGCCGGTGGGACCTGACGTCCCTTGGGTCAATGCAGAGGTGGTCTGAAGACTTCCACGCACTGGCGCCATGAGCGAATGCCAACCCAGTGGAAGTACCCCACAGTGTGTCCCCAGACGGCTTAGTCTTTCAGCAGGTTGATGGAGGCCTCATTGGCACCATCTTCTCGACTACATTATGAGCGTGCATAGAAAAAATGTGTTGCTTTCCATGAGTCGTTATTTATAAAATTAAATATATATTAAAAAAAATAATAATAATAAATAAAAATAATAAATAAATATACTTATATAGCGCCAACTCTAGTTAGAAACTATTCAAGGCGCTTTACATGTAAAATAGTAATAAAGCAAAACAGTAATTAATTAAGTATTTAAAAAAAATATATATATATATATTTAAATATTAGTATTATCGTGTCATAAAGGCAAAAGATAATTGATAAAAGCTTAATGCAAAGTCTAAAAGTCATAGCAGCAGTTAAAATATTGATGAAAAGAGAATGTTTAAAAATGCTCTTAAAAGTCTCATTGTTCATTACATTCTCACAACTTGTCTGCCTGTTTCTATACCTATGATGTTGCTATTTATTGCCAACCTCCATGCTACTGGCTCTGCTCCGGCATCCATTGTTTCAACAGTGTCAGCTATCGCTTATTTCCATAAGATTAATGGTTTTGCCAACGCATCCAATTGTTTCCTGGTAGCTAAGTTGTTAGCAGAGGCGAGTAATCTCGGGTCAGTGCCTGATGTCTGTCTGCCTGTCACCCTACCAGTGCTTGCACGCTTGATACAGGCGTTACCCACGGTGTTTTCAAAAATCGATTTACAAGTGTCTCGTGCTCCTTTGTACTTGCCTTCAAAGCGTATCTGCGCATTGGGGAAAGGGTGCATCGTGCCCGGAATATGGTACATGTGGGCGACATTTTACTGTCTGGAGATTTGATTGTGCTTTCGTTCCAGCGCTTTAAACACAGTGCTCAGCAGGGTCCGCAATCTCCAGGTCAGAGGCGAGTGCATACATGGGTCAGCTATCCATCCGGCTGCTTTCCTCCGGGAATTTCAGCAGGCTAGGGGTGCACTTCCAGGTTTGCTCTTTGCGCACCTCGATGGCTCCCCCATGTTGCATAGGGAATTTGATAGGTCCCTAAAGAAACTGCTGGTTTTCTGTGGTTATGAGACTGGCGCCGTTAAGGGGCACAGCTTCCGCACCAGGGCAGCCGCTGCTGCGGCTCTGGGAGGCGAGTCAGATGCACAAATTAGGGCGGAAGGTAGATGGACATCGGATGCGTTTAAGAAATACATTAGGACTGCTTGAATGAGAGCGTTAGTGTTGTCCTTTTCCAGTTTTATATTCGTGGGGTGGTCACAGGTTGAGGTGACCGGTGGCATAATTGACCCCACTTTTAAGGTTTAGCCTCAGTTATGTATAGTGTAATGCGTCAGCGGGTAGTGTTGGTTTTAGATTTGGTGTGGTTGACTGGTGTGCTTGGCTAGTATTTTACTGTGCAGTAGGTCTATGGTGATTTTAGCAGTAATGACATTGTTTGATATATGATATCATGTATACCAATACTGCTTGTTTTATGTGCCGAAATGTGGGCTCTGTCAACCTGAGGTACAGGAGACTAGTATGGGCTCAGTCACAGGCCTGGCCTTGGGATGTCGAGCCCACATTTCTCTCTTATCACGTTAATAAATAAACGTCATTCATTTGGCCTTTTTTCATCACTATATTGGACTCTGTGTTGTTGCTTGCATAAATGTATTTCAGACGTGCTACCCCCTGAGCAATGCTGTTTCAATGTTATGTCGTACATTCTCTTTAAACCACTGACAGTAAATTGGAGCCGAAACTTTCTGATGCTGACACAGGGAAACTTCTCGAGACAGCACTCACGTGTGTCTTGGTGCTGCCACCTGATGGCAGTGGGGGGAACTGGTTGAAGGAAGAGACGTATGAAGAACATGTTGAGCATGAACGGTTGATGAAACTCACAATGACAGCACTGGCGGATTTGCTGAAGCACATGTTATGCAAAGACTGCACACCAGAGGGCCTAGAAGTCATCTTCAAGGTCAGTGCTTAAAGTTGCATTTTAATCTGGTTTATGTATATTCCTGTTCTTTTGGGTAGTTATGTGTCATTTGAGATGTTGCTTGGTAACATTTTGTGCAGTAATATAAGAAACCAACATAACAAATTTTTGCTGCCGTGTCATAGTGTGGTTTGAACATGTCCTAACTCTTGTCTAAAGCATATTAATGATGATTTATAGTGACAATTGTAGGATTAATGTAATAAATATTAGTTTTAATACAGAAATATGTGAGTAGATTGATGTGAGTTGATGTGGTCTGTTGTAGCATCTGCATGAGTGGACGCGGTCAAGGCACGGTCATGAGAGGGACAGAGCCATGCAGATGTGTGTGACAGTGTTTGCCTGCATGACTGATAACATGCACCTCAACATTGGGGTAAGTCACATCACACACATCACCCAGCTCAACATTGGCGTAAGTTGCATCACTCACACCACTCACAACACAGCTCAACATTGGGGTAAGTCACATCACTCACATCACACAGCTCAATATTGGGGTAAGTCACATCATTCACATCATACGACTCATCATTGGGGTAAGTCACATCACTCACATCTCACAGCCCAACATTAGGGTAAGCCACAACACTCGCATCACGCAGCACAACATTGGGGTAAGTCGCATCACTCACATCACACAGTACAACATTGGGGTAAGTCACGTCACTCACATGATTCACATCACACAACTCAACATTGGGGTAAGTCACATCACTCACATCACACAGCGCAACATTGGGGTAAGTCACATCACTCACATCACACAGCGCAACATTGGGATAAGTCACATCACTCACATCACTCAGCTCAACATTGGGGTAAGTCACGTCATTCACATCACACAGCTCAACATTGGGTTAAGTCACATCACTCACATCACAGCTCAACATTGAAGTAAGTCATATCACTCACATCACACAGCGCAACATTGTGGTAAATGCAGATCATGCATGCATGCGCGCACACACACACACACACACACACACACACACACACACACACACACACACACATGTTCACACACACACACTATTTTTTCTAAAAGGGTTTCTCTAAAAGGGTTGTTTCTCTAAAAATGTAATTTATCTAAAAGGATTGTTTCTCTAATAGTTTTTTTTCTAAAAATGGCTGTTTCTCTAAGAAAGATTGTTTCTATAAAAGGGTTGTTTTTTGAAAAGGTTGTTTCTAAAAAGGTAATTTCTTTAAAACGGTTGTTTCTCTTTAAGAAGGTTGTTTTTCTAAAAGGATGTTTTCTGTAAAAGGGTTGTTTTTTAAATGCTCGTTTCTCCAAGAGGGCTGTTTCTCTAAGTGGGTTAATTTTTTGGAAGTGTTGTTTTCCTAAAATGTTTCAAAAGAACATGACGATCATGTAAAAGAACATGACGATCATGTAAAAGAACAAGACGATCATGTAAAAGAACATGACGATCATGTAAAAGAACATGACGATCATGTAAAAGTTGTGGTTCTTGTAGACGTGTACCCAGTTCAGTAGGATGGGTGTCACTCTGGCCAGACTGGTGCCGCGCTGCACTGACCCACTAGTCACCGTACGGGAAGCGGCCATTGACTGCATCCAAAGTGTCCTCCAGATTGGATCAAAGTTCGAAGGTCAGGTCAACTGTACATCCTGGCATTTAATAACCTAAAGTGGCTTGGGCAGACACATAGGTGTGGGAACAGGGGGGCATAATTTCTCTGGGGGGCAGACATATGGTTGTGCCCCCCATTAAATGTGAGCGTGAATGTTTGTTTTTGTGACGAGCGTCGGTGGCGGATGGAAATCAACATTTTATTAGATGATTAATGTGTATTTTTGTCGACTGTAAAAGGTGTGTGCAATTGGAGGGCAGATATGGTTTTCTGCCCTCCCCCAGTAATAGGCAGCATGGCCACAAAAAATGTTTCCACTGCACCCCCCACTGTCTTCGGATGTCATCAATTCAGCCAAGACAGTGGAGAGAAGCTGGAGAATGTAAATTGACAGCAGCAGCGCGACGTAGAAAATAAAATTTTCAACAGCACTGTCCGCCCCATGTTCGGATGTCGCAGTCGAGCCAACTGAAACAGCGACAAGGTGAAGGAAGTTGTGAAGATATGCAGCGGCACGATGGTGAAAATTTTTCAGTGGTGCTGAAGCTCCGGTAGCCTCCCCAATATGAAGTTTGTTGCCACGCCACTGGGCAAACATAACATTTGTTGTTGTTGTTAGTGTTGTTGTTGTTGTTAGTGTTGTTGTTGTTGTTAGTGTTGTTGTTGTTAGTGTTGTTGTTGTTAGTGTTGTTGTTGTACACTAACCATTTTCCATAAAATCTAAGTGAAATATTAAGTAATCCTCCAGAAGAATATCACATTTGGTGATGTTTCATGATTTTTAAAACATTTTGGAAAATATGACAAAATGTTTATTTATAACTGATAAACTTGAGGCAGATTTTGGTTACCATGAATAACTGTCAGTTACAGCAGCATCAGAAAGAAGTTACACAAAAGTTGTGACAAAGTCTAAAGTGACAGTAGTTTTTAGTACTTTGGCCGAAGGTCCAAGGGACTATTGCCATCACTCTGCGTCCGACGTCTGCCGTCCACCGTCCGCCGTTAGCTGCCGTATCTCAGAAACCGTTCAGCAACTTTTTCTGTAATTTTGCATAGACACATCTTAGGGCACTGCCACTATGCACAAGAAATCTGTATTTGATTGAATCATTCTAAGGGCTCCCTAGGGCCTCCAAGGACCCCAAAACTGGGAAAAAATGTAACATTTTGCCTATTTTTTCAAAAACTCGTAAGTAACTTTTTCTCTAATTTTGCATAGACATTTCATGTGGTAGTGCCACTGTACACAAGAAATCTGTATTTGATTGAATCATTCTAAGGGCTCCAAAGATCCCCTAAAATGCTAAATTTGCTAACTAAATGGTCTACTGTAGCAGCAGATCTATAATGCTGCCAGTCCTTTTGTTCAACTAATCCCTTTTCCCACAACATCTGTCACACCTCACTGTGGCTGGCTGGTGAAAGTGTGACATCTGTAATTGGTCACTGGCAGAGGCTTGGGTCACTTAGGCTGCTGGTAGCAAGTGTGACTAATCTGTAATTGGTCACTGACAGAGGCTTGGGTCAACAGACACAGCACCCTCTAGACCCCTGGACAGTTGTGCCGACATTCTAAGGGGTCATCCTGAATCAACCACATGTCAACCATTAGAAGAGTTGACATAGTTCCGCTATATTCAAGAAATCTGTATTTACCCGGGGGGGGGGGGGTAATTGAATCATTCTAGTATCATCAGTAGAACATACATTTGCAAGAAAATGTCTACATCATCATCACTAAGGTTGCAAATTTCACCAGCTGCCATGTCAAGTCCCTTATAATTATGACTACCAGTGTTCAAAATCATTCAGGTAAATAGCAAATAACAAAGGAGACAAGTTTTCTCCTTGTGGTAACTCTACACCACATGAGAAGAAGGCTGACACAGCCCCTAAAATGCAAAATGTTTACACTATCTAGTGATGTGGTTTTGAGAAGCACCCTTGAGACTATCCCCTAACAGTAGTTTTTGTGTATTGTACCAGAAACAGAACACTATTCCCCTCCCCAAAACATCTGTCACATGCAGAGTCTGTGTCTTGTATGGATATATATTTTTATGCAGTTGTTTTATATAAACAGAAAGTTAATTTAAATTAGTTATTCTTAGGCCACAGAAAAGTAATTTCCGGTTTCTCATCAGTGCATGTATTTAAAAATATGTGCCACAATATATTTTCTATTATAATTATTCCTCTAAATGCAAGACGTGGTGCAATAAGTGAACAGTAAACATGTCAACATTTCACTTCCATCATAACCCTTAATGATCTGTAACTATGATTCACCAAAAAAACATTTGATTAATAATTACCTACAGGGTTGTTTGATTTATGCCAGGCAGAAACTGTTTCTGCCCGGCAGAAACTGTTTCTGCCCGGCAGAAATGGCAACAATAGGAAATACATGCCACTGATTCTTTTGATAAAAAACGTCAGTTTCTTTCTGTACCTGTCTACGTATGATACCCATTTGTCCGCCCTGCTCACAATAAACATAATATGAATGATAAAAGGAAGATCACTGCCACTTAACTTGTGGATTATTATTATTATAAACTGCTCTGCTACTGCTTGGTGGACAGTTAGTTAGTGGGTCAAGTTCAAACACATCAGCACGTTTATCACACCTGCATGGTAGTTTAGGCTCAGTAGTGTGCTGGCAGCTACTAAACCTATAGGCTTGTGTGAAAAGGATAGTTGGCAGAAGAACTAACTTCAAAGCACCATTGCATCCATTTAGCCAGGCAGCAGTCACACTGTCCCAGTGTCTGCTGCTATGTTTGTATAATAATTATATAGGCTTAATGATCCCAATACACCAATCTGTTGGCACAATGTCAGATAATAGAACTAGGTTAAACATCTTAACAATAAGTATAATTAGTTCTGTGGGGCTGTTTTTTTTTTATAAACTGTTCAGTAAATTTTTCTCTAATTTTTCATAGACATTTCATGTGGTAGTACCTGCTATTGTTTGATAGACTCCTGTTAAACTGGACAGTTGCCTGTAGGTTTTAAACTGTGTCAAACATTGAGTCTACCTTTTGCTCTCAAATAATCTGTCCTCTTAGTTTGACACATAAAGACATAATCTAGCATAACTTGATAAGTTTTTGTAGCAGCACATTTGTACTTCCAGTGTATCATTGCAACATAACATACACACTGTGTGCCACATTTGAATGTCATGCATGTAATATTTTTATGCAGTCCATTTGCATATATAATATAAAACTTCAACAGCCGTTTTCTTCATTTTCACTTTTTGACCCATACCATGTTCAATGCTCCCATAACTTCACAAATTTTTGTAGCAGTCATAATTTTTGAAACCGTGTAAAGCACCCTACCCAACCTTTACAAGAATGTAAGAAAACAATGTTACAATTTTTCCGACTTATCACTCATTTGGTCAGGGGTCACATATAGACGTATTAGTCCAAAGGACTTCAGGGCCACTTGGCCCATTTTTAAAGTAACATTTTACTATTCATCATGTCCCCAACATTTACCATGTGTAAGACTTGTTAACATATCAAATGTAAGTTTCATGCATATTGTGTTTATTGTAGAAAGTGTAATAACAAGATTACGTATAATAAGGACATTATCTGCTTCCAACATGAGACAAGCTCAATTATGATGGATTGGCAAATATGAAATTATTGCCTCTTTTTAAAGAACATATCTGATGTTGCCCCGGTCTCCTTAAGAGTGATGCTTCATGTAATCACTGATACACCTTGTCACCAGGCCCAGGTAGGACTGAGATGGAGACAACAACTGAAGGTCTGCCTCACCTGAAGGAGAAAGTACAACACAACGATCCCAGTGACCTCTTCAGCATCAGCAATGACATTGCCAAGGTCATTACACAGTGAATTTTCTTCAACAATGACACATCATGAATGCATAGCTGAGTCCAGTAACAGTCACTCTAAACTTTCTCTTCACTCCCAGATTACCTGATGGTGAATTAAACTAAAATAACACTCCACACATTTTACCAGTCGTCTTCATCATGGATAGAATCAATCCATCCTCAATTCAGATATTCCACTAATTCTGGGGGAAATATAACCTATCTAAGTATGGTTTCTAGAAAAATCCCCTTCAAAGTTTTTACTCAGTCAACTGTGGTTTTCAGACTGAAGTGTGGTTTTCACAATTTAACTGTGGTTTCCACTTTATGAGCTGTTTTAACTTTGTTGACTGTGGTTTTCACTCTGTAAGTAATGGTTTCCACTCAGTAGGCTGAGACTTTACTGTTGACTGTGGTTTCACTCTGTAAGTAATGGTTTCCACTCAGTAGGCTGACACTTTACTGTTGGCTCTGGTTTTCACTCTGTAAGTAATGGTTTCTACTCAGTAGGCTGAGACTTTACTGTTGACTGTGGTTTCACTCTGTAAGTAATGGTTTCCACTCAGTAGGCTGAGACTTTACTGTTGACTGTGGTTTCACTCTGTAAGTAATGGTTTCCACTCAGTAGGCTGAGACTTTACTGTTGACTGTGGTTTCACTCTGTAAGTAATGGTTTCCACTCAGTAGGCTGAGACTTTACTGTTGGCTCTGGTTTCACTCTGTAAGTAATGGTTTCCACTCAGTAGGCTGACACTTTACTGTTGGCTCTGGTTTTCACTCTGTAAGTAATGGTTTCCACTCAGTAGGCTGAGACTTTACTGTTGACTGTGGTTTCACTCTGTAAGTAATGGTTTCCACTCAGTAGGCTGACACTTTACTGTTGGCTCTGGTTTCACTCTGTAAGTAATGGTTTCCACTCAGTAGGCTGACACTTTACTGTTGGCTCTGGTTTTCACTCTGTAAGTAATGGTTTCCACTCAGTAGGCTGAGACTTTACTGTTGACTGTGGTTTCACTCTGTAAGTAATGGTTTCCACTCAGTAGGCTGAGACTTTACTGTTGGCTCTGGTTTCACTCTGTAAGTAATGGTTTCCACTCAGTAGGCTGACACTTTACTGTTGGCTCTGGTTTTCACTCTGTAAGTAATGGTTTCCACTCAGTAGGCTGAGACTTTACTGTTGGCTCTGGTTTTCACTCTGTAAGTAATGGTTTCCACTCAGTAGGCTGAGACTTTATTGTTGGCTCTGGTTTTCACATTGTCAATCATAGTTTGAAACAGTGCCAGCAAATAAAAAAAACTGTGATAGGTAGGAGAAAACATCAAAATAATTTTTTTTTTTAACGTATATCATTTACACAGCAAACACATATGAACAATTTGTATATTCCAGATCGTTTCATGATGGAAACTCATTTAAAAACAAATATTTGGTGCAGGTATGTTTTAGTTCATAACTCATAATGAGCTTCAGAAATGTCTCATTTTGGAATGGAGGGTCACATATTGAGATTTAAATAACAAAATAGCTGGTTGTGTGGTTCTCCAGGTGCTGATCAAGAAGGTGCCGTCGAGTGAGTTGATGTTGTTTCTCGGCTGTCTCCTGGATGCGCTTCTGGACCCCCACCCCCACAGCTCCAGTGGGGCCTGCGTTGTCATCAACAGTGTCCTTAAAGCCAGGGGGGGCGAACTACACTCACAGGTAACTAGGGGTGAACTACACTTGCAGGTAACTAGGGGAAACTGGGGGTGAACTACACTCACAGGTAACTGGGGTTGAACTACACTCACAGGTAACTGGGGGTGAACTACACTCACAGGTAACTGGGGGTGAACTACACTCACAGGTAACTGGGGTGAACTACACTCACAGGTAACTGGGGGTGAACTACACTCACTAGTAACTGGGGGTGAACTACACTCATAGGTACCTGGGTTGAACTATACTCACAGGTAACTGGGGGTGAATTGCCTTCACAGGTAACTAGGGAATGAACTTCACTCACAGGTAACTGGTGGGGGGGGGGGCGAACTACTCTCACAGGTAACTAGGGGTGAACTACACTAACAGGTAACTTGGATGAACTACACTCACAGGTAACTAGGGGATGTGGTCATGTCATATATATATATATATTGTAGGTTGAGGTGGTGTTGTCGTCACTGCATGGTAAAATGGGTGAGATCAGCTGCCGTCAGACCAGGACGGGGGCGATTCGTGCCGTGAGAACCCTCCTGGCCCATCAACTCCTCACTGTGCTCAACCTCTTACTTAACTACCCCCTGCCATTCGACGAGTGAGTACCAGTGCTACTTCTCATGTATACATAATCTATATATTTGAGCCCGGAAACAGTTTTATGTCATGTATATATACTAACAACACATTTAATTAAAACAGCTCACATTTTCCCATTAAAATGAATACCTATGAAATAACAAATAATTAACAACAAGTAGCTTGAATAATAACCAAAATCACGGTCGACACAGACACAAATGTAAAACTTGCCAGTAGAGATGACTGTGTAAGGTGATGTCCAGTCATGTGACCATGCTGCCCTTTGACCTGTGCAGCCATATCAGTGAGTGTTGGAGAGTGATTGGTCAGGACGCGACTCTGCTGGCGGGAGTCTTCACCCACCTGCTGGAGCTGCTGGCGACCCGCCTGCCCTACGAGGAGCTCGCGTGTACCAGGGACAGGGGCCGCACCATCAAGACAGCCACACTCATGCCAATAGCAGTGAGTCAGACAGTCGCTACCTTGTCAGTGCCACCTCGAGCACAGAGCAGGCAGGATTCTGGAGAAGGTTCTGCCTGCAGACATGAATTCACCTATCCAGTACTTCATAGTTTGTCAACGTCACAACCAAACTGATACGCATGACGTCCATCAAGCTTTGATAACACTGGTCATAATGGTTGTATATGTGAATTATTTACTAGGGTGACATGACATCTGCTAGATAAAATATTCCCGCATTAAGTTTTCTCTTAAAAAATTTTACCTTATGTATTTGTCCTGAAGAAAAATGTTTGTGGCTGGAATTTGAATGAAATATAGTGTCCAGACTCCTAATGCCCCAGATGTTCAACATCCGTTTATGATGGCTTGACGGACCTTTCGCACAGCAAGGGTCACATGAGGGATAAGTCAGTTCACACCAATCATATTTCATGCCGCCATGCCCACATTTCATAATGATAGACAGATCCAGTAACTGATGTTACAATTGAAACGTGCATGATTTGGCAAATATGTTTACCAGGGCAGCCTACATCCAACCTTTCCATTATACTGTTCTTGCATAAAACAACATTGCTCTTTGTGTTTATTGCAAAGGAAAAAATTTGGCCAGAATTTGAATGGAAAATACAGAAGAATCTCAGACAGATTCACCTTGATGGCAGCATTGTAGTAAGATTGCCGGATCTGGGCACTAAGCAGAATGCAGCATAATGGATCCATCCATTTAGTACATCTTGATGACTTGCCCAAGATCTAGAGTAAATGTTGGAAATATGTCATTTAGAAGAGGTCCTAAAGGCAGCCAGTTCTGTGTTCATGATACAGGTGACATGTGCACTGATGGAGCTCTCTGTGTTCATGATACAGGTGACATGTGCACTGATGGAGCTCTCTGTGTTCATGATACAGGTGACATGTGCACTGATGGAGCTCTCTGTGTTCATGATACAGGTGACATGTGCACTGACGGAGGTCTCTGTGTTCATGATACAGGTGACATGTGCACTGATGGAGCTCTCTGTGTTCATGATACAGGTGACATGTGCACTGACGGAGGTCTCTGTGTTCATGATACAGGTGACATGTGCCCTGAAGGAGATCTTCACCGTAGAAGAATCGAAGGTGGAGGTCATGAACTGCTACCCCCGTCTGCTCGCAGCCTTGTTAGTTCGAATTGCGTCCACAGTCGGAACAGATCCACCTAAAGTATCTACGGTAAAAAAGCTTTACTTTTGGGATTGCTAAGATCCACAATTACCATTCAAAATTGTTTGTTGGAATCGGTAGCTAATACTATTGTGTATATGTCATATTGTGTCATTGTAACTTTAAAACAAGTGGAGGAGAAAAGACAGTCATGGTTAACTGGAGAATCATTGATGCTTGATGACAGGAGGAGAAAAGACAGTCACGGTTGAGTAGAAGTTCAACCATGACCACAGTGACGAGAGTAGTGAACATTGGCCCCTGTTCCACGTCCATTGAAGCATGCAAACAGCTGCTGCAGCAGAACCAGAGTGAAGACCTGTTGACTGCCCTTGACCGTGAGGGAGTGTGGTCACTGCTGCGGGACAAGATGAAGTACCATGAGGGTTTCACGCTCTTTGCTCGGTGGGTGTATCAAAGATGTCACAGTGCTTGTGTACACTAACTACTGCTCACATGCCCCTCTACTTCACTTCGGTTGTCCTCGGTTTGTCAGGTATAGTCTCAGCAGATAAGTTCCGTGTGGTTTCTGTTACAATCTCATTGAGAAGGTTGCACTGCTCAGAATTCTGTTTGCTGGTTCTACTGATGTCTTTGTCAACATTAGACACTATTAGCTAACCAAATTAAGTGCAATGTGACTCCAATTCTGAATGTGACTGCAAAACATTATTGATTTACGTCACAGCTTTGATGGTGCAATCAAAGGTCAACCACAGATCTGCGGCATTCGTATGTGAGAAATGGATATCTGGCATGTGCACAAACACTGCATTATTTTGTACATAGATAGGTATATTCATTGAAAAATAACTATACAATGTAATAACTCGACCTCTTAGGAACTCATACATGTACAGAAAGTTGAATTTCCGATACCAATTGAAATACCAGTTTGAAATACTATTGACAAGTTTTATTTAAAATACCTGCAAGTCACTTGTTGGCAACTGCAGTAGGCATGTCAATTTCCAACTATAATGGACTTACATTTATATGTTATTGGAGTCGAATGTAGAACCGCTTACTGAGCAGTTGGCTGATGGTGTTTTGCTAGATGCTAGACATGAGATGTGGAGTCAACTTCAAATCTGACGTCACGTTCAGCTTTCATGTACATGTACAGCGCTTAATTGCATTAGCTGATGTCTCTAGTAGCATGCGCTACTCTCAGTTGTCATGTGACAGTGCTGCTAATTGTCACAAAACACCTAAGGTGGTCATGTGCCTCGTCTACAGATGCCTGGCTGAGACTCAGCCTCAATATGCTGCCAAGTTGATCACATGTCTGTGTAGAGTGTCGTCCAGTGTCTATCAGCCTCAGAGGGTCATGGTGGCTGCCGTCATTGCAGAGGTTAGCACAATTATCTTACTCCACTCTGTTCTGTGGGAAGTATTAGGAAAACATCCTTCAGCCACAGTCAGTCCTTTATAACTCTCACTAGTGTGTCCCACCCTGCTGCTATAAGGATTGTTACAAGTATTATCAGGTAGTTGCATTGTTACTGTCGACTGTTGATTGTAAGAACTCGCAGGCTGAACTAGGTGAGGGTAGCATGCAGAGGCTCTCAATGTGATGGAGTATGTCTGACTCTGATCTAATGTGCACAAATACAGTACAGATACAGACAGACAGACAGACAGACAGGCGAGAGAAGATGGATATAAGAAAGAGAAAAAACCGACTCAAATATGGAAGTGTACGTCAAGGCACAACCAGGGCACACTGGTGACATCACTGTAGTGAAACTCAACATGGAGTGCCATGTCAGCTAAATTATCTTCCTACAGCTCTGTAGTGGCACATGTAGTAGTTAGCAGTAGCATAGTAGTTATGAGCTTAGTATCCCAAATGCTATCTAGTGAGCCCCATATAAATTAGATTAATTAGATGTAGTTAGATAGCTGCACCTGAATCGACAAGATGTGCCAGGGCGGGAGAGCCGAGCCAAGGGTAACAAGGCTTCAGTTACGTGGATGGTGTACAGATCGCACAGGACTTACGACACTGGATGAAGGATCGGGCTAGGTCTAGGGCATTCTCCTTTTATGCCCGAACCTAGTTGTATCCCATACCTGAATGTGCCTCATTCTACGGTGAAAGGTGGTAAAAGGATAATCTTTGGTCTTGAACCCATTAAGTATTCCCTACAATGACTAGTTCAGAAGACTTGTCATTTAAAAGGCAAACTGACTGTGAAACTATTAACCCTCTCAAGGCCAGATTAATGCAAATATGTGCCTGTTATTGAATCCTATTAAATCGAGAGAATGTGCTGTGAGTGAATCATGTGATATACTCGGGTTGCATGAATGCAAATAAATAAATAATTTTTGATCCGACTCAAGTAAAATTTTCACTACATTTGAAGAACTAATTCCTGGTGTAACTAGCCAAGTATGTGACATATATGTCAATTTATTACCCAAATATGAATTGCTAAAGTTTGACAAAAATAAAATACTTAAAAATAATTTTCAACAATTCATTTTTTTAAATATTTTTCATTAATAATTAGCGGTTACATACTGCGTATGAAATATTCATAAATTAGTATGCTACAGAATGGAAAACTAATTAAATGTCTATGGTAAATAAAACTGAAATAATTTACTGTAAGTTTTTCAGAGTGCATGTATTTTCAAGATTTTTTACAAAATGGCGTTCTTTGTGATCATAGCCGTCATCCCGTCTGAACTATTAAGTTTGTATTATATTTAAAATGCGTAATTATAGTACAAAACATTCCCCTTCGATGGCAGCGTTCGTTATAAACTCGATTGGAAAATCCCATCAAAGTCCGAATTACTGGAGTTCGACATAATGACAATGTCGAGAATTACAACAAAGCTAAAACACACCACCCGCTTCGTTGCGCGGTGCATTAATATTTTTTTACAACAAAATAGACCGCTCAAAAGTTAGCATTTAATCGCCTGCAGACGCGTGTTTTGGAATAATTCCTGGGTGCTTCCATGTTTATGCCCGCAGCAAATATTAAACTTTAATCTCATTGGCTGAAAATCACCATTAAAATATTCACTGCGTGGCGTAAAAGAGGGACCGGAAATTGTGTGTCGCTGCGTTCGACTACAAAACCGCTTGGCGGTTGGCGCTATTTAGTCACTGAAATCGCCATCATATCTCACTTTTGATGCTTCCCAGTGAAACTTCAATATTATTATATGCTAACTGCCGAAATAAATTGCCGTTATTGGATGACACTGTTTCGCGGTACCAGTTTAAATGTGCCCCTGTATTCGGGTTGATTCGGGCGTTCTGGCCGTGAGGCATACTCGGATTGATTCGGGCGTTCTGACCACGAGAGGGTTAAGAAGGATGAAGAGCTGAACTCACCTGCAACCCATTATCCTCGTAGTGCTGAACATGATGGCTATTCCATGACTGCATCCAATGTTCCACTCTCCCAAGCAATTAACCAACTACCCATTACTCTGGATCCAGTAAGGCTAGGTGAAGGGGGTGGCATAGAAGAAACACTGAGAAAAACAATGCCAATTATTATAATAATAATAACAAGATAACTTATTATCAGTGCTGTCGTCTGTTGTTCAACAACACCAAGCTGGAACGAGCTAGGAAAAGAGTATCTAATGTTCAGATTAGTACAGAAGATGGACTCGGCAAGATTCAAAGAAACAGCCTTCAAGTTACAGAATCCCAGTGTTTCATGTGTCAGAAGGAAGATCTACCATCTGAACTGAGACAGGCGATGATGACGCAGCTCAACAACAGACGGAATGAATGTGCCCGAAGCTTAAATGACGGGAAGCTTTTAGCCAAGCTTAGTGGTGGAGATATTGTGGCACAAGAGCTGAAGTATCGTCTATGCTGCTTACCTGGTCTGTACAACAGGGAGAAGGCCTACCTGTAACTGAAGATCCATCAGCTCTGAGAAGATGGATGGTAGTTGGCCCTGAAGTCAGTCACCTGGTTGCTCAGTATGAGACAGCCTTGAAAGCCAAAGATGCAGAACGTGGCAGAAACCATGAGCAGACACCAAGATCTCAAAGAGAATTCCTCAAGAAAGTGGACGGGTGATGAAGGATATGGACAATCCTTTCCAGAAAGAAACTGGGGACCTGCTTAGACTGGACACAAAGGACATTGCCCACCCTAGTGCTGCTGAAATGATTGCCACACATTATGAGAGGGGTCGAATCTGTTTCCAGGAATTCTCGAAGGGGCTACAGAGTGAAGAAGTATCCACATTCTATAATCCAATCAAGAAGAATAAGATTGACTTCTTTCAACAGAACCCAGCTCCTAGTTACTCAAAGGTAAAGGTACTGAAGGAGGACTGTCACCTCTTCTCGAGGCTCTTTATCTCATGCCAGAGCAGAGAGTGTGATCTGCAGGAGTTCTTTCGGCATGAGAACCAGTCCTTCCCAGCTGCATTGAGGATCAAGTCACCATGCCAGACATCGAACCAGAGGCTGATGTCATCATCATCGCTGGTTCTGCTTTGGTGAACACTCTGCCCCCATGTACCGTTTGAGGAATATGCAGCATAAGACCTGCTTCCCACAATACAAGTGTACCCTTCGAAGTACAAGAGAACAGACATTGTCTTTGGTGACGACGGAGAGTGACAGCCAAAGGAAAATTACCCTACAACTGGCGGAACTTTTTAAGGGACAATGACAGCAAGACATAATTGTTCACCTTCCAGGCTGACAAGATTGCCGAGATGAGCACACCAAACACTGTGATTGTGACCAAGGAAGACGATGCTGTCAGCAACCAGTCATTTAGCCTGGATGATATGGTTCCTTGTATTCATGAGAAAGCGGATCTTTATACAGCCAGACACAGCATCCGAGCGCACAAAAGTTCTCGTGATCAAATCCAGTGACACGGATGTTCCAGTCATAGCAGTTATTAATCTGCCAGCACTGCAGGAGTTTGGTCTGCAGAAACTGTGGATGGCTTTTGGTCAAGGACGGAACCTGAGGTACATTCCTGTATATGACCTCAGTGACTTTTTTTTCAAAAAGTGGTCCCTTATGAGTGTCCATGCCAAGTTTGGTGCTTCTATCACTATTTGAAAGATTGTCTCTCTTATCTGCTCCACTAATAATATAATTATCAATAAGTGTCACGCCGAAACTTTGAATTTGTTTACATATGAATAGTATGTAGCTGTCAATATTTTTATATTTAATTGTATTTTCACATATCACTACTCTATAATTAATTCTAAAGCAGACTGAAACACTGAAGTGACAACTTTACATTACTGTGTGTCAACTGATTGTTCTACTTGGTAATACATCTCTTGTGTCATTTGGTGTGTCAGCTGTTTGTAATACTTGGTGATGTGTCTCATGTCAGTTGGTATGTCAACTGATTGTTCTACTTGGTAATACATCTCTTGTGTCAGTTGGTGTGTCAGCTGTTTGTAATACTTGGTGATGTGTCTCATGTCAGTTGGTATGTCAACTGATTGTTCTACTTGGTAATACATCTCTTGTGTCAGTTGGTGTGTCAGCTGTTTGTAATACTTGGTGATGTGTCTCATGTCAGTTGGTATGTCAACTGTTTGTGATACTTGGTAATGACTCTTGTGTCAGTTGGTATGTCACCGCTGCACTGGTGACCTGGCGCTACTTGACATTCTAATCAACAACCTGCTGGGCTGGCTCATCGACACGTCAAGTGTCGTCAGGAAGCTGTGCATCCGTGGCCTCGGCAACATTGCAAGTCTCGGCCCGCAGGTGGTAGGTACCAGCTCTCTCAGTCTCACCAGTCTATCTCAATCACCCACTGCTTCAATACCTTAGCCCACAACTTGTAGGTAGCTCAGAGTCCACAGTTTTATTGTTGCACCTATGAAAAGTACGATTCAATTTAATATTGTAAATTAAGCCGTTGAAGAGACAGAGACACTTTAGAAACATCCTGGCCTTTGTTGTGACTGGGACTGCGATCCACATTCGAGGTACGATTGATTCAGTGAACTTCCTGCTAATAATTACCACCCATGGCAACAAATAGATACGGTTGCATTAATAGAGTCATACCTGAATGTAATCCTAATAGTGTGTTTAACAAGATTTAACAAGATTGCCACCCAGAGGTGGCAGGTGGACAAGGAAGACCTTTGGCTTATCGAAAGTCCGACCCTTTTATCTATGTGTATCCCGCCCTTCTGAGGTATGTGTCAATTTTATTTTTAAACATTCACGCTACTAGCACCCACACAATCAGCAGATAATCTGTTCCATTCATTTACAGTCCTTTGTGAAAATGAGAACTTTCTTATATATAATCTACACTGCTCCTTTGCTAATGTAACTTCATGTCCTCTAGTCCTTCTATCTTTCTTAAATAAGAAAATATTTCTATCGATATTTTCATAACCATTCATTATTTTAAACACTTCTATCTGATCTCCTCTCAATCTCCTGGTCTCTAGTGTTGTTAAGCCGCATTTTGTTAGGCGTATTTCATAACTAAGATCCCTCAGTTTTGTGTTGACTGCCATTGACCTGTATAGGGGTGTTTGAGCATGTAGCCACACTAACTTGTCAACAGGTGCAGAAGTATGCGACAACGGTGCTGTCGGCCATGATGGCAGGCATGGACGACAAGGAGGACTCACGCGATGAGATCACACTCGAGGCCATGAGTGGACTCTCCAAGATCCTCGACAGCGTAAACGAAACACAGATCCGTGCCATCCTCATTAACATATCACTTCGGATACGACCTTGCTTCGAAAAGGTGAACTATATTTTAATGTTATTCTAGGCCATAATAGGAATTACATCATTGCAATGAAATGACTGTTATTTATGGTAAACAAATTATTTTGTAATAATATGAACAGTTTTGTTATATAAAAGAAATAGTATGATTAACTGCTCCATTATGTGCATGATCTCTGTCAAGCCTAGCCTTACTGCCAATGTTACTGATCCGTTATGTGCATGATCTCTGTCAAGCCTAGCCTTACTGCCAATGTTACTGATCCGTTATGTGCATGATCTCTGTCAAGCCTAGCCTTACTGCCAATGTTACTGATCCGTTATGTGCATGATCTCTGTCAAGCCTAGCCTTACTGCCAATGTTACTGATCCGTTATGTGCATGATCTCTGTCAAGCCTAGCCTTACTGCCAATGTTACTGATCCGTTATGTGCATGATCTCTGTCAAGCATAGCCTTACTGCCAATGTTACTGATCCGTTATGTGCATGATCTCTGTCAAGCCTAGCCTTACTGCCAATGTTACTGATCCGTTATGTGCATGATCTCTGTCAAGCCTTACTACCAATGTTACTGATCCGTTATGTGCATGATCTCTGTCAAGTCTAGCCTTACTACCAATGTTACTGATCCGTTATGTGCATGATCTCTGTCAAGCCTAGCCTTACTACCAATGTTACTGATCCGTTATGTGCATGATCTCTGTCAAGCCTTACTACCAATGTTACTGATCCGTTATGTGCATGATCTCTGTCAAGCCTTACTACCAATGTTACTGATCCATTATTTGCATGATCTCTGTCAAGCCTAGCCTTACTACCAATGTTACTGATCCGTTATGTGCATGATCTCTGTCAAGCCTAGCCTTACTACCAATGTTACTGATCCGTTATGTGCATGATCTCTGTCAAGCCTTACTACCAATGTTACTGATCCGTTATGTGCATGATCTCTGTCAAGCCTTACTACCAATGTTACTGATCCATTATGTGCATGATCTCTGTCAAGCCTAGCCTTACTACCAATGTTACTGATCCGTTATGTGCATGATCTCTGTCAAGCCTAGCCTTACTACCAATGTTACTGATCCGTTATGTGCATGATCTCTGTCAAGCCTTACTACCAATGTTACTGATCCGTTATGTGCATGATCTCTGTCAAGCCTAGCCTTACTACCAATGTTACTGATCCATTATGTGCATGATCTCTGTCAAGCCTAGCCTTAGTACCAATGTTACTGATCCATTATGTGCATGATCTCTGTCAAGCATAGCCTTACTGCCAATGTTACTGATCCGTTATGTGCATGATCTCTGTCAAGCCTAGCCTTACTGCCAATGTTACTGATCCGTTATGTGCATGATCTCTGTCAAGCCTAGCCTTACTACCAATGTTACTGATCCGTTATGTGCATGATCTCTGTCAAGTCTAGCCTTACTACCAATGTTACTGATCCGTTATGTGCATGATCTCTGTCAAGCCTAGCCTTAGTACCAATGTTACTGATCCATTATGTGCATGATCTCTGTCAAGCCTAGCCTTACTACCAATGTTACTGATCCATTATGTGCATGATCTCTGTCAAGCCTTGCCTTAGTACCAATGTTTTTTCGTATATGTGTATTATATTGCAAGGGCAGAATGATGTCAGTTAAATCAATCTTCTCTGAAAGAAAAGCATTTGTTGTTGTTTGTTATTTAACTTGCGAATTAGCCATTGCATAAGCTTGGTGGACCTTGTTGCTAGGCAGTAAAACGTGATAGATAGGTCAGTTGACTATGGAATTTTATTAAAAAAACATATACACTGCCTTGGCCAAAAATCTAGCATATTACCTTTTGGTGGAAGCATTATTATAATAGAACACCATCATTTTGAAAAGAAGGACAAGAACTGGTGAGTGTGACTGAAATTGTAAATTACTACAACTGGTGGGTAGGACTGAAATTGTTATATTCGATCCTTTGTAGATGTCTTAGATAGAAACCAAATCTTCTTTCTTCTGTTTCTAGGAAAGGTCAACAATCAGAGGTGCAGCATTCACCCTCTTTGGAAACCTGTCTCAGTTTGGAGATGGCTCTTCAAAGGACAACTTCTTTGAACAGATTCACACAAATCTCATCAGCTTTCTTCTACACTTGAATGATCCGGACACCCAAGTCAGAAAGGTCAGTTAATTCTGACCTTTATTATTAATTAGAAAAGTGTAAATTTGTAATGACATCCAGCTTGCATGAGCAGCTGCATCTTACAATAATAATAAGATAACTTCTTTTGCGCTCAGAGGCGCATCAATGCAAAAGGCTTAGTCAATATCAGAATTGTTAAGCCGTATTAAAGTCATCAACAGATGGATATGCCTACTTATAGTGTTTCTTCTCTTGTTCAAAGCAGTACCCACCATTCAGGTCTTGTTTGAAGCAGTACCCACCATTCAGGTCTTGTTCGAAGCAGTACCCATCATTCAGGTCTTGTTCGAAGCAGTACCCACCATTCAGGTCTTGTTCGAAGCAGTACCCACCATTCAGGTCTTGTTCGAAGCAGTACCCACCATTCAGGTCTTGTTGGAAGCAGTACCCACCATTCAGGTCTTGTTCGAAGCAGTACCCACCATTCAGGTCTTGTTCGAAGCAGTACCCACCATTCAGGTCTTGTTCGAAGCAGTACCCACCATTCAGGTCTTGTTCGAAGCAGTACCCACCATTCAGGTCTTGTTCGAAGCAGTACCCACCATTCAGGTCTTGTTGTCGTCAGCTGACTGCAATGGTAATATCACAGTACTAAGTGTTCTACTTCTCAGTTGACTACTTAGAGTGAGAGAAAACATAATCTTGCAGACTTTAATTTGCGTTTTTTGTGTTAAAGCTCTAGTTTCGTTTTATTGATGTAACAATAAATGTGGATTCGCAATAGTGTATCACATGCATAAGAGAGTAATTCAAATATTTTATGATACCATCATGTTTTATGGAGAATCCCTTTTATTCGATATATCACAAAAAATTGCACTGATTACATTTAGAGGGTTCAGTGAATCATTCAATAAGTATATCACCTAGTTTTTGTGATGCAGAAATTTGCATAAAACTCTTCTATTTGCTGTTTTGTTTTATATTTGTATACGTAGAAGTTATTCATATTTTGTGAATAAGTTTTGCATGTTTCTTTTGTAGGCCTGCAAGCAAACATTGCGACAGCTCGGCCCATTGGTAGGCTCGAAGGCAATGAACGCCATGTTCCAGAAACACCTTCTAGCTGATGCACAGCTCATCTACGGAGAGTTTATCAACGAACTCACCAAGGTTATGGTGAGGGTCAAGGGTATTGCTAAGGTCATACATTGCATGCTGGGTACAGCAACAGTGAGTTGAAAATGTTAATTAATCGAAGGAGATTTATTTAGACACCACAAGAGTCAAAAAAATACACCAGGATTGTGTATAAATAATAAGTTTGGTAAATGTGCATCTTCTTGGTAGTAGTAGTGATGGGTAGGTGTATCTTCTTGGTGAAGTAGTGATAGGTAGATGTATCTTCTTGGTGAAGTAGTGATGTGTAGATGTATCTTCTTGGTGAAGTAATGATGGGTAGATGTATCTTCTTGGTGAAGTAGTGATGGGTAGATGTATCTTCTTGGTGAAGTAGTGATGTGTAGATGTATCTAGATAGGTTCATGTTTCTGATTGTTTCCCTGCCTCTCTGTCCCCGGCTGCAGATATACTGATGTTTCTAGATGTTTCCCTGCCACTCTGTCCCCGGCTGCAGATATGCTCATGTTTCAGATCCAAGACTTTGAGTCGAAGCTCAACTTCTATGTGATGAATGGCGTGAGTTTCTTCAGGAGCTCGTGGCCAGAGATCCGCAGCAATGCTGCTCTCTTGATAGGTGAGTGCACCTGTGTACACAATGCTACACGTACAGTTTCACAACTGCTTGTATTAAGGGAGAGACCATCTAATACTGTGCTGCCCACAATCAAGAGATGGAGAGACCACCAAATACGGCTTTGTTCACAATTGAGAAGGGGGAAGACCATCACTTACTGTTTTGTTGACATTTTGGGAGAGGGGAGTCTATCGCATGCTGTTTTGTTCACAATCGAGAGAGAGGGGGAGACCATCGCATACTGTTTTGTTCACAGTCGAGAGAGGGGAGACCATCGCATGCCGTTTTGTTGACAGTGGGGGAGGGGAGACCATTGCATACTGTTTTGTTCACAAACGAGAGAGGGGGAGACCATCGCATACTGTTTTGTTCACAATTGGGAGAGGGGGAGACCATCGCATACTGTTTTGTTCACAATCTATAGAGGGGGAGAACGTTGCATTCTGTTTTGTTCACAAATGAGAGGGGAAGACCATCACATACTGTTTTGTTCACAATCGAGAGAGGGGGAGACCATCACATACTGTTTTGTTCACAGTCGAGAGAGGGGAGACCATCGCATACCGTTTTGTTGACAATTGGGGGAGGGGAGACCATTGCATACTGTTTTGTTCACAAACGAGAGAGGGGGAGACCATCGCATACTGTTTTGTTCACAATTGGGAGAGGGGGAGACCATCGCATACTGTTTTGTTCACAATTGGGAGAGGGGGAGACCATCGCATACTGTTTTGTTCACAATCTATAGAGGGGGAGACCGTTGCATACTGTTTTGTTCACAAATGAGAGGGGAAGACCATCGCATACTGTTTTGTTCACAATCGAGAGAGGGGGAGACCATTGCATACTGTTTTGTTCATAAATGAGAGGGGAGAACATCACATACTGTTTTGTTGACAATTGAGAGAGGGGGAGAACATCACATACTGTTTGTTGACATTTGAGAGAGGGGGAGACCATTGCATACTGTTTGTTGACAGTTGAGAGAGGGGGAGACCATTGCATACTGTTTGTTGACAATTGAGAGAGGGGGAGACCATCACATACTGTTTGTTGACAGTTGAGAGAGGAGGAGACCATTGCATACTGTTTGTTGACAATTGAGAGAGGGGGAGACCATTGCATACTGTTTGTTGACAATTGAGAGAGGGGGAGACCATCACATACTGTTTGTTGACAGTTGAGAGAGGGGGAGACCATTGCATACTGTTTGTTGACAATTGAGAGAGGGGGAGACCATTGCATACTGTTTGTTGACAATTGAGAGAGGGGGAGACCATTGCATACTGTTTGTTGACAGTTGAGAAAGGGGGAGACCATCACATACTGTTTGTTGACAGTTGAGAGAGGGGGAGACCATCACATACTGTTTGTTGACAGTTGAGAGAGGGGGGACCATCACATACTGTTTGTTGACAATTGAGACAGGGGGGACCATCACATACTGTTTGTTGACAGTTGAGAGAGGGGGAGGCCATCACATACTGTTTGTTGACAGTTGAGAGAGGGGAGACCATCACATACTGTTTGTTGACAGTTGAGAGAGGGGGAGACCATCACATATTGTTTGTTGACAGTTGAGAGAGGGGGAGACCATCACATACTGTTTGTTGACAGTTGAGAGAGGGGGAGACCATCACATACTGTTTGTTGACAGTTGAGAGAGGGGGGACCATCACATACTGTTTGTTGACAATTGAGAGAGGGGGAGACCATCACATACTGTTTGTTGACAGTTGAGAGAGGGGGGACCATCACATACTGTTTGTTGACAGTTGAGAGAGGTGGAGACCATCACATACTGTTTGTTGAGAGAGGGGGAGACCATCACATACTGTTTGTTCACAGTTGAGAGAGGGGGAGACCATCACATACTGTTTGTTCACAGTTGAGAGAGGGGGAGACCATCACATACTGTTTGTTGACAGTTGAGAGAGGGGAGACCATCACATACTGTTTGTTGACAGTTGAGAGAGGGGGAGACCATCACATACTGTTTGTTGACAGTTGAGAGAGGGGGGACCATCACATATTGTTTGTTGACAGTTGAGAGAGGGGGAGACCATCACATACTGTTTGTTGACAGTTGAGAGAGGGGGAGACCATCACATACTGTTTGTTGACAGTTGAGAGAGGGGGAGACCATCACATACTGTTTGTTGACAATTGAGAGAGGGGGAGACCACCACATACTGTTTTGTTGACAATTGAGAGAGGGGGGACCATCACATACTGTTTGTTGACAGTTGAGAGAGGGGGAGACCATCACATACTGTTTGTTGACAGTTGAGAGAGGGGAGACCATCACATACTGTTTGTTGACAGTTGAGAGAGGGGGAGACCATCAGATACTGTTTGTTGACAGTTGAGAGAGGGGGGACCATCACATACTGTTTGTTGACAGTTGAGAGAGGGGAGACCATCACATACTGTTTGTTGACAGTTGAGAGAGGGGAAGACCATCACATACTGTTTGTTGACAATTGAGAGAGGGGGAGACCATCACATACTGTTTGTTGACAGTTGAGAGAGGTGGAGACCATCACATACTGTTTGTTGACAGTTGAGAGAGGGGAGACCATAACATACTGTTTGTTGACAGTTGAGAGAGGGGGAGACCATCACATACTGTTTGTTGACAGTTGAGAGAGGGGGAGACCATCACATACTGTTTGTTGACAGTTGAGAGAGGGGGAGACCATCACATACTGTTTGTTGACAATTGAGAGAGGGGGAGACCATCACATACTGTTTGTTGAGAGAGGGGAGACCATCACATACTGTTTGTTGACAGTTGAGAGAGGGGGAGACCATCACATACTGTTTGTTGACAGTTGAGAGAGGGGGGACCATCACATACTGTTTGTTGACAGTTGAGAGAGGGGGAGACCATCACATACTGTTTGTTGACAGTTGAGAGAGGGGGACCATCACATACTGTTTGTTGACAGTTGAGAGAGGGGGAGACCATCACATACTGTTTGTTGACAGTTGAGAGAGGTGGAGACCATCACATACTGTTTGTTGACAGTTGAGAGAGGGGGAGACCATCACATACTGTTTGTTGACAGTTGAGAGAGGGGGAGACCATCACATAATGTTTGTTGACAGTTGAGAGAGGGGGAGACCATCACATACTGTTTGTTGACAATTGAGAGAGAGGGAGACCATCACATACTGTTTGTTGACAGTTGAGAGAGGGGAGACCATCACATACTGTTTGTTGACAGTTGAGAGAGGGGGAGACCATCACATACTGTTTTGTTGACAATTGAGAGAGGGGGGACCATCACATACTGTTTGTTGACAGTTGAGAGAGAGGGAGACCATCACATACTGTTTGTTGACAGTTGAGAGAGGGGGAGACCATCACATACTGTTTGTTGACAGTTGAGAGAGGGGGAGACCATCACATACTGTTTGTTGACAATTGAGAGAGGGGGAGAACATCACATACTGTTTGTTGACAGTTGAGAGCGGGGAGACCATCACATACTGTTTGTTGACAGTTGAGAGAGGGGGAGACCATCACATACTGTTTGTTGACAGTTGAGAGAGGGGGGACCATCACATACTGTTTGTTGACAGTTGAGAGAGAGGGAGACCATCACATACTGTTTGTTGACAGTTGAGAGAGGGGGATACCATCACATACTGTTTGTTGACAGTTGAGAGAGGGGAGACCATCACATACTGTTTGTTGACAGTTGAGAGAGGGGGGACCATCACATACTGTTTGTTGACAGTTGAGAGAGGGGGAGACCATCACATACTGTTTGTTGACAGTTGAGAGAGGGGGAAACCATCACATACTGTTTGTTGACAGTTGAGAGAGGGGGAGACCATCACATACTGTTTGTTGACAGTTGAGAGAGGGGGAGACCATCACATACTGTTTGTTGACAGTTGAGAGAGGGGGAGACCATCACATACTGTTTGTTGACAGTTGAGAGAGGGGGAGACCATCACATACTGTTTGTTGACACTTGAGAGAGGGGGAGACCATCACATACTGTTTGTTGACAGTTGAGAGAGGGGGAGACCATCACATACTGTTTGTTGACAGTTGAGAGAGGGGGAGACCATCACATACTGTTTGTTGACAATTGAGAGAGGGGGAGACCATCACATACTGTTTGTTGACAGTTGAGAGAGGGGAGACCATCACATACTGTTTGTTGACAGTTGAGAGAGGGGGAGACCATCACATACTGTTTGTTGACAGTTGAGAGAGGGGGAGACCATCACATACTGTTTGTTGACAGTTGAGAGAGGTGGAGACCATCACATACTGTTTGTTGACAGTTGAGAGAGGGGGAGACCATCACATACTGTTTGTTGACAGTTGAGAGAGGGGGGACCATCACATACTGTTTGTTGACAGTTGAGAGAGAGGGAGACCATCACATACTGTTTGTTGACAGTTGAGAGAGGGGGATACCATCACATACTGTTTGTTGACAGTTGAGAGAGGGGAGACCATCACATACTGTTTGTTGACAGTTGAGAGAGGGGGGACCATCACATACTGTTTGTTGACAGTTGAGAGAGGGGGAGACCATCACATACTGTTTGTTGACAGTTGAGAGAGGGGGAGACCATCACATACTGTTTGTTGACAGTTGAGAGAGGGGGAGACCATCACATACTGTTTGTTGACAGTTGAGAGAGGGGGAGACCATCACATACTGTTTGTTGACAATTGAGAGAGGGGGAGACCACCACATACTGTTTTGTTGACAATTGAGAGAGGGGGGACCATCACATACTGTTTGTTGACAGTTGAGAGAGGGGGAGACCATCACATACTGTTTGTTGACAGTTGAGAGAGGGGAGACCATCACATACTGTTTGTTGACAGTTGAGAGAGGGGGAGACCATCAGATACTGTTTGTTGACAGTTGAGAGAGGGGGGACCATCACATACTGTTTGTTGACAGTTGAGAGAGGGGAGACCATCACATACTGTTTGTTGACAGTTGAGAGAGGGGAAGACCATCACATACTGTTTGTTGACAATTGAGAGAGGGGGAGACCATCACATACTGTTTGTTGACAGTTGAGAGAGGTGGAGACCATCACATACTGTTTGTTGACAGTTGAGAGAGGGGAGACCATAACATACTGTTTGTTGACAGTTGAGAGAGGGGGAGACCATCACATACTGTTTGTTGACAGTTGAGAGAGGGGGAGACCATCACATACTGTTTGTTGACAGTTGAGAGAGGGGGGACCATCTACTATTGTGCTGTTCACATTATACTTCATCGCTAAAGTATGACACGCCCCCAGCAGCCGGTCAAACGTATTTCTTGTCAAATTGTCTTCTGCATTATACAGGCTGTGTTATATTTATCCTGCTGTGTTCTGTGTTGGTAGGTTTCCTGCTTGGCAACATGCCCAAAGAACTCTACAACTTGATATCGCGGGAGCACGTGTCTGGAGGTAGGTCTCCCACGTCTCTCGCTTAAGTATCTCGCACAAATACAAGTCATGAGTTTTTGCCTTCTCAGTTACAGTTGACCCATCCATCATGTGCCTAGCAAAAGCTCTGTCAAGCCATAAAAAAGGAGAGTGAACATGTGGCATTCAGACATTCTGTCATACATATTCTGTGAAATGATGTCCCCAAACGTTTTTCTTTATCACAAAAACAGAAGTATTTTGTATGCGACAACTGTATGTGGGAATGTTTGATCTAGCAGATGTCATGCAGCTGCAGTAATGTAATGCATGTGCTGTTAGTGTGATGTTGTTATCAACAGCCGCAGTATTGTAATACATGTGCTGTTAGTGTGATGTTGTAAAAAACAGTAATGTAATACATGTGCTGTTAGTGTGATGTTGTAAACAGCAGTAAGGTAATACATGTGCTGTTAGTGTGATGTAAAAAAAACAGTAATGTAATACACGTGCTGTTAGTGTGATGTTGTAAACAACAGTAATGTAATACATGTGCTGTTAGTGTGATGTTGTAAACAGCAGTAAGGTAATACATGTGCTGTTAGTGTGATGTAAAAAAAACAGTAATGTAATACACGTGTTGTTAGTGTGATGTTGTAAACAACAGTAATGTAATACACGTGCTGTTAGTGTGATGTTGTAAACAACAGTAATGTAATACATGTGCTGTTAGTGTGTTGTTGTTATCAACAAGGTAATGATTGGTGGAAATCATGCGCATCATTTTAATTGTGACCTAGACAAACCATGATGTACTGGTTCCATCAATAACATGTAATGTAAATATGGGCTATTATTTGCATGCACTGCATCAGTGTGCGGATGTATCTCACGTCATTTTCTAGAGCAGAGTGCTGCTACCAGTAACTGTCATTCTTAAACTGAGGCTGTTTAGTCCTCATTATTATTATAATGTTTTTAACACTGGAATAAATATGTTGAAGTTGTATTTGTCCATCACATTTTTTTAAATAAACACAAAACAGTGTTTGTAATTTGAACATTTCAACCGCAATTGTTCATATTGTAAACAAAACATTGAGATTCTAAATGTGCTGTATTAGCAGTGAATGCAGACCTGCTGGTTGAACTGCAGAACCCTCTTAACAATTACCTACCCTGCTGATTCCTGGTAATAGAACTGACAACCTCGCTGACTCTAAATGCATGAGATGTCAAGATGTCACAGCCAGAAATGTAATCAAACACTGATGCTTTCAGCTCTGATTCTTCTGCTCCAAGACCCTTCAGTGGAAGTGAAGACCCGGGCCGCAGAGGCCATGAGTGGCCTCTGCTACTTCTGATGTCACCAATGAGTGGCCTAAGCTACTTCTGATGTCACCAATGAGTGGCCTCTGCTACTTCTGATGTCACCAATGAGTGGCCTGAGCTACTTCTGATATCACCAGTGAGTGGCCTCTGCTACTTCTGATGTCACCAGTGAGTGGCCTCTGCTACTTCTGATGTCATCTGTGAGTGGCCTCTGCTACTTCTGATGTCACAAGCATGTTAGGTGATGTCATGTTAGAGGAACTCTTCTGCAAGTTAGCTTTGGAAGACAGACCCTAGAATTAGCGTTACATTCAATGCTACTGTCTGCTAATATCAGTGAATTCCTTGTATATATTTATATAATATATATGATCTCATGTTTAAAACAACTGCCATTTGATTCTCCAGAGTAATATAATGAATGTTGCAACAAATTCCCTTTTAAAGGAACAATCACTTTAGTACTAGCTGCTGGTTCTTTTGGTTCCGTCTAAAGACAAATGTGGTCTGAATTGTGTGCAAACCATGGGCGTACGTTGAATACATTGTGATGTTGTTTCTCACAGCAGTCTGCATATCACACCACATGATTGTGTTCAACATGTTGGTCTACCCTGTACTTACACTGCATGCACATACATTGAATAATCATGTGCTTTTTTCATTTCTTTATTTACGTTTTAGAGAAATTGTGTTTGTTAATTTTAATAAATAATGTGATGTGTGCACTTGCTGTCCATGGGACTTTTCATTATGCAGTTATTTGTTGTTTGGGGGAAACAATATTGCTTGTGATGAGAGGTAAATATGAGAGCACACCAGTGATGTCAATGATGTTTCTGAAACCAAGTGTGTGCTTTTGGAAGACAAAATAAAGTTCTGTGTCTGTTTTCTTTTGTTGTTAGATGCTGTGTTTTTCTGTAAATGTATTGATATGCAAAGTTAAAAACAAAATATTGTAGATTGTAGTTGTGTTGTAGTTAACTGTGGTAAAGTTGAGGAATTACCGGTAGTCTACTGCCATATACAGTTGAGGGGCTGCCGGTAGTCTACTGCCATATACAGTTGAGGGACTGCCGGTAGTCTACTGTCATATACAGTTGAGGGACTGCCGGTAGTCTACTGCCATATACAGTTGAGGGACTGCCGGTAGTCTACTGCCATATACAGTTGAGGGACTGCCGGTAGTCTACTGCCATATACAGTTGAGGGACTGCCGGTAGTCTACTGCCATATACAGTTGAGGGACTGCCGGTAGTCTACTGCCATATACAGTTGAGGGACTGCCGGTAGTCTACTGCCATATACAGTTGAGGGACTGCCGGTAGTCTACTGCCATATACAGTTGAGGGACTGCCGGTAGTCTACTGCCATATACAGTTGAGGGACTGCCGGTAGTCTACTGCCATATACAGTTGAGGGAGTGCCGGTAGTCTACTGCCATATACAGTTGAGGGACTGCCTGTAGTCTACTGCCATATACAGTTGAGGGACTGCCGGTAGTCTACTGCCATATACAGTTGAGGGACTGCCGGTAGTCTACTGCCATATACAGTTGAGGGACTGCCGGTAGTCTACTGCCATATACAGTTGAGGGACTGCCGGTAGTCTACTTCCATATACAGTTGAGGGACTGCCGGTAGTCTACTTCCATATACAGTTCAGGGACTGCCGGTAGTCTACTGCCATATACAGTTGAGGGACTGCCTGTAGTCTACTGCCATATACAGTTGAGGGACTGCTGGTAGTCTACTGCCATATACAGTTGAGGGACTGCCGGTAGTCTACTGCCATATACAGTTGAGGGACTGCCTGTAGTCTACTGCCATATACAGTTGAGGGACTGCCGGTAGTCTACTGCCATATACAGTTGAGGGACTGCCGGTAGTCTACTGCCATATACAGTTGAGGGACTGCCGGTAGTCTACTGCCATATACAGTTGAGGGACTGCCTGTAGTCTACTGCCATATACAGTTGAGGGACTGCCGGTAGTCTACTGCCATATACAGTTCAGGGACTGCCGGTAGTCTACTGCCATATACAGTTGAGGGACTGCCTGTAGTCTACTGCCATATACAGTTGAGGGACTGCCGGTAGTCTACTGCCATATACAGTTGAGGGACTGCCGGTAGTCTACTGCCATATACAGTTGAGGGACTGCCTGTAGTCTACTGCCATATACAGTTGAGGGACTGCCGGTAGTCTACTGCCATATACAGTTGAGGGACTGCCGGTAGTCTACTGCCATATACAGTTGAGGGACTGCCGGTAGTCTACTGCCATATACAGTTGAGGGACTGCCGGTAGTCTACTGCCATATACAGTTGAGGGACTGCCAGTAGTCTACTGCCATATACAGTTGAGGGACTGCCTGTAGTCTACTGCCATATACAGTTGAGGGACTGCCGGTAGTCTACTGCCATATGCACAGTGGATGTGATGAAAATAAACCTCACTCGTATATTGGCATTGTTCAAATCTAATAGCCTGTGTGTCTTACAGAGAATAATTATCTGTATCACCACACTGTTCAGAATATTGATTGCTTTATTTATTTAGTATGTTGTTCTCCTCTTCTTTCCCTGTATGTCCGGGGCAAGGCTAGCCTCGATACTGGTCCCTGTATGTCCAGGGCTAGGCTGGCCTCGATACTGGTCCCTGTATGTCCAGGGCTAGGCTGGCCTCGATACTGGTCCCTGTATGTCCAGGGCTAGGCTGGCCTCGATACTGGTCCCTGTATGTCCAGGGCAAGGCTGGCCTCGATACTGGTCCTTGTATGTCCAGGGTGAGGCTACCCTCGATACTGGTCCCTGTATGTCCAGGGCTAGGCTGGCCTCGATACTCCTTGTATGTCTGGGGTGAGGCTACCCTTGATACTGGTCCCTGTATGTCCGGGGCAAAGCTGGCCTCGATACTGGTCCTTGTATGTCCGGGGCAAGGCTACCCTCGATACTGGTGCCTGAATGTCCAGGCCAAGGCTAGCCTCGATACTGGTCCCTGTATGTCCAGGGTGAGGCTGGCCTCGATACTGGTCCCTGTATGTCCGGGGTGAGGTTGACCTTGATGCTGGTCCCTGTATGTCTGGGGCGAGGTTGGCCTCGATACTGGTCCCTGTATGTCCGGGGCAAGTTTGGCCTCAATACTATTCACTGTATGTCCGGGGCGAGGCTAGCCTCGATACTGGTCCCTGTATGTCGGGGGCGAGGCTGACCTCGATACTGGTCTCTGTATGTCCGGGGCAAGGCTGGCCTCGATATTGGTCTCTGTATGTACGGGGCAAGGTTGGCCTCGATAGTGGTCCCTGTATGTCCGGGGCAAGGTTTGCCTCGATAGTGGTCCCTGTATGTCCGGGGCAAGGTTGGCCTCGATAGTGGTCCCTGTATGTCCGGGGCAAGGTTGGCCTCGATAGTGGTCCCTGTATGTTCGGGGTGAGGCTGGCCTCGATAGTGGTCCCTGTATGTCCGGGGCAAGGTTTGCCTCGATAGTGGTCCCTGTATGTCCGGGGCAAGGTTGGCCTCGATAGTGGTCCCTGTATGTCCGGGGCAAGGTTGGCCTCGATAGTGGTCCCTGTATGTTCGGGGTGAGGCTGGCCTCGATACTGGTCCCTGTATGCCCGGGGCGAGGCTGGCCTCGATACTTGTTCCTGTATGTCCGGGGCGAGGCTGGCTTTGATAGTGGTTCCTGTATGTCTGGGGCAAGGCTGGCCTCGATATTGGTCTCTGTATGTCTGGGGCGAGGCTAGCATCGATACTGGTTCCTGTATATCCGGGGCAAGGCTGGCCTCGATACTTGTTCCTGTATGTCCGGTCTTTATTTTCTTACCCATAATTGACTGTTCTTGCACATGCTCATTTAATGGCTCAACCATTGGATTAGGTGACCATAATGTAAACACATTTGTACTTCGTAACAAAGAGTTGCAATATTTGCTTTAAAATGTATTTAATAGAAAAACACATTTCTACTTCAAAAAATAACAAGAGTCATAACATCTGTTTAAAAATAAATGTATTTACTAGAAAACAAGGCAATGATATGCATCACTTCTTTGAGAGTTTGAATCTCAAAGTTGCCCAAATTATTCAAAAAGTTAATGCTACATTAGCTATGTGCAATTAAAGTGTATACAAACAACACACGATATTACATTTCAAACATACTACCTGTCACTAATACTGTTCAAACATACTAACTGTCACTAATACTGTTCAAACATACTACCTGTCACTAACACTGTTCAAACATACTACCTGTCATCAATACTATTCAAACATACTACCTGTCATTAATACTGTTCAAACTTACTACCTGTCATTAATACTGTTAAAACATACTACCTGTCACTAATACTGTTCAAATTGCAGTGAAATGGGTAGCCAAACTGGCCCATACTTGATACAGTAAGCATAGTAAGCAACAATAATTAAGATTGCCATGCTATCTATAGTGTAGTTACTCTACTACTCCACGTGTACATGATGTGCTAATCTGTGCATTGTGCATTGACCTTAATTGGTCATCCTAACATGAAAGAATGCAGTCATGACATGCACATGCCAGTTTTGTTGGCTCTGTGAGACATCCATGCAGACTTATCACACAAGACTCATGAAGTCTAAACAATGCATTCATAATAAAGCAGAGGTTGCATTCAGGGCAGTAACAGCTGGCTGTTACAAAAAGACCTTAGTTACACTCGATTTTATAGTAGCATGAACTGTATACATATTTATATATTTTTTAAGAACAAAATAATTCTTACTAAAATGCAGCCTTGTCTTTATTACAAAGTGAGCACCTGCTTTATCCTGCTTCGTCTTGTGTTTTAGGGATGCATCAGCAAACATCCAACTAAATTTGCCCTAAGTTTCACTTGCTGTTTAGACGATCAGTGAAAGCCTTCCGAAGAACAGCCACCGTAAAGTCAACATCTTCCCGCGTGATACACATCGGGGGTTTGATCCGCAGGCACTAAAACAAACCAGGAGAATATTAAATGGTATCTATTTGTAACATGCATGAAGAAAAGCACTCCATCGATCTGGTTCTATATCAACTACTTTTTGCATTCGTCAGGGGCGAATCAAGAGAGGGCAGTCAAGGGGGGGCCCAAAAAACATCCAGTGGCGCACAACATCAATTCATATTCAGTGGTCTGAGCTGGACGACTGCTGTCGTGCTGTCAGATCATGACATTGGAAGATGGGGGGAGGACACATTCAAAAAGGTCTAGGGGGTACAGTAACAAGGGCACATTAAAAAAGTCTAGGGGGCACATTCAAAAGGTCTAGGGGCCACAGTAATGAGGGCACATTTAAAAGATCAAGGGGGCATGGTAATGAGGACACATTCAAGAGGTCTAGGTGGCATGGTAATGAGGGCACATTCAAAAAGTCTAGGGGGCATGGAAACGAGGGCACATTCAAAAGGTCTAGGGGGCACGGTAATGAGGACACATTCAAAAGGTCTAAGGGGCACGATAATGAGGGCACATTCAAAAAGATCTAGGGGGTACAGTAACAAGGGCACATTCAAAAACTCTAGGGGGCACAGTAACTAGGGCACATTCAAAAGATCTAGGGGGCATGGTAATGAGCGCACATTCAAGAGGTCTATGTGGCATGGTAACGAGGGCACATTCAAAAAGTCTAGGGGGCATGGAAACGAGGGCACATTCAAAAGGTCTAGGGGGCACGGTAATGAGGACACATTCAAAAGGTCTAAGGGGCACGGTAATGAGGGCACATTCAAAAGGTCTAGGGGGCACGGTAATGAGGGCACACTCAAAAGGTCTAGGGGGCACGGTAACGAGGACACATTCAAAAGATCTGGGGGGCACAGTAACGAGGGCACATTTAAAAGATCTAGGGGGCATGGTAATGAGGACACATTCAAGAGGTCTAGGTGGCATGGTAACGAGGGCACATTCAAAAAGTCTAGGGGGCATGGAAACGAGGGCACATTCAAAAGGTCTAGGGGGCACGGTAATGAGGACACATTCAAAAGGTCTAAGGGGCACGATAATGAGGGCACATTCAAAAAGATCTAGGGGGTACAGTAACAAGGGCACATTCAAAAACTCTAGGGGGCACAGTAACTAGGGCACATTCAAAAGATCTAGGGGGCATGGTAATGAGCGCACATTCAAGAGGTCTAGGTGGCATGGTAACGAGGGCACATTCAAAAAGTCTAGGGGGCATGGAAACGAGGGCACATTCAAAAGGTCTAGGGGGCACGGTAATGAGGACACATTCAAAAGGTCTAAGGGGCACGGTAATGAGGGCACATTCAAAAGGTCTAGGGGGCATGGTAATGAGGGCACACTCAAAAGGTCTAGGGGGCACGGTAACGAGGACACATTCAAAAGATCTGGGGGGCACAGTAACGAGGGCACATTAAAAATGTTCTGGGGGCAAACCAAATTACTGTTCAGAGTGCAGTTGAATGCTCCAAACAAAACATGATTAATACTGCTGAATACACACCTTTTCTTTATAATCCATAACGAGATAGCTACAAGGTCTGCATGTGTATACTGTTCTGCTCCCAATAGCAAACACTTGCACACGTTGTAGCAACGTTGGCACCAATCATCTTTACAAGTTATTTACCATAAAAACGTAGTTGGCAGCTATTACACTTTCTACCACGAAAGTGGTCAATTGTCATCGACTGCACTTAGCATCTCTAAACATTTTATTTAATGAAACATCAGTGCATTTGCCACTGAAGGTGTAAATCCGTACACATATTCTGCTCGAACTGGCTCAAACTGTACTGCTGTAGCGACTGCTCATCGCCACAGTAATGCTGGACATGCGCTTCCAATACTTCGATTTAACAAAACAAAAGTTGACAAGATTGTTATCAAAATTAACGATCTCGTAATGTGTTTGCCACCGATGTACCGTGCCACACACACCAATGGCCGTGTCGTAGACACCACTCACTCACCGTGCCATAAACACCACTCACTGTGCCATAAACACCACCCACAGTGCCGTAGACACCACTCACTCACCGTGCCATAAACACCACTCACTGTGCCATAAACACCACCCACAGTGCCGTAGACACCACTCATTCACCGTGCCATAGACACCACTCAATGTGCCATAGACACCACTCACTGTGCCATAGATAGACGCAACTGTGCCATAGACAGACACTCACTGTGCCATAGACACCCCTCACTCACCGTGCCATAGACACCGCTCATTCACCATGCCATAGACACCACTCATTCACCATGCCATAGACACCACTCATTCACCATGCCATAGACACCACTCATTCACCATGCCATAGACACCACTCATTCACCATGCCATAGGCACCACTCATTCACCATGCCATAGGCACCACTCACCGTGCCAAATACACCATTCACTCAACATGCCATAGACACCACTCACCGTGCCATAGACACCGCTCACTCACCGTGCCATAGACACCACTCAATCGCCGTGCCATAGACACCACTCACTCGCCGTGCCATAGATACTACTCACCGTGCCATAGACTCCACTCACCCACCATGCCATAGACGCCACTCATTCACCATGCCATAGACACCACTCACCGTGCCAAATACACCATTCACTCAACATGCCATAGACACCACTCACCGTGCCATAGACACCACTCACTCGTCGGTGCCATAGACACCACTCACTCGCCGTGCCATAGATACTACTCACCCACCATGCCATAGACACCACTCATTCACCATGCCATAGACACCACTCACCCACCTTGCTATAGACACCACTCATTCACCATGCCATAGACACCACTCATTCATCATGCCATAGACACCACTCACCGTGCCATAGACTCCACTCACCCACCGTGCCATAAACACCACTCATTCACCATGCCATGAACACCACTCATTCACCATGCCATAAACACCACTCATTCACCATGCCATAGACACCACCCATTCACCGTGCCAAATACACCATTCACTCAACATGCCATAGACACCACTCACCGTGCCATAGACACCACTCACTCGCCGTGCCATAGATACTACTCACCGTGCCGTAGACACCACTCTTGCCGATGAGCAGACCCATGTCCTTTGTTGCCTCAAAGATGGCTGCTGTTTCAGTGGGCGGCAGCGGCTTCTTACTCTTCTGAAACATGCAATATTGGAGTCGTTTTGCGCTTACGCAGAACATGTATTCAGGCACACACAGACACACGCGCCTGCACACAACACGCACACGCGCGCGCACGCACACACACACATATGCCGAGAGGGTAGTATAGGATATTTGCAGTTACTGTACCCCCTTGATTATCATAAAAAAAACCTCCAACAATACCCACTTGCCGAAATATTGGGGGCTTAACATATATACAGCCCCACCCACAATATATTGAGGGCTCACCCCCCCCCCCCGCGTTCCTAAGTCTAGGATGTGTAATGTAAATTTGCTTTGCGCACAGATTTACCCACTGTAATCACATAGCTCAATGAATTGGTCCGCCGCCACTTCCAGTTCTTTCTGGAGTCCGTAGATTGCTATTCATGTGAAAGATAGATAGCGTAGTTATTCATATGTACCTAACTCGTGGAGTCGTGGTCGTCCTTACTCTTGACTTGACCTGTGTTTGACTTAACCATTATGTTTTAGCAGCTGAGGCTGTAAACATACATTTTTGATGCTGTTTACCCGCTTCATGCTTCACGAGCCCTTAATAGATGCAAACAAGTACTCCTTGTCGATCTTATTTTTAAACATATTCACGCTACTAGCACCAACACAATCAGCAGATAATATAGTCCATTCATTTACATTCCTTTGTGAAAATGAAAACTTTCTTATATCTAATCTACACTGCTCCTTTACTAATGTAAATTAATGTCCTCTAGTCCTTCTATCTTTCTTAACTGAGAAACAAATATTTCATTCAATATGAATATTTCATCGCACTCCCATAGTTTTCAAGGATGACATCCGTGATCCTGTTCTTTTCCTTAATGTCTGGGTGCACAGGCTCGGTCGTGCGACATGCACTAGTCCTCAACTCACCCATCGTGTTGGCACACGACAATCGGCATCTGTCCTGTTGGGGCAGCTAGTATGTGCGCTCACTCGTGACGCTGTCTTCTTATTTCAGCACCAGTTGGCTTTGTGGCTTCAACACTGATGGTTGCTTATCGGACGGCCGCACGCCACGTGTTGCGACCATGTGCTGTTTCTCCTCTTTTTGTTTTGTTGAGACGTCTATACACTTTTTGTACAATCGGTGTTCCGTAGATGTGGTCTTCCCACGTTCCATCCCCCCTGTCGTAGCTCGTGTGTAGATGATATAAATTATAATAATATAGTATGTGCAATTATAGTATGAGCTAGTAAAACGTCCAGTATATGGATCGATCTACCTACCACTACTATGAAACATGGTAAATATAAACATAATGCCTAACTAGCACTGTTGTTGTGCGCCAGCTGATTCAAGCCTCGAGTGTGTAGACTTATACGACATTAGCTGAGGGAAGGCCCCTTTGAGCGGTCGGACAATCACCTTGTCAGCGACGAGTTCGAGACCGACCATCAGGCCCTTGCCACGGACGTCGCCAACGATGTCGAACTCGTCTCGTAGCGTCCTCAGCTGCTGCAACAGGTAGGTGCCGACCGTGCGACAGCGCTCCTGGCACTTGTCTTCCTCCAACACCTGCGACCACAACGAAGGTAGTTATTTCAATTGTTCAAGTTGCCCCGCCGTTTGTTGCCCCGTTGTTTGGTGTAATAGCACGTACACACCGTATAACCATACGTTTGTTGCCCCATTGTTTGGTGTAATAGCACGTACACACCATATAACCATATGTTTGTTGCCCCGTTGTTTGGTGCAATAGCACGTACACACCATATAACCATGTTTGTTGCCCCTTTGTTTGGTTAATAGCACGTACACACCATATAACCATACGTTTGTTGCCCCGTTGTTTGGTGTAATAGCACGTACACACCATATAACCATACGTTTGTTTCCCCGTTGTTTGGTGCAATAGCACGTACACACCATATAACCATACGTTTGTTGCCCCGTTGTTTGGTGTAATAGCACGTACACACCATATAACCATAGGCTAACCTTGGAGTATTGTAAGTACATCTCCTCCCAAGTAAGTATATATCAATCATCAACTCGCGTGATTCTATGTCCATTCGATTCCTTTGACCAATGGCTTCTGATCTACCAACCGGTGATGAATTTAAATAACATGAATGTAGCTTTAGTTTTTTACAATAAAAAATGTGATGGTTAGACATTCCCAGAGGGCGCCACTGTTGGCGATACAGTTGCCCTTGGTTGGTTGATCCATGAGTACCCACTAAGTTAGTATTAGCATTAACTGTCGTAGCCGCCTGTAATAATCATTTCCACACATAATTATACACTTGTGTAGCTTATTACTGAACTCACGTCGAGGACGGTAGAGCCTACTGCACATGACAACGGGTTTCCGCCAAATGTGTTGAAGTGGACGGCGTGGGTAGGACTCATGCACGCCGCGATCTCTGGCGTCGTCACGACAGCCGCCAAGGGGATGCCGTTACCCATGCCCTTCGCCATTGTTACTGCAAGCACCACGAGTATCAGGAGGGTGCGGCCAACACAGTATGACATAATATCAATTCATGGGATATCATTATTATTATCGTTCATAAGTAACACAAAGAGTGAAGTAGGCCCTGTAGGGCGTAAAGCGCAGCAAATAATTACACTAACCGATATGAAACAACTGAGGCCCAGAGATCGTTTTAACAGTAACAGCACCTCTTCACTTATAAATAACATATATCGACGGTATGTGCTGTTAGTTCTGTGTGCGTGCGTGTATTCCTTTGTGTGTGCGTGTGTGCGTGCGTAACATTTGACTTCCATTGTTCCACCGATGATCGAGTGACATTACATGTATATAATTAGTTGCATGCATTAATGTAATACGTAAGTCTAAGCCTATTCGTGTGTGGTATGGTGGTCTATGTGTGCTAACGGGTAGAGCACCGGACTAACGGGTAGAGCACCGGACTAACGATAGAGATTCGAGTTGGCCTACACCTCTTGCTGTGTCAAAACATTTGAGCAAGCAATTAATTTTCGTCAACTCCACATTGTCTGTATTATTTTTGATCTTACGGTAATATATTTTGTATCTATTTGTCAGTTTTCGATTCCATGATCGTTAGTCCTTTCTACCGGGTGTATACACCAAGGGAAACAAAAGCTCACATACAGGGAAATGGAACAAAACCTGTCGTGAACTCACAAAGCTAATCGTCTCGATCCAAAAACAACTCACGGGCGCTGCATTAACCGCTGTCATAGCATTTGCTCTGACACACACTAAGACATTTGGTTTCAGCGGGTGTGCTGCTAGGGTGCAACCACATATATTTGCACCATATAACGGCTATAATCATTCTTAGGGTGCAAAGTTCACATTTAGGGTGCAAATCTCTAACACCTGGTATACACAATAATTATAGGTTGCAACTTAGGGTGTACGTGGGGTGCAGATGTGCACTCCTATGTTATGGTGCAAATCAGAATCCCACACTTGGAGAGCAAATTTGAATCCCTTGGGGTGTTCCTGGTGCGACAACACTCCACACCCGATAGGGTGCAGATTTGAACCCTAATTTCTTAGAGTAGAGTAAGAGTCACGAGGGTCTTCTATGGTGGAGTTGGCGCTGTATAACACCACACATTATATTTACTTCCTGGTTGAGAAATCGCTACCCATAACCTATAGAGTATTGCTAAGTTGTTATAACAACCGCTTAATAAGGCGATTTTTAGAATTGCAAAAATTGTCTCGCTATCATTTGACTACCCACATAGTCCACGTATAAAACTGCGTGTACTAATAATAGACCCGCGCATGAAATTACATAAAGATTATTATAGTGTCCGCGTGTGAAAGTACGCCCAATGTCCCTGTGTGCAGGTAGACACTGCGTGTGGAAGTACGCCCAATGTCCCTGTGTGCAGGTAGACACTGCGTGTGAAAGTACGCCCAGTGTCCCTGTGTGCAGGTAGACACTGCGTGTGGAAGTACGCCCAATGTCCCTGTGTGCAGGTAGACACTGCGTGTGAAAGTACGCCCAGTGTCCCTGTGTGCAGGTAGACACTGCGTGTGGAAGTACGCCCAATGTCCCTGTGTGCAGGTAGACACCGCGTGTGAAAGTACGCCCAATGTCCCTGTGTGCAAGTAGACACCGCGTGTGAAAGTACGCCCAATGTCCCTGTGTGCAGGTAGACACTGCGTGTGGAAGTACGCCCAATGTCCCTGTGTGCAGGTAGACACTGCGTGTGGAAGTACGCCCAATGTCCCTGTGTGCAGGTAGACACTGCGTGTGGAAGTACGCCCAATGTCCCTGTGTGCAGGTAGACACTGCGTGTGGAAGTACGCCCAATGTCCCTGTGTGCAGGTAGACACTGCGTGTGGAAGTACGCCCAATGTCCCTGGGTGCAGGTAGACACTGCGTGTGAAAGTACGCCCTATGTCTCTGTGTGCAGGTAGACACCGCGTATGAAAGTACGCCCAATGTCCCTGTGTGCAGGTAGACACCGCGTGTGAAAGTACGCCCAATGTCCCTGTGTGCAGGTAGATACTGCGTGTGAAAGTACGCCCAATGTCCCTGTGTGCAGGTAGACACCGCGTGTGAAAGTACGCCCAATGTCCCTGTGTGCAGGTAGACACTGCGTGTGGAAGTACATGCAGGGTGCGCGTGTAGAAGTACGCTGAGTGAAGCTGCTCGTTAGGTCACCTACCGATGTCAGGTATGACGTCGTGCATCTGGAAGCCCCAGTAGTCGTCGCCCGTCCTTCCCAGCCCTGTCTGCACCTACATAGGACCAAACACCCGTGCCAGTCAATTCACGGCAATAACATACTTTTATTAAAATAATGTCAAAAGAGCCAACGTCCAAGTAAACTTAATTACATATCTTACGAGATGTAGACAATTAATGAAGGTTTGACTTACTTCGTCCGATATGCACACACCGCCTTTCTCACGCACGATTTCAAAGGCTTTCTTCAGGTAGCCTTTCGGGTATTGGACTGTCCCTCCGACACCCTAAACAATAATACAAAATTGCTTAAAATCATATGCACGTGTCAACTATTTTCAGTTCCATGGCGCTGACTATATAGGCATCATATTCGAAACTTAAAACTTTGCATAACGGTATATTTTGTACCTAATTATCAGTTTTCTAAGTTACGATCGCATGCGTGTTCAAAGTCATGTTTAGTTAGGAATTATGCGCTGTTTACATCTTCCATTATAATTGATCTACGAAATACTTGTTTAAACCTAGATCGAGTAAATAGTTTTATGGTAGTGGAGATAACAAAAAGTTAGAAACTTCGAAGGATTGCCGAATATGCAGAAATAAACTAATACCTATCAGGACGTAAAACTGCCGACTCAACGTTGAAGTATGCATGAAACACTGCCGAGCTTCTCCACAATCAAATTTCAACTAAAACCAAAGACTGTGCGTGCGTGCGTGCGTGCGTGCGTGCGTGCGTGCGTGTATGTGGAGGGCTGTACCTGAATAGACTCGGCGAAGAAGCCCGCGATGCCGGTCTGCGGGTGCGAGTGACGAAGGACATCCTGCAGCTGGTCGATGTAGCCGTCACAGGCCGCGCACTCTCCGGGGGCACACGAACACGCTCGCTCTGTCTACATGCACAAGTCACAAACTAACGCTATTTTACATTTAAATAGAACTGCCTAATCTTACTATAGTCGACTTAGCGTATGTATGTGTATGTGTGCATATGTGTGTCCGTGTGTATGCGTGCGTGCGTGCGTGCGTGCGTGCGTGCGTGCGTGCGTGTGTGTGTATACAAAAGGTAAGTTCTTATATAGCGCAGTATCTGCTCAAAGCGCTTTACACTTTACTCCCTGGCGGACCTGTTCAAACGAACACCATCATGACTTCTCTGGGAAGCATTCAGCCTCGCTGCAATTAATGTGCGAAAACTGTTCGTACACAAATATCCACCACTGTCTATAGCCAGGTACTCGTGTGTGTGTATGGGTGTATGCGTGTATGCCCGCTTATGTGCGTGTGTGTAGTGTATGTGAGTATGTGTGTGTGCGTGCGCCCGCGCGGGTGTGTGGTGTATGTATGCACGCACAGTGTATATATTTAGTATGTAGTAGGCATATACGTATCTATATATGTATGTATGTGTGTGTGTTTGTATGTATATATGTATGTATGTATATGTGTGTGTATGTGTGTATGTGTGTATGTGTGTGTGTGTGTGTGTGTGTGTGTGTGTGTGTGTGTGTGTGTGTGTGTGTGTGTGTGTGTGTGTGTGTGTGTGTGTGTGTGTGTGTGTGTGTGTGTGTGTGTGTGTGTGTGTGTGTGTATATATATATATGTAACCATGTTATGTTACTCCTAGACGCGTAGCTAATTGTTTCAAATTACGTAAACCGTCCCCAAACTAATCAGTGAACGGTTTACGTAGCTTTGAAAAATCATGCAAATTACGCATAACGTAACATAACAACTGTTACAGGTTATGCAAACTTCGACAAGCGTCATACAAGTGATACATCCGTCCCATGCGTCTATGTTCCGCACATACACAGACTATATACACTAGCAACAAAAAGAAACTGTGCATGACACAAATTTCATTATAATATTATTGTTACAAAAGTGGTTTAAACTGTCCACACAAAGTGTTATGTAAGTGTAACATGTATGCCATTAGTTTCACGTGACAATAACACGATGGCTTTAACGTTTATGCCAAGTCTTTAAGGTCAAAGTTTCAGTGGCAAACTTGAACGTCACAAGATTATTAACGGGTGTGTCCTCCATCTGCGTTGATCACTGCAGTGCATCGGCGCCTCATTGATGGACTCTGAGGAGAGCGGATATGGTGTTCCGATGACAATGGAACCTTGCTGCGATGTCTTGCTGGCTCATGCCAGCCTCCAACATTCCGCTCGCCTGATGGCGTTCGCCAAGACTCAGTCTTGTGGTACCCCGCTGTGCACTGTCAGCTTTACTTTGTGCTTGGTGTGTTTTTCTAGTTGGGTGTACCAGCAGCTCCCCCAAACGTCTGTCTTATGTAACCATTCCTGTTACATAAGACCCTACAGGAGCATTTTCTTTGTTTTCACACAATGGCGTTGTCTGACCTTGCATTATGTAACTTTCCAATGAAAGTCATGTTGTGGTATAGCCTACATGTTCCTGTTTCATGTTAATCGACATTGAACAAAATCAATCCACTGCATTACATTTCGGTGCCTTTCTTCCTATGCACAGTTTCTTTTATGTTTTTGTTATGTATTGATATATGTAGATTTAATGTGGCCGCAGCTTGTTTGATGTTGGAATAAAGGAAGGTGGATTCATATATAAAAGGTTGGTAAGGGGCATATTTTATTGCCAATCAGTATGCACATCAATGCATACCGATAAAATACACTGTACCCGTATATAAGGAATTGTGTACAAGAAAGTGTTGCTGTACACAAATAAACAATCAGTACAATATATACACAGTGCATCAAACTGCTAATCTACGACATCAAAGGTGAGGAGCTGCAGACATTCACGTAGAACCGCTTACGAACAAACGTTCTTACGTGTATAGCGCAGTATCAAGTCCTTACCAGGACTGCTCAAAATGCTTTACACTTCACACCCTGGTAGGCTCGTACATTGGAACACCATCGCGACATATCTGGGAAGCATTCAGCCACGCTACAATTACTGCGCGAAGAATATTCGTTTACTAATGTTCGCCACTGTCCATAGCCAGGTACTCCTTCATACAGGTGAATGAACTGGAGCAACGTGGAGTGAACGAAGTTGCACAAGGTTCGAAACGAAAATAAGAGGATCCAAAGCCCTAGCTACTACGGCACTGCGCCACTCAACAACTAGCACGTTGTCACTTCCAGGGACGGGTGTTTTGCTTGCTATTTGAATTGAAGAAGGGAGTGAACAGAACGGTTTTTAAGTTACACAATTCTGAAAACTTGCATATTCGTTAACATGCAACAGTTTGCGTTCACTACAATCTTGGTGTTTAGAGCGCGAACTGCATTCAGTCGAACCCTATCTAGTGAATACCTATGTCATTAATGTACGGTGACAGCTTGAATTTGACGATCAGACGCGTGTGTGTCAAAGTCGTTGCTTTGCAAATAGACCCTATATCAACTATCGCCTTGCATGGCGAGACGTCGTCGAGAAAGATGACGTTGTTTACGTTGTGGTACAGGGTGTGTCGTGTCACATATTATGGACAGAACAGAATTAGGAGTATTTGTAGTAAAAGGATTACGTGATCGGGAAGAACATGTCCACCGAAAATTTTACTTAGATGCCATTGACATAATTTGACTGGTTACTTGAGCTTGTCTCGAAAGACTACACGATTGCAATATATCTGGTTCGCCACAGTGCTGCCACAGTGCTGTCACAGTGCTGTCATTGGTGCCTCGTCCTCTGCTCTGTATACTAACAGGTTGCCATCTTGAAGTCTATTATGCTTTGAGTTCATTAGTAGCGTAGGATCACGCGACACCAAGCCGTGCCGTCACGGACCAGCGGGTTAAAGCCATGCGTCGTGAACAGCGCGCACACATGCGACGGGGAGATGCGTTGCTGAACTGGTGGCGAGTACACTGTCGATCCACTAGGCGTCCGAGTCGATTTTCGAATCGGACATTCCGCCATTTATTCGCGTCTTATCGAGTTATACAACTAACATCGTAGCTGCGGAATATTTTGTTACAAGAGTACGCCGGACAATTCTATAAATGTATTAGTTAAGGGTGAAATGCTAAAATGCACCTAAATACAAACTAGTAGGTAAAGGTTATATAGTTATGACGGTGTCACTCTTATCCAATTAATTGGAGGTCTATTAAAGCTATAAATGTTAGCGAAGATTTAAGCTAACTCCCCCGTCGACAAGTTGCATGCACCGACTATCGTAGTGCTCAGCTGTAGTGCTCGGTCGAGTCGATGGTTGTGCTCATTCATAGTGATCAGTCGGAAAGGGTTGTCTAATTAGTCAGTCTTGGTGCTCCGTCGAATTAAGAGCCTAGTGTTCAGTCCGGGTGCTCAATCGGAGCGCTCAGTCAGATCAATGTACTCAGTTTGATTGCCTTGTCGGAGTATTCAGCCAGCGTGTTCAGTCGCAGTGTTCAGTCGCAGTGTTGTGTCGGAGTATTCAGCCAGACTGTTCAGTCGCAGTGTTCAGTCGGAGTGATCTGTCCGAGTGTTCAGACAAAGTGTTCAGTCGGTGTGTCCTGTCGGAGTGTTCAGTCGAAGTGTTCAGTCGGAGTGTCCTATGTGGATGTAGAGACCGTGTGTGTCTCGTTGCTTGGTTACTGACCTGCACTGGCGAGTCCCGGCAGTGGGCGCCGCCCCACGGCCCTCTGTACACGTCGGGGTTGATTGTCTGAAACAATGCGGGCATTACATAGCAACTTTGTTCACATCAAGACGACCGGGAAGCAGTTCAGTCGGTGGGTCAAGCAGAAGCGGCAACGACGATTTGAACAAGTCAATTAGATGCGGTCGATGTAGTCTAATCGTGTCGAGTGTTATTGTGGAGATTAACACTGAATACGCAAACATGCGTGTGTACGTGATCGTATGTTTAGGCGTGCGTGTGTGGGGGCGCGCGTGTATTGGGGAGGTGCATTCCTGTGTGTGTGTGTGTGTGTGTGTGTGTGTGTGTGTGTGTGTGTGTGTGTGTGTGTGTGTGTGTGTGTGTGTGTGTGTGTGTGTGTGTGTGTGTGTGTGTGTGTGTGTGTGTGTGTGTGTGTGTGTGTGTGTGTGATAGAGAGTGCGTGCGTGCGTGCGTGCGTGGCATGATGCTTATTGTATATGTGTTCTCAAGTTTCACTTCAATCAGTGTGTAATAATTGTTAACGTGATTGGACGTTTTCGCGTTGTCAATAAGTAATTAATTTGGGGTTGACTGCAAATGTTAGAGTTTTGGCATCGTAACTTGGGCTTGCCATAGGAGGTAACACATTGGTTTGCTTGTCACTGAAAAACTCGTCGTTCTATTAATATGCTAACAAGTAGATGGTTCCCATTGTTTCACAGTCATAGAAGGACATCGGGGCACATTGTTATTTCTTCTGGTGTTTGACCGTCACCTGCTGGACGCCGAAGCCCGCGGGCACTTGGAACCGCCAGTTGCCGAGGGCTGTCACTCCCATCATGTAGGGACTCGTTCCGTGGTAGGCATTTCTGCAAGACGCACAGAGCAGTGTTCACATTACACAGCAACAGAGTGTAACCATTCGCTTACTACAACACGATGTAACGCCCACAACTCGTCGTGGCCCACCGTCTTTGTACGTCGCGTACCTCCACTAACTTAGGCGTTTGATACCACAGAATAAACGATCAAAACTGTCATCATAGGAAGAACTAAACTGTCATAACAGAACTATGAAATATGTGATAACGTAGGATCAATGTAATAGGAAAGAACAACCCAAAGGATGAAACAAACCTAAATGAAATGACGTCGTATCTGCCAGTGTGCATTCGCGCCATCAACATTGCCAGGTCGTTCGCTTCCGAGCCGCTGTTAACGAAATATACCACCTGCAAGTGACAATAACTACTGTTACACGTGTGTGGCCCCTCGCTTACTACATACAAGACTAACTGATAATTTGTTTGAAGATCGGTCAATTTGTATATCATTAGTAAGTCACGTAGGAGCTACATGGTCAGGCAACTAGATTATAGACACAATGGTCTTTGTGAAACAAACGACGAATGTCGCCGGTACCTTGAGATCTCCGGGCATCTTTGAAACGAGTTTCTCGGCGTATTCGTGGATCTTTGGGTGCCAATAGATGTTGGTCGTGTGCCAGAGTAGATCAGCTTGGTCCCTCAGCGCCTGTACGACTTTCCTACAATAGTATGCAGTTTGTTTTAGAAGACTCGTGATGGTTCGGGGCGGGGGTAAAAAATAGGGTTTTTATTTTAGTAACGCGGACCACGAGGCCGCTAGAGCTGTCCACGACGCCGGTAGATTTTCCATGTTCAGAATTATGCCAACAGTACTTTGGGATTAAAAGCGGTTTTTAATATAAATGCGACTGATTGGAAATGGGACACCCCCGGGGCGTCTTGCCCCGTAGAGGGGGCGTCTTAATGACATATGCGCCATGTCAATTAATGGGCTACTGCAGTACCATCGGCTGGACGGACTCTGATCTATTTGTGAGGTGGCTGGTGCATTTCGCCAATTTCTCGAATGCATCAGTTGACGTGCCCCAAATCGTAATCCTCGATGGCCACCACAGTCACAAGACTCTGGCTGCGGTAGAGTATGCGAGGAGCCGTGGCATTACCTTGATCACACTGCCACCGCACACTATACACAAGTTGCAGCCATTGGACAGGTCATACTTCAAATCCCTGAAGAGTGCGTACAGCGCAGCGGCTGACGGCTGGATGGTCGCCAATCCCGGAAGGAGAATCACCGACGTGGCAGCAATATTTGGAAAGGCATTCCTGCGATCCACCATACCAGACAAAGCCATGGCAGGCTTTCGCGCGTGTGGAATTTGGCCATTCGACGCAGAAATCTTCACGGACGAAGACCATGTTACCGCTGCGGTTACCGATGGGGATGCCTTGCACCGACATCTAGATCATCCTCTGCCTTGCCGCCAACTGTCGGAACTTCCTCGGTACTGCCGCCAACTGCCGGATCATCCTCCGTACAGCCGCCAACTGCCGGATCGTCCTCAGTACAGCTACCAACTGCCGGATCATCATCAGTACAGCCGGCAACTGCCGGATTATCCTCAGTACAGCCACCAACTGCTTGATCATCCTCAGTACGTACGCCAAGTGCCGGATTATCCTTAATACAGCCGCCAACTGCCGGATCATCGTCAGTACAACCGCCAACTGCCGGATCATCCTCAGTACTGCCGCCAACCCCTGGATCATCCTCAGTATAGCCGCCAACTGCAGGATCATCCTCAGTACTGCCTCCAACTGCCGGATCATATACAGCCTTGCTGGATACACGCCAGTTGGTCAGTGACCTCATATAGAAACTGTCACCAAAACCCAAACTATCCCGTCCACGCCCGAGGTCACTTGTTGCAGAATCCGCTGCGGTGTTGACTTCGTCTCCTTATAAGAGAAAACTTGCTGAACGAGAGTCAAACAATGAGAAGGCGAAGCGAATGGTGAAACCAAAAGGGATGTCACAGTGGAGAAACAACACAAGCAAGATCGCGATGACGGACAAAAACGTAAAAAAATGAAGACTCGCTGATTTGGCGAGGGTCTGAACAATGCTAACCGACATTAACTCGCAACGCCGCTGGACACGCTTGACGCTCTTCCTTTTGCGGGAATATGCGACGACGAGTTCATATTTATGCAATCCGACTACGAATTACGTAACCATTGAACTTTCGTTTGTTTGAATACTCCGAATGTAGTATATTAACACCAACTAACAAAGAAGAGGTTATACGCACCGTCAATAGTTGCGAAAATAAATGGTCTGCCAATTGTGATGGCATTACGATGAGTCCCGTTACAAATATAATTGAATGCATTTATGAACCTTTGACACATATAATATGTAATATGTCGTTTAAAAGTGGCGTTTTCTCACACAAGATGAAAACAGCTAAAGTAATTTTTTATTTAAATCTGTTGAGAAACATTTGTTTACCAACTACAGGCCGATTTCACTTCTACCGCAATTGTCTAAAATACTCGAGAAATGTTTTAAATAACGACTTCAAAGCTTTGTGAATTCCTGTAATATCTGAATTCATGTCAATATGGGTCCAGAGAAGGCCTGTCAACTGCTCATGCTTTGGTAAAATTGCTTAATGATATCACAAATTCGTTAGAACATAAGAATTGTGCAATTGACGTTTTTATAGATCTAAAAAAAGCTTTTGATACCTTTGACCATAAACTGCTGTATAAAAAACTAGAACGCTATGGCATCCGTGGAAATGCATATCATTGGATTAGTAGCTACTTAGCTAATCTTAGCTAATTTGTAAACATTGACAGCTACAGGTCAGACACTCAAAGAATAACATGTCGAGTTCCACAAGGTTCTATACTTGGAACAAAGTTGTTTATTCTGTACATCAATGTCATATGTAATGTTTATTCTGTACATCAATGTTATATGTAATGTTTATTCTGTACATCAATGTCATATGTAATGTTTATTCTGTACATCAATGTCATATGTAATGTTTATCCTATACATCAATGTCATATGTAATGTTTCTAAACTGGTAACATTTATTTTGTTTGCTGATGACACAAACATCTTCTGTTCTGCCAAATACAAAAAAACTGCTTGAAAATATTGTATGCAATGAACTACATAAATTGCAATTATGGTTCTCGGTCAACAAATTGTCATTGAACATAGCAAAAACAAACTACATGTTATCCTCTGGTCGAGCACCTCTATCTGATATAAATATCAATATAAAAATACACATATATCAAGAGTGCGTGTAACTAGGAGTGCCTATTGACGATTCGTTAAATTGGAAAGATCATATCAGTTGAGCGTAGTCTAAACTCTCAATCAGTTTTGGTATCATGTGTACGTGCAATAAATTGCTTAACCGCCATAGTATGTACATGTTATATTCCACTCTGTTTTTGCCGTATTTAGTGTTCTGTGTGGAAATATGGGGAAATACGTATTCAACTAATTTGCACAGCATACTTATGTTACAAAAGAAGGTAATACGGCTTATGCACCATGCACTGTACTACGATCACACGACTCCATTGTTTTATAAGGCACACATTTTGAAGTTTACCGACTTGGTACAATTTAGAATAATACTTTTTATGTATAAAGTTCACAAAAATGAATAGCCGTTAAATATTCAAAGGTTATTTGCTGAGTGTGACAATAAATATTGCACACGACAAAAAAAATTTTTTTCCCGAACCCGGGCAACAACCAATTGAAGGTATATGTCTTTCATTGTCTATGGAACAACACTTTTGAACTCGTTGAATGTAACTTTTACCAATATTCGTTCGTATCATTGTTTTAAAGCACACTATAACAAATATCTACTAGAAAGGTATTGTCAACAGAAGTAATATCATCGCAATATATAGTTTCATCAGATGAACCAAATCATAAGCACTACTATACGTTTGTATTTTGTTTTGAAATTCACATAAAATAAAAAAACTGTTACAAGTGTCGACAAAAGAGTAGCATAACATTATAAGTAGTTTACTTCAATGTTACTCCCTTCATACGTTTCACCAAATGCCTTGTATACTTAACATGTACTTTAGTTAACATGTTCTTGATTGATTGATTGATTGATTGATTGATCGCAGTGACGAAACCAAAGAGAAGACGCGTCAGCTGTGAGGAGGACGATTGACCATGCATCATCTGCGGCGAGCCGTTCGTGAACAGCAGGTCAAGGGAAGTGTTGGTGCAGTGTCAGATGTGCCAGAAATGGGCACACAACGACTGCACGCCAGGACTGCCAGGGTTCATCTGTCCAAACTGCGAGTCAGACAGTGACTGAACGAAACTGTCTGTTGCCGGGTGCAATCAATTACTCAACTTGAATTTTTATAACGTTATGTTACCTGACAGTGAAGGACTGCCGTAATAATTGGATAAGATATTACCTACACTTCATTTTCACGTTGATCACGAATTTGTTTTCTTTCAGTATTCGTATTTTATACAATGGTAAAGTTGCATTACCTGACAGTGAAGGACTGTTGTACTTCTGTAGGTTAGATACCTGTATTGAATAAGATAATACATAACTCCATTTTCACGTTGATCACGAGCTTGTCTCATTTCTGTATTCGTATGTTATTCAATGAAACCGTCTATGGGGCATGGAGCACCCAGGGGCCTCATGCCCCAGACAAGAGGGCGTCTTGTCCCCAGGTATGAGGCAAGTCGCCCTTGGGATAATATTTTTAATTAACGATTATAAAAGTTATTGTTGTCAAATGTCACAAATGCTTTGGTAATACATAGCATAACCAAAAACTAACAACCCAGCAACGTTAAAGATCAAACCGTTTTAAATCAAACCAAAAACGAACGTTTTGGCAACGTTAGAGATCAAACAGTTTCAAACCAAACCAAAAACTAACGTTCCGGGAACGTTAGATATCTAACAGTAACCAAAATCAAACGGTTCTAACCAAATGCAAACGTTATATTAACGTTTACATGCTATCTGGGGCCAGGGTTCATCTGTCTATACTGCTAGTCAGATAGTGACTGAACGAAGCTGTCTGTTGCCGGATGCATTCAGTTACACAACTTGAATTGTTATAACGTTATGTTACCTGACAGTGAAGGACTATCGTAATTCTCTTGGTTATGTACCTGTGTTGGATAAGATACTACCTACACTCCATTTTCATGTTGATCACAAGTTTGTCTCATTTCAGTATTCGTATGTTATACAATGGTAAAGTTATATTACCTGAGAGTGAAGGACTGTCGTAATTCTGTTGATTAGATACCTGTATTGGATAAGATAATACATAACTCCATTTTCACGTTGAGCACGATTTTGTCTCATTTCAGTATTCCTATGTTATACAATGAAACCGAGACGTCTTGCCCCCCCCAGGTATGGGGCAAGACTTGGAGCAATATTTTAAATTAACGATTATAAAAGTTATTGTAAAATGTCACAAATGCTTTCATAACACAACCGCAGGGCAGTCGTATGACAGTAACAGGACGTCAAAATGACAAGTTCATGAATAACTATGCGCATTTTCCCTTAAGGGGGGCTCCATGCCCCACCCTATCCTATACATATTTTATTATACTACATGACACACTATCACGATAACTACTAGTAGACTTTGAACCTTTAACCGTGGCTCTGTCGCTGGCTATTGGGGTCAGCACACTGTTGGAAAAAAAGTGCATTATATTTTTGAGAAATGATTTTTTACAGTGTTCACTTGCTCTGACATAAGTGCATTTGAGTAGTCAGATTTCTAGATGTGATTGTAGCAGCTGTTGACAGTAAAATTGTGTCTTTTTAGCTGATTTTACTAAGCGGAAGGGTATCTGGCAGCAATTTGGCTAGTTGACACTTTAGCCGGATTACTGCCTGCATGCATTTGTAAATATTGACGGGTGTCATACATACAGGCATTTTGCAAGAGCTAGAGATATTAGATTTTGATTAAAATCGACCAGCATGTCAATGAGATGATAATAACAGCAGGTGGGAAGTTTAAGAAACTTTATAGGTCACGTTTTCTTATAATCACACAAAACATCGCCAATGGAAAAACTGACAGTGTGCTGAGCCCTATTCGTGGACTGTTTCCTGGACGAACATTAACAACACTAACAATGAAACACGAAACATAAACAAGGCTGCTGGTAGAAGGGCCCTTCTCCAATACACAACACCAGCATAAGCCGGTTCTCCTTGTCCTACTCCTGGATGTTTATATACCGAAGTACACGCGCATTACACTAGAACAACAATACAGCGAAAACCTGCTTTAATTTAAAATCCCCCAAGTAGTAGTGTGATGGCTGTATTGACGGGAAGTGTTTCTCAATAGGACAATGTGAGAAGTTTCCTCCCTCCTTTATGAATGTTGACGAAAGTATGCAGAGGTAAGGTAGGGCTACGATTTGGTGTTGTACATGTGTTGTGCAGAGCGGCGAAGATAGAAGACAAAGGACGGCCGCTGTTTGTACTCGGGCTTTGTTCGCGGACAACGAACGCGGCTAGTGGGCGGCATATTTAGCCTTTCGATACGTCAACCCCGAGTGCGGTCAGTGTGGAATGTGCGCACGATTCCAGAGTCCGTGAGATAATATCTCGCCTATATTGCATGAAAACACTTACTCTTCAGTTTCCTTATAAGTAAGCATTTTAACATATCATTCTTGTCGAGCTTTGTTACTATGCAACATGTTATTCATGTGATGTTCACAATACCGTTGCTATTCACAGCGTGCCCGCAAGACTACATGATTCACAGGGTGCCAACAAGATCATCGCTGTTCACAGGGTACCCACAAGATCGTTCACAGCATGGTTCTTCCAGGCCGTAGATAATATCTGGTGGTCACCACAATGAGGGGGTGGGCTCTTAATATGCCAGTATGCCATCCTTGAGAAACTGTCTAACTGATCCCCGTTTTCGACTTCCTTCTAAAATATTTTTTTTTAATTGAGTGGATTGAACGGATGAGAATCACGTTGAACAGTGAAATATTCAAAAGTTGATGGATTGCATATATATATTAAAGCCCTGCGCGGGCTGGAAATCTGAGCCCGCACCCGCCCCGCAACTATGTCATTTGACCCGCAGCACGCCCCGCATATTACAACTCAGCCCGCAGCCCGCCCCGCCCCGCAGATTTTGCCACATCCTAGCCCGCAGCCCGCCCCACCCCGCAGTTACTTGGCCCGCAAAACGCCCCGCAGTAATTAGTCAAAAGTCAGGCCGCACCCGCCTCACAGCCCACAACAGGTGACATGGAATCATTAAAAATAAATCATCTTTATTAATCGTTGTTGTTTACAATATTAACAAATGCATGGCGCTGGGTGACAACCATGTCGTACTTGGAATTCCATCTTTAAGAAAAATAGAACCCTTGTCATTATAATGTAAATGCCTGATGGTGATAAGCAGACCTGGGGCAAAGCAAAGGTACGAGTACACATTTTTTTCGTATTAATCTAACTGATATAACTCAGCACAAGTGAATATGCACTGGCAGTTGATCATTTTTTTATGAGGAACAATGAAATTCACACCGCTGGCAATAATTTCAGTGGCATCCTATGATCTTATAATCTATTTGCCATTGTACTGCATGAACACAAGTTGTTCAGAGGTTGAGTCTGGTGCACAAATGAATGTATGTAAACAACGGGGACATACTGCGTTTTATGTGGAAGTAACAACACATGCAGCGTAGCTATTGGCTCATAACATGTTTGGTTACGAGGCTATGCGACTCGCGCATGCGCGTTAGACACCAGTATTTAAGCAATAGCAGCAGCGGGATCGACCTCATTCATTCAAAATTATTGGGGAGTATTTACAGCGTTTATTCAGCTTATTTGGATTTCGATTTATGTAGTTAGAATGTAGTTGTGCTGTATGCTAGATGAGTGTGTTAGTGTAATATTATTGATCAAGTTTATAATTCCCACCCTCCCTCCCCTTTAACAGTGGGTGACTTTTAGCAGGGCGGAGTGACCCCCACACATGTGGTGAATAGTGTATAAATTGGTGGAGTGACCCACACACATATGATGAATTGTACGTAGTAGACAGTAGTGCTTAGCCGTCAGGGGCCGGCATGCTTGCTGTCGTTGTCACAATGGATGTGTATGTAACAATTTATAACAATATACAGTCAATAAAATTGCATGTCATTAATTTGGCCTAATTCAATCAATACCTGACTTGCGTTGTTCCTTCTGCATAAAGGCAGTGTTGCAATTTGCAATCTGTTGATATTAGAAGTTTGCAATTTATATTTTCTGATCGTAGACTACTGATTGTTGAGAGGGTTTTCACATGTCTACATAACAGGCTCAAAATCCCCTCTGGACCAGGCTACTGGCACCGGATTATACTAGTGTAGAAGGCAGTTTACAGAGGAAGACTGGCAGTTCTTGTTCTTAGCAGTTAGCACTGTCAGCCAGTGCCAAGTGGCATGATCTCCAGTCTCCACATAACAAAGGCATTACCTGTCTAATTGGTGGGGTAACTGTTCTTTATGGACATCCTGGTGGCTTAACTACACAAACAGATTGATGGCCTGAACTGATACTTCCTCCTGGAAGAAGCCACTAATCACACCTGACTGAAGCTGCCAAGGCAGGCCAGCACATGTTATCATAACACTGTTTAAACACAACAAAAGGGCAATCCGGTAATCTCCAATTAACTAGCTCAAAGAATGTCCCACCTTTGAGTAACTGGTGACCATTAATGAGTTACAAAATCAGCCCGCAGTAGCCCACATGTAGAAATTACTAGCCCGCAGACCGCCCCGCCCCGCAGTGACCTGACCCGCAGACCGCCCCGCCCCGCACAAATTGAAACTTAACCCGCCCCCGCGGGCTGCGGGCCAAAACCCGCCCCGCGCAGGGCTTTAATATATATAGGGGAAGTAGGGGCATGTCCGCACCTCGAGGCATGTCCGCACACCCTATTATTGATGCATCGCGTAACATCTGGTTATTGGAATCATGTCAAACAGTAGCGTCTAACCCCCAAATCGACCATTTGCATGTGCTATTTGATTAGTTTCGTAAGTAAATAGTTATGAAATAAAACGTTGTTTTCGTAAAAACTGATGTAATTTTATTCATATACTGTCAGGTGTATTATATCAACAGTGAAGCGTGCATACGAATGTATTTATATAATTCCAACCTGCATTTTAACGGTGTTGTAATAGTGGAAATACAGCTTACTTTCATGAGCAGCATTTTCGAACAATTCGGAAATGTTCACGTGTTGGATGCTTGGGGCATGACCGCACACGCCTGTGCGGACATACCCCACACGCTGTGCAAGCATGCCCCGTTTGTCGGCGGTTATATGTAACCTACTTAGATATACATTTGGATACTTCAATTGCTTAGTGCGTGTATTATTGGAAACGTCGATATTATATACTACATGATGATTATTTATAATTACCGCACATAAATCATTCGCTGCTTCAATGTGCATTAGACTGTATCATGTTGGCCTCACATCGTGCCACGTTGTATATCATTAGTACCATATTACATTTAAACAAATAAAGCTTACTTTATAATTACGCATAGGCGTACATAACCACGATGGCAAATTATATTTAATATATAACATAGTAGCCTATATAGGTTAAATAACACTGCAACTGATCTAGGCTAACAGCTGGCGTGATTGCTTCAGGTGCACAATGGTGAGACGTTATAGGAGGAAAACCAACAAACAGTCATGGAGCGATGGAAACATACGACTGGCTATTGAGCTGTGGAACAAGGGGGGCGTTGGATATCGCCAGATTGCGAAGCAATTCAATGTGCCCTGGTCAACACTGCGAGATCGCATAAAGAATAAGAACAAAATCATAACCGGCGCTAAAAAAGGTTTTGCAGGGGGGTTTAGAACCATCTTCTCTGAGGAACAAGAAAGCGAATTGTGTCTATACATCCTCCGTATGGAAGAGGTCTTACTTGGACTGAGCAGAGATGACGTATGGCATGTCGCCTACCAGATGGCCGTGCGGAACAACATTTCGCACAACTTCAACAACCAAACTGAAATGGCAGGAAGTGACTGGCTCATGTCGTTTCGGTACCGGCACCCGGAATTATCGTTGCGAACGCTGGAAGCTACGTCGGCGGCACGAGCACGGGGCTTTAATAAGGCCAATGTAGATAGGTTCTATGCATTGTACGTCGAATTGATCGATGCCAATATGTTTGAGCCAGGCGATGTATACAATGTAGACGAGACAGGTATTACAACAGTGCAGGGTAGACCATCTAAAATGCTCGCCCGCTGCGGGAAGAAACAAATTGGGTGTCTAACATCGGCAGACCGAGGAACTCTTGTAACAGCAGTCATCGCCATGAACGCGGCAGGCAACTATGTGCCTCCCATGTTGATTTTCCCGCGAGTGCGCAGAAATTAAAGCCAGAGCTGATAGACGGTGCACCCCCGGGGAGTATATTTGCATGTCACCCAAGTGGGTGGATGCAAACAGATCTGTTTACAGATTGGTTCCACCACTTCATCGCTTTTTCTAAGCCAACCGAGAGCAAACCGGTACTACTTGTTCTTGACGGGCACGCGACGCACACCACAAACATTGCGGTAATTGACTTAGCCAGGCAAAACAACGTGCACATCATCTGCCTCCCGCCACACTGCACTCACAGGCTGCAGCCGTTGGACGTCGCATTTATGAAGCCTCTGAGCTCATATTACGACGAGGCGGTGAAGATCTGGCTTCGTTCTCATCCAGGGAGAGTTGTCACCATCCATCCGGTGAAACCGCCACCAGCAGCGAAGAAATACTTAGTTACAGCGGTCGGTTCAAAAGGTGTGAAGAAATCACGTGTTGTACGTGCGCAAGCTTCTTCTTCACCCAGTGACACAGATGACGGTATGCTTGAATGTAACTCTGACTCGGAAGATTCGGAAAATGAACCGTTGGTTCATGTTGCCCGTCGATCAGCAATCAACAAGAGGGACTACATTCTTGTCAAGTTCGCTAAGAAACAACGGGTATCGTACTATGCTGGAAAGGTGGTGCGTGTCGACAGGCATGAAGATGAAGTACAGACAAGTTACCTGAAGCGCAATGACGCATAAAAGCGACGCTGTCACATTCTGCTGGCCAGAAACCAAAGACCTGGCATGGCATGATGAGCAAGACATTGTCGCAAAGTTGCTAGAGCCAACAACAGTTGGTGACACAACTCGCACAACTAACAAGTTGCGTTTCGAATTTGACTTTGCATGTTACGAGAGCATGCTGTTTTAAGAGCCGTCTGACAAGCTGCATTTCGAATTTTGCTTTGATTGTTACGAGAGCATGCTGCTTTAGGAGCACGTTTCCAAATAATTGTTAATCAATCTTCCCGAAACTAGGTTTTTTAAACGAGGGCTATGTTTCAAGGCCTATTTATTACTGTACTTTCTTCACTTTTCTAATGAAAAATGTTGATTTGTATTTTTCTGGTGTTTCTTGTCAGTTCTAATAAGTATTATACGTGACCCTAGCCTACACCTACCAATACACATTATTATAATAATATACTCGTACACATATATGCAATTCAAAGTCTGCTCTGGGAGACTCTGTTGCTACGCCATACATGGGGCATAACCGCACACAGTGTGCGGCTTTGCCCCGTGCCTTGGGGCATGTTCGCACAAAGGTATACCTTTACATTTTACAAAATATTTAAATATCTGATGGGAAATGTGGCCTCTTAACAAACTAATATGATTGCTCTTTTTGAATGCCAAATATCACCCTCTTGGCACACACACTGCACTAGCTACGGCATGTTTCACCTTAAGTGTGCGGGCATGCCCCTACTTCCCCTACATACATATATATATATACTAGAGCGGTTCTCATGCCGGGAACATCGTCTGGCTGCCTTTAGAAAAACTCAACAACTGATCCTTCGCACCCGTCCTCTGTCCGTGAAGAAACAAGTAACATTCGCCATGTGTAATTGAGCCGTAATACGTTAACTTGTTCCCCAAAAGTAGGTATGATAACAAAGTAAACCCCCGTTAGAGACGCGGCGTGGAGGCGAGACTTACGGGTGACTGTGTCCGACGCTCACAGTGACGATGCCGGCAAACATGTCAAGGTAGCGGCGTCCCTCGTGGTCGAACAGCCATTGCATGTGGCCCTGGTGAATGAGAACGGGCCGCTTATAGAACGTCAGCGTCCCTGGACTCAGGTTCTCCCGTCGGATCTGTCCGACTCGGTCGTACGGCAAGCCCTACAACACAACGAGTACAACAAGCCCTACAACACAACGAGTACAACAAGCCCTACAACACAACGAGTACAACAAGTCATACAACATAACGAGTACAACAAGCCATACAACATAACGAGTACAACAAGCCCTACAACAATCCCTACAACACAACGAGTACAACAAGCCCTACAACACAACGAGTACAACAAGCCCTACAACACAACGAGTACAACAAGCCCTACAACATAACGAGTACAACAAGCCCTACAACACAACGAGTACAACAAGCCCTACAACACAACGAGTACAACAAGCCCTACAACATAACGAGTACAACAAGCCCTTCAACACAACGAGTACAACAAGCCCTACAACACAACGAGTACAACAAGCCCTTCAACACAACGACTACAACAAGCCCTACAACACAACGAGTACAACAAGCCATACAACACAACGAGTACAACAAGCCCTTCAACACAACGAGTACAACAAGCCCTACAACACGACGAGTACAACAAGCCCTACAACACAACGAGTACAACAAGCCCTTCAACACAACGATTACAACAAGCCCTACAACACAACGAGTACAACAAGCCCTTCAACACAACGAGTACAACAAGCCCTACAACACAACGAGTACAACAAGCCCTTCAACACAACGATTACAACAAGCCCTACAACACAACGAGTACAACAAGCCCTACAACACAACGAGTACAACAAGCCCTACAACACAACGAGTACAACAATCCCTACAACACAACGAGTACAACAAGCCCTACAACACAACGAGTACAACAAGCCATACAACATAACGAGTACAACAAGCCCTACAACATAACGACTACAACAATCCCTACAACACAACGAGTACAACAAGCCCTACAACACAACGAGTACAACAAGCCCTACAACACAACGAGTACAACAAGCCCTACAACATAACGAGTACAACAAGCCCTACAACACAACGAGTACAACAAGCCCTACAACACAACGAGTACAACAAGCCCTACAACATAACGAGTACAACAAGCCCTTCAACACAACGAGTACAACAAGCCCTACAACACAACGAGTACAACAAGCCCTTCAACACAACGACTACAACAAGCCCTACAACACAACGAGTACAACAAGCCATACAACACAACGAGTACAACAAGCCCTTCAACACAACGAGTACAACAAGCCCTACAACACGACGAGTACAACAAGCCCTACAACACGACGAGTACAACAAGCCCTTCAACACAACGATTACAACAAGCCCTACAACACAACGAGTACAACAAGCCCTTCAACACAACGAGTACAACAAGCCCTACAACACAACGAGTACAACAAGCCCTTCAACACAACGATTACAACAAGCCCTACAACACAACGAGTACAACAAGCCCTACAACACAACGAGTACAACAAGCCCTACAACACAACGAGTACAACAAGCCCTACAACACAACGAGTACAACAATCCCTACAACACAACGAGTACAACAAGCCCTACAACACAACGAGTACAACAAGCCATACAACATAACGAATACAACAAGCCCTACAACATAACGAGTACAACAAGCCCTACAACACAACGAGTACAACAAGCCATACAACATAACGAGTACAACAAGCCCTTCAACACAACAAATACAATAAGCCCTACGACACGACGAGTACAACAGCCATCACGACGATTAGGCAGTCACTTGTCACATTAAAAAAAATTTCAGTGTACACCATTCCATAGTGTACGCAGTATGGCGTAACGTTGTACATACACTTTAAGAAATCCAATAATTATATGTGTGTGTGTTTTGCTGACTGGGTCTGGGTTCATAGAACGGTTTTGTTTCATCCTGACCATAGGCGGTGGCTTCGGTAGATAGAAAGAATACCTCAACTTATATGTCTGTGGTCGTTTTGTTGCTTTTATCACACAGTGTGTGGTGTATTTATTACGGGCGTAGTTTCGAACGTTGATACGAGCATGTATAATGTTACACCAAATGAAGGCAGACCAGTCCTACCTTGTATGGCTGAGGCTTGAAGTCACACGGTGGTAACTGTGGCACGTCACTAGACGTCGCTGCTGTTCTCTCAGCAAACACGGCGCTGGGTGAGCAGCGGCCAACTACAAGAGAGAGTCTTGGTGAACACTTGCTAAATAGAACGTTCAGTGCTAGTAATGTGCCAGGTATAAACTAATTGACTCCGAAGCCTTAGCTTGGAACATTCTTCACACACGAGATAATGGTCAAAATATGCCAGCTGAACACTCCCGTGCCAAGTGCGACCAGTGATACATAGCACTTAATGTCAGTTTCCACGGAGACAATTCACAGCACACACAACGAGTAGATATGGTCGAAAATATAGTAAATTATACTGCTCCCACCCATGGCGCAACAACTCACGGGCACCAGTTGTCAGCATTACAGTTCACACCCATTGAGCAACAAACCACGGGAACCAGTTGTCAGCATTACAGTTCCCACCCATGGAGCAACAACCCACGGGCACCAGTTGTCAGTATTTCAGCTCTCACCCATGGAGCAACAAATCACGGACACCAGTTGTCAGCATTACAGCTCCTATCCATGGAGCAACAAACCACGGGCACCTGTTGTCAGCATTACAGCTCCTACCCATGGAGCAACAAACCACGGAGACCGGTTGTCAGCATTACAGCTCCAACCCATGGAACAACAAACCACGGGCACCTCCTGTCAGTATTACAGCTCCTACCCATGGAGCAACAAACCACGGGAACCAGTTGTTAGCATTACAGCTCCTACCCATGGAGCAACAAACCACGGGAACAAATTGTCAGCATTACAGCTCCTACCCATGGAGCAACAAACCACGGGCACCAGTTGTCAGCATTACAGTTCACACCCATTGAGCAACAAACCACGGGAACCAGTTGTCAGCATTTCAGCTCCTACCCATGGAGCAACAAATCACGGGCACCAGTTGTCAGCATTACAGCTCCTACCCATGGAGCAACAAACCACGGGCACCAGTTGTCAGCATTACAGCTCCTATCCATGGAGCAACAAACCACGGGAACCAGTTGTCAGCATTTCAGCTCCTACCCATGGAGCAACAAACCACGGGCACCAGTTGTCAGCATTACAGCTCCTACCCATGGAGCAACAAACCACGGGCACCAGTTGTCAGCATTAAGGTGTTTAAACTGAACGGACTGCACGGAGAAAGAGGCGAGTGACCGTCGATAACTAAGAGGAGATAGACTTACAATGCTCCAAGGTCAGTCTATTGATATATAGACTAGCTTAAACCCACCCGCGGGGCAACAAACCAGCGACAACAATTGCACCAGTACAGTATTTTGAACTTGAAGACTCGTTGTCATGACCATTGTTTTTTAGTAATTTTTTTTAGTAAATGGAGCGCTAACAATCAAAAACTTGACGCATCACACACATGTGTATTAACAAGCCACGCCAAAGGGGTGTAACTTTATTGATGTCTACGATTATGAATTAAAGTGTAACTATGCCACTGTTGTCGAAAGAAGGGCGGTGTTTCGCCTCCCGCGCAGAGGCAACCAAAAGGTAAGTTCTTACATGGCGCGGTACGCAGTCCTTAGAAATGCTCAAATTCAGAATAAAAACATTTCTTGAATTCAATTTGTGGCAAGCGTTGTTTTGTAAAGTAGAGTTGACTCTCGCTGAAAGGAACACGATGGACTTGGCAGAAGTGTTCCTTACGGATATTAAGATCGATTTACACTTCACCCCATAGCAGACTAGTTGATTCTAACGCCTACGTGCCTTTTCTGTGAGCACACAACCACGCTACAATTACTGCGGAAGGCTTCTCGAGAAGAATGCTGTTGTTGTGCGAGTTCGTTGTTCAAGTCAGCCTTTACCCAAGCACGGCTTTAGGTTACGCTAGCTCTCATGGACAACAATGAACAAATTCGTATTTCTAGATGAATGTTTAGCAATATATGTAAACAAACTAACGACGTTATATTGGCCTAAGTGCCCTGGCGTTGCCGTGTTTACAAACAGTAGAAGGTTCTCGGTTAGTGAGTTTACGTTGAGTAAGTTGTTTTGGTAGCGTATTTTCGTCACCACACGTGTACGTACTACGCTGGAAGGTCGATCAGCGCATGTCCGATATTCAACGACAGCAGTCGGACATTGGTGTCAGTGTTACACCCTCCATCGTATTGTTTAGTCAACGTCAGACATAGATAGGACAGCCAAAGCTACGAGCTATATTACACACGCCTGCGTGCATGACAGAATCATGCAACGGGTATGAACTTGACATTGCCTTGTCCACTAACTAATTAGTTACTCGGACTTCGTCAGATGATTTTTTTGATTTTATGTTCTTACCGATCGCGAATTTATAAATTCACCAGCTCGCTATCTGACGTGTTACTTGTGAACAGTGGCGATATGCTACTTGTAAATAGTGGCGATATGTTACTTGTGAACATTGACGATATGTTGCTGTCCAGGGGCGGATCCAGAAATCGAGTCTCGGGGGGGGGGCACAGAAACTTCCACTGACGGCCAAACCAAATGGTGTAGTAAAAATTTTGCCGCGTCGCCGTAACTCTCGGCTGGACTGGTGATACCGGAAGACGGGGGGGGGGGGGGGGGGGGGGGGGGGGGGGGGGAAAGGGGACTGCTGAAAAATGTTCGTCGCTGCGGTCGTATCTTCAGCTCTTCTTCAGCGCTTCTCCCGCCTGGCTCGACTGTAACCATCGGAAGACGAGGGGGGATATTGTTGAACAACAACATATTGTTGTCGCTACAGCGTCGCCGTAACTTCAGCTTAGTATAACCTGAACGGGGGCACATTACAAATGGTCTAGGAGGCACGGTCGTGTGGGCCCAGTATAGAAGGGCTGCGAGCACGCCTAATTCCTAAGGTCTACGGGGGCACTGTTGTATTGAGGATGATCTCAAAATGCCGATATACGAAACTTTACTAAACCGATGAAATGAACCTCAGATCCACACACTGCTTCACGAAATGTTGAACTACATCGACCTATACTACAGAATATGTTTTAAAGTAAAGTCGGGTGCGTTATAGAAGAGTTACACACACAACAAAGTCTACTTTAGAGAAGATTTTTCAAAGCACATGTATATATAACATGCATTAATCTACTGGCGGAGTGTTCCTCTCAGACGGACCGTTTATCCTTTGATTGTAGTTGCAAGTGCGGTAATGCATAGAGTAGGCGTTTCTAGTAAACCGGCGTTTATCAAGAAATCTGAAACATACAGTTCGTGGGACCTGAACGGTTGTGAGTCAGCGTCACCGAGTGAAATAAAGCATACACAGCTATAGTTACAGAGACACGCTGGAAACAGACCAACGCATCCGAGTGGAATAAGTACACGCTGTAATTGTGACAAAGGCACGCTGAAAAGACACCTAAAACAACAAATCCTAGTCGAATCAATTTCAAATCGGTAGTTAGAGAGACACGCTGAAAACCGACAATCGGCATCATATCTGCCTCTGCTACTCATGTAAACAACAGTTCATATTCATGGCAACGATGAAATGTCTGCTCATAATCGGGTGCGAACCGTGGACCATAACAAAAATCACTCAAGAAACAAGAATTGATGCGTGCCACCCAATAATGCTGCAAACCGTTGTTCTCAAGAGTAGGCAAAGATAGATCAGCCTATACATGCATCGACTCTCCTAAGGAACACGTTGGGACTGAGCAGGAAGAGGTATAAATAACATTGAAAAACACACGTCTAGAGACAGATGGTTAGACCCAGCACAGTTCAATGCTATTGGCCGGTGTGAGGGGACCTGTAGACATATTATTTAGTATCGTAATTGTCATCGTTGTCATAATAGGAGACTAATATGTAATTCATTGCGTGGAAAAAAACAAAAGTATTTAACCACTCGGCTCTAGTTACTTGTATAAATTTGCGATTGATAGCACTATATTTTAATACGATCAAATAACACGTCAATGGGCGCAGTGTCATTCTGATCACAATAGTGAGATAAAATGACACGCTAGAAGGTACAGTGGTGACAAACTGGTCGGAACAAAATACAATACTGAAAACATATACACACAGCTCGTCTTAGATATGTTTCCAGCGTGTATACAACTGAAAACTAATTAACAAATGGGGTTTCTTTGAACTATTCAATTTGAAATTAAATATAATAATGTATATATCTATATGTAAATTTAGCAAACTTGTCATATAGCCATAGGGAATTCCGACACAAAAATATACACAATATATATTTAATACGTAAGTCCCGACTGTAGTCTGAGAGTGTTCAGCTTTACACCCACATGGAACAAATCATCACTTCAAGTGGATATGTACCGCTGATGTCTCGGGAGACTGTGAGACAAAATAGCAAGTTGTAGAAATGTCGGCAGATACTTGAGTACCTCGCGGAATGACGTTTGGACACGTTCTTCGTGCATCATTACAACAATAACGCACGGTAGGGAGTGCGACTGTTAACGCGTGCTACACAATTAATAACAACGGCGGGCCAGCATTTGGTACAGAACCGGCGCATACCAGTTGGATGCAACTTATACGATAATACGGCATGCTGTTAATTGACGCGGCAAATATATATATGGCCTAGGCTTTTCCCTCTTACTGGATCTCAGTAGTGTACTCAGGGTTTTTAGTGCGGTAAATAAAGTAGGCTTCTATTGGTGCTAGGCGGAGTGACCCCCACCGATACGGTGTCAATGGCAAATATAGTGTCGGGAGATAGTTAGTACTGGTGGTTGGTAATACGTCTAAGACCTGTAGGTAGTGGTTAGCAATACCATTGGGGCCGGCATGCTTGCTGTGAACATGTATTTATGTTGTAGTTTATGAGTTGTGTAAACGAATAAAGCTAAATGTCATTAAGTTGGCCTATTTCAATCTACACTTGTCTTGCATTGTTGCTTTGCATAGGAGGATGTGTCAGGGGCGCATACATATATATGTGTGTCGGTGTGCTAACATTGGTGCTATCGATTTAATGCACGCGAGTCACGTGTGATCCATACAACATATATTAATTATAGGCCTACATAATTAAGTAATCTTCTAAATATTGATATGATTCTTATTAGGTTTTGAGGTTAACACGAGTACATAAGCACCTAGATTTGGGGTATGGTCGCCAAATCCCGGATGATGTGGTAATTCCAGTCGTTCTAATTGCCTCTCAGATAACGTGTATGCTTGACGGGTTCCCCAGTACATGCCTACACTGTGTTACTGCAGAACCTACCTGGATTTAGCGGTCGGCCTCTTCTCAGAACCCCTAAGCATTTGATAGTCATTGCCTCCATCTCGTCGAATGAGTCTGCGTCTCCGTGTCAGCTCGTGCACACACTGTCTCCAGCCTGTGCGGTTGTCACTTTCTGTCAACTGTTTTCACCCAGCCTGCACTGGAACGGGGAGTGGTTGTCACCATGTCAGTCAGCTGTCAATCAAACAATCTGTTCTACTTCTACTACACAACATCGGTGGCTCACGATTCTGCCGACTACCTAAATGGGATAGATGCGTTGTGCGTAGGAAAAAAACTCGCGAGCAGTGTTACGTTAAACTGCGTTACTTCAGGCTTTGCAACGATATACGCGTCGGTGCGTGTGATTCACATCGTATGTCAGTACTGGTTCAATACTGATATACAGTGCCGGTGTAGTAAGTTGAAAACACCACCCCTCGAAAACACTACGGTAGTGTTTTGAGCGTACCCTCAAAATACTACCGTAGTGTTCTAAGGGTACCCTCAAAACACTACGCTCAAAACACTACCCCTGACGTTTCTTATTCAAATGTTCATTTTCTCTGTGTTAGAGGCCATCCATGAAGTAGGTCTCGGTTTGGGGAAGGACGGGGGTATCCGCTCAAGCGCTACGAAGCTTTACATGGGATGGGGAGGTATGTGGGTAAGGGTTATGTAACAAATAAATGTCGCGTCAGGCTGTTGACATCAGACAGATAGTATAAATTGTTACGGCACTTATAAAACAATACGGTTCTCTTTCTGTTTGTGTGTTTGTCCGTGGTCTCATATCTCCGTTAGTTTTGCATGTATGAGGCTGACATTTTGTGTGCGATCTAGCGGGCCACTTCGGGTGGTTCACACATTTGATTTTTCCGAAATTAGTCCGGGAATGGGGATCCTGGGGTCTGGTGTATATATATATATGTATATATATATATATAATATATATATGTATATACAGTATATATATATATATATATATACACTGTATATATATATATAACCATTCAACTATTGTGTGCCATACAAAAAAGTAATTTTAGTAAGAACAAACTCTCAGGACAGGATGAATACATCTTAATGACATCGAAAGCACAAAGCACGGAGAATGAGCAGATGAATTAAACAGTTAACTTTGCCGCAATCTCGCAGCCTGCGTACATCTAACTCAACAGCATGCAACAACTCTTTCAAAATAAGCATGCAAGTTCGTTAGGTATACACTTTGTTTCCATTTCAGCACGCCCGGTACATGACAAAGGGGTTTATACGGAAGCCACGTCTTTGTGGTATTGTAATATGTGTACACAGATATCGTTGTTTGTAGTAGAGTAGTCATAGCCACAATCTCTACCTCAGTTGCCATGATCCTTTGTTGGCCATCCCGCTGGTTGAAACACATTGATTAATGTTTGCGCCATTGTAGTTGCTAAACATTTGACAATGTGTTGGTTCGCAGAGAAATGCTACTACCAGGTCCCGCACCATCTTGTAGTTCGCTTGTGTACCGGTCAATTCGAGACTCGTGGCTCGAAAAAACAGTTGCCAGCATCTGTGATGGCGTCCGCCGTCAGCTTTGGCTCGGTTAGATTAGCGACCTGCTGTCTAGATTTCATCTTTTTAGGTAACGGAAGGTTCAGGCGCCCAGCTTGGTATCTTCACCAGGCTGATATAGTTGGCACGAACGCAAACTGCTGTTTTGGTGTGATTTTTGTTAGCATTATATCAGGCATCTCGGTGTCAGGTTTCTCGGCGGGCAGGTAGAAATTCGGCGGCATGTCGGCGGGCGGGTTGAAGTTTGGCGGCATATCGGCGGGCGGGTCGAAGTTTGGCGGCTTGGCGGGCGTGTCGATGACTGATGGCATCTCGGCTGGTGAATCTGTACGCAGGGTGTCATGAGTCTCCTTTGGTGTCGTAGGTATGACCGAGTCAAGATGCTGTCGCTTACAGTAACGTTTCAGGTTGACACCGAGAGCTTTCTGTTTTAGAGTGATACCATCTTCACTCATGAGATCATAGGTGCCATTTTTTGAATGGCACCATGGTGGTGTAGGGCCAAGTCAAGGATCCAAGTCGTCCCGCCTTCCCTGTCGGCTCGTCGAATATTCTAAAGAAGCACGGAATCTCCTCTCTTGAATGCTCCTCGATCCCGATGGCGCTTCTGGCGGTCTTGTGCTTTTATTGTGTTAGTCACTACACGATGTGATGCGTCTTTCCGCATTTTTTCCATAACTGCTACACGTTCCGTGATTTCATCTTAAACAATGTCATCTTCAGGACTTTCTATAATGTCATGTTCATTCGCGTTTCGGCATTCAATTGGCAGTGGCGCTTTCCGTAAATTCATTAGAAAGAGCAGGGTGTAACCAGTTGACTTCCGCACACTGCTACGGAAGATAAACAGCACACCAGGGAGTGCCTGTGGCGATTCTCCTGGTTTCCCTTGCAGCACCTTCAACAACACGCTCTGAATCGCCCGATTGCAGCGTTCTGCCAACCCGTTCGCCTAGGGACGATATGCAGATTATGCACTGGTTATGCGTTGTTTGGCACCAGTTAACTCGTGGGGCCGCTTCGATACCGCGTTTGCAAATTCACGACCCTGGTCATTTATTTGGACGTCAGCACAGCTGTGGCGGCAAATTATTTCAAACAAAAACTTTGCCACACTGTCGGCAGATTTAGACTTTATGGGTTCAGCCTCAACCCGCTTGGTTTAGTAATTGACAGCATCGGCCATGTACTTATAGCCTTCTGTTGTCTCCGGCAGACAACAAAGGTTAACGTCTATTTGACTCCACGGCTCAGGTGGAACCGAGACCATGTGCAGGGAAGATGCTGCTTTGTGAACCCGCTGCGTTCGTTGGCAACGGTCGCATGTGTTCGTGTACTTTTTCACATCTCCTTTCACACTTGTCCACCAGTACCTCTCCAAGAGCTTTGCGCAGGTCTTGTCTTGGCCGATATGTGCACCCAGTGACTTGGATTCGATGGTGTTCCCTATCCCCTTGTGGCAAGTTTTCAGGATGTGCTGGCGGTCATTGGCATCGGATATCACACGGATTTATCGAACTGTAAGATACCAATATTGACTAGTATTGCCAAAATATAAAATCATTCATTCAGATCACACAGTAAACAGAATTTGCGACAGCGAATCTATGGAATTATATTACGTCCAAAAATGTCCCATGTTACGTGCTATTTTGTTACATGCATAATTTTTAATCTGCCAGGTGGTAGGTTGGCAAGTTTCAAAGTGCCATATCCGCACCTGATTTGTTAACATTTATCTACGTATTGTTCTTAATACTAGAACACATGTTGTAGGTATGCTGCCCATCAAACTGAGTGTATTACGCCCGAAATTTTTTTCGCATTTTTAATTTTCCGCTCGCAAAATAAATAAATACAAATTTCAAATGATAAACAGTTGCTACTGCCTGTAATTGGCATTTATTGCAGAAGCGCGCGTTCCTACCTTTGATGTGCTTGATTCACACGGTCTTTACACGCACACACATATGCACGTACCACGTACGTCGGTATACACACACACACACACACACACACGCACACGCACACGCACACGCACACGCACACGCACACACACAGACACAAATCCTGGTAATAATTATAATGGTTATTAACCCCGGGTTGATTTTGGGTAATGGAATATACAAAGTTCCCTTAAAGGTTCGAATGCGTCAATGACTTACTGAGTTAACAAACAATTCTCCTCTCACTGACCTTGCTACATTTTTGTTGAACTCTGCTCTTCTAAATGACTATTATATATAATGGTATTTTTTAAATACGACAACTCATTTGATATATCATAAATATGTCTACTAGTTTTTTATTTATTAAAAGTATAAATAGTCAAGATGGATAATTGAACATCTATAAAAGTATTTGATATGCACATCGGTCTTCAAATTGCATTTAAAATCATACTTTACATTAGTTTTATTCTCCTTAGATTTTAATTGTATAATTAATAATTAATCAAATCTATAGAAAATGTGTTCTCTTCAAAGCAAAAATAATTACATAAAAATTTTGTTTATTGACTTTACTTCATTGTAGTTGTACTCTGTTCTTTTATCTAGATAAATTATATTTAGCATGGCTGTGAAAAAAATTGTATTTTACTATATTATCAATTCATTCCTTTTGTATTCAAGGAAAACATAAATACCATAAAAGCAACATATTTAACTAATTTCGACAAATCTAAGCAACATCCAACGTTTAATGTAGCAATGACTTCCTAAAAACTTATTGTAGGTCTATGCGAGGAATACTTTTATTATGACTCATAAATGTGTCTTTTACCTGAGTACGGATCATCCGATGCGCGGGTGATGCTTTAATTAGCTACGCATTGTGGCAACAAACATTTCACAAGCTTTCATTGATGGTCTACATGATTTTATACCTGTCATTTATGGCGGCGATTGAGGATCGGAGGTTGTATACCCTATTTGGCGTAAAGGAGCGGTCTACTCTACGCGGCTCTTTGTGTATAACTGATCTGCGTACGCCGCACACGAATATACTAGATATTATTCAGCCAACGTAAATAACACTTTTGCACAAAGTAATTAAAAACCGAATAAAGTAAATAATACAGACGGTAATTACCTCCAGCACTGAGCCGACGGAGCCTGTGTTTGAAGTATAACTCTCCACCACGCACAGAAAAATTGCTTGCCTGGCGCTTAAAGTTGTTTTTCTTCCCGCAGTCATTCTTCAAACTCCGTGGATACTTTCCAGTGGTCAGATAAAAGATTATGCTATCAAAATGAAAGGTTGCCACTCCCCGTGGACGTCCCATGTTTGTCGTGGTCTATTTCACTAGATGCACGATGTTGTATAAGTTTTCTCAAAATCGAATGGCGTGAAAACGAAAAAATTACACTTGTAACAAAAAATCGATAGGCGTGAAAACTAGTTAGTTACAAATTGCCGCCTGGAAAAATTAACGGTCACCAAATTAACCAGATACATAATGTTCAGTGTGTTCTTAAAATAATCGAAAGGCACGAAAGGCACTATCCACAACACATTCGTTCGGCACAAAAACATATTAGTTACAAAGTGAACAATATATACATACATGGCTTAACATGTGTCTTTTTACGCGAGTACGGATCATCCGATGTACAAGTGATGCCTTGCGACAAAAACAATTAGATTTGTCAGTTAACGCTGGCGATTGGCACGATCCTAGCGTCTGATACAATTAATTTGTTCAGTGAATAAACAGCAGAATGACGCTTTGCCATTAATTGGACTAATACGTTGATGTGTTTACCAATATGAAAAGTCAATCAAATAACTGAAACATAACAATAATTTTTAAAGAATAAATATCTTGAACGTATTGACGCCCGTCTACCAAAATTTTATAATAACCATTGCATGTTTTTTGAAATAATAGAATGGCGAGAAAACAAGAAGTTGACACTTGTAACAACATATTCGATTGGCGCAACAACTAAGTACCTACAAAACGGGTGCCAAGTAACATTCACCACAAGCACGTCATGTTTTTAAATAATCCAATGGCGCGAAAACAAAAAAGTGACGGTTGTAGCAAAAAATCCGATTGGCGCAAAAAGTAATTAGTTACAAACGGCTGCCAGATGAAAATCAACACCTGTACGGCATGTTGTATGTTTCTAAATAATAAAATGGCGCAAAAACGGAAAGTTGACACCGACACACAAAATTTATCGGCGCGAAAACGTATCATTATCTGGATAGAAATTGGTGCCTTTTACGGTAACATTGAACAGCATGTGTAATATATATATATAATTTGTATATTACATATTATAATATATATATACGATTTATATATTACATTATATAATATATATATATATAAAACCTGTCTTAGTGGCCACCTGTCCATAATGATAACCTGTATATAAGGGTCACTTTTGAAAGTCCCGATTGACTTCCTATTAGTTTGCACTGTCCACTACCTGTCCATAACGGTAACCTGTCTATTGCGTATAACGGTCAGTTAATTTGGACCGAACCATTCAGTCAAGCTGCCGCTTGCGGGCAGGTCAAATGGAATCCATAATTTCCCTGAATAAAACGTCATCGCGTCGGTGTCATCTCGTGTACGCGGGACTATCAAATTGCAATCGAGTCACGCGTGGCGTCATCGGCTTGTTGCAGCCGCTATGTGGCTCCTTTACTCAGAGTAGACTCAGCTTTGATGTCCAACATGAGCTCAGAGAAGCCATGAGCAGGTAGCCACAGATGGAAGCGAGCCGTTGTAATATTTACCTAGGTGGCTTGGCGTAGATGGAGAGACTGCCTAGGTAAATATTACAATGGCCCGAAGCTCAAATTGTATTGATAATCCCCTGAGCAAATCTGGGCCAACGCTTGCCTTGCACTGGTTCACACCCTCCTGTTTCCTTTTGGACATCAAAGCTGTTTCTTTTCGTCTTTACGTGGACGAAAAAAAAACAGCTTAAGTAACTTTCCTCCGCTTTGAAACAACTCTTCACCGCTACACACATGACAACGAATTGGCATAACCCCTCTAGCAAGTATTGCATTGGTCAAATCGCATTTCCGATTCGCACGAGAAATTCCCGCGTGAAAAATGGTGGCGCCCATGCCTTGCTACGACAGTTACCTCTTGATCGCAACAAATAAAATTATAAAATATTCACGAATATTGCATCGCAAAGTTTGCGATACAAAAATGCAGTTGACTAGCAACCCGCAATATTTGCCTCGCTAAATGCGATGCGATACCGCTTATTTCGTGCCCTGTATTACTAATATTACTGTTAAAGGTTTGTATTGTTCACGACAGTACCAACTAGCGAACGTCAACGTAGCCATTCATAATACTGTGGCTCCACCTAGTGAGTATCCAAGTCATGCAACTCTCCATAACGGCAACCTGTCTATAACGGTAATTTTGCGCGGTCCCGACGATGACTGTTATGGACAGGTTTTATTGTATATATATATATATATGGGAATAAAATTCAATTAACCGGGTTTAGGTTTATAACAAGCTATTTAAAATATATAAATTGTATACCCTATTTAGACACTGATCATGAAATAATTAGACTGCCTGATATATAATTTTATAAACTTAGCCCTAATGAATAATGCCATTTCATACTATATTTTTTCCAGTCGTCCGATTAGTTACAAGGGTTATCCTAACCCCAACCATGACTAAATCCAAGCATAGCTAATAATAATAATAATAAACTTAATCCTAATAAATGGAGACATTTCACTCCAACTGTTTATTCTAGTCGTGAGATTTGTTTTATTTTTATTACCCTAACCCCAATCATAAATGACTCCAACTCTAAATAATAATAATAACCTTAACCATAATGAATGACATTTCACATTAAGTCGTCTGATTGGTTCCACTGATTATCCTAACTCCCAATTATAACTAAACAGAAACATAACTAATAATACTCATCTCAACTTAATTAATAAGGTCAGTTCACACTACCTATTTATTCCCGTCGTCTGATTGGTTATAACTATTATGCTATATATATATATATATACACACACACACAAACCCTAACCCACCATAACTCAGTCTAACCATTATTTAACTTAATAAACTCAACTATAATGAATAATTACGTATTCCCGTCGCCTCATTATTATTTCCGCCGTCTTACTTAACGCTATAACTAACCCTAACCGTAACTAATTATACTATTAACCATGTGCCTAATTAATGTTTTATGACATTTCACACTAACTATTTATTCCCATTGTCTAATTGGCTCCAAAGATTACGAACATTACCCCTTGTGTATAGGATGATTCCCAAAGGTGACTGGTGTACTTAGCAGGTAAAATATACTGACGGTAATGTTTTGAAATTGGGTATTGTTTTGAGTGTAAGTAGGAGTAGTGTTATGAGCGTAACCGTAGTGTTTTGAGGGTAGGCTCAAAACACTACGGTAGTGTTTGGAGGGTACGCTCAAAACACTACCGTAGTGTTTCGAGCGTCCTACACCGGATTAAGTAGCTGCGGGGCCCGTAGCAAAACGGTAGCATATTACACATGCCCCCCCCCCCCCCCCATACTACCATTGGCTTACATAGTGACAAAATAAACGAAACCCCCATACTATCAGTCTTACATAGTGACAAAAATAAACGAAAGTTATTGTGCGGAGAATCAGTCGCATCTATTATAGTAACAACAGAACCTTGCCAACAATACTGATAATTATAGTAAACGCCATTAAACTAAAACTTCTCCAGGCCACCAGACTAGTGTGGTTCAGGCTTTAGGTTACACATCGCGCCTTTAAGATGAGCGAAGTCGTTTATGATGCAAGGAAATGCGATGCTGTTTGGTATACCTGACCGTCTGCTGCACCGTCTAGAGAGAGTCCAACGGTCAACCGCTCGTGTTGTGATGCAACTTCGACGAGGTGACCGGCGATCTATCACTGCGGTCCTACAACAGCTACACTGGCTCCCAGTGAGAAAGCGCATCGAGTACAAGTTACTCATGGTTGTACACACGGCACTGTATGCAGGCACGCCAGTGTATCTCGCGTCACGGCTACATCGTTACGCACCACGCAGGACCCTACGCTCTGGCGGTGGTCTGCTTTTGAATGTTCCACGCGTAACCCTAGAACGTTATGGTCGCCGGGCATTTGCATGTGCTGGGCCGACATTGTGGAACTCTCTGCCTCTGGAACTACGCGCGATTGAGAACACTAGACAGTTTGGAAAATTATTAAAGACATTTCTGTTCTCAAACTAATATAACCAGACATCATTTATCCTTTGCTTTATTCATGCATATAGTTTTAATACATTTTTAGTCTTATTTATCTCAGAATAACATTTTAGTATCTAATCAAATTATTTAATGTAAATTAGGCTTTCATTTAATTTATTTTTAATTTATTTATATATATATTTGTATTATATATATTTTTTTCCAGTAGGTTCAACTGTTCAGCACCTTTGCTAATCGTTTATTTTATCATTGCATTTACCCGTAATTTTACTATACTTAGGCTTATATATATATATATGCATACACTATATACTAGGATATTGTTTCCTAATTTAATTTATTTTCTTATTTATTCTCTTAAAAGTGTTTTTATGCTTCTTAGATGATTGGCAATTTGTAAACACCCGTGAACGGGGGTCATTAGTCCCGGATTTGATGGTGAATAAATAAAGTTTATTATTATTAAGTAGTTTCAACCGTGCGCAGCAACTCACTCTCGATGCTCATCAATGTCAGCATATTCAAACGTTTCTGTCCCATCGTTGTTCGTTGCGCGTTCTTTAGGCGCCGCCACTTCGAAAACGAACGCTCGCCCGTGCAGTTTGTCACCATCAGACACAAATACATGCGCAGCATGATTTCAACGTTGGGAAAGCATGATTGCATGTAATTGTCCCTGATGAGTCGATACATGCGCAGCTCCACTTTTGGCAGTTCTTTGATTACATGTTATTTTTCACGCCCAGAATATTCGCATCATGTTTTGAAAATATTTATATGTTGAAAGCTGAACGTTGTTAAAGGGATTCTTTATAAGCTAATATACATCCGATGTGTACCGTATCAAAACGTACTAATTTCCCATAAGTACTTTCTCTGCTACTTACGTCTTGCGTGTTTATGCATAATTTGGGTGTTATCTGCACAAAAAGCCGATAAACAGTTGTGTTTACGCGAATCATTTTGAGCTTGTTGCCACGTGAATGATTAATTCTGCAGCCCGAGTATAATGAATATTCATGCACACGCAGAGAAACACGCGCAGACCGTTGACGTCACACGCACAGCTAACATATCTGATTTCGAGGTGAGTTGAATCAAGCAATGGCATTGTAAATAAGCAATATGTAGACATGTATATTGACAGCTATTTTTATAAGTGTAGGAAGCGTATGTATTGTTTATTTATCCTGCTTCCCAATGCAGTAAGCCGAGTAACGTTTCGATTAAATATAATTATAACGTCCGTCGACGCGGACTGCTGCAGTCGGTGTCGGCTGCGGCGGCGCTGGGATTGTCACTGTCACCGAGTCCGTCGAGCCTCTACTACAGTAAATAACATAGCCTTAGGCAAGGGTCTGGCCTTTCTAGTTAATAAAACTGCATTGTCCGGTATTTGACATTTAGTGAACGAAAATGCACACTAACATATCAGTAGATGCAACCATAACAAGATGATTAATCTGGTCGTGGATGTAATTTGTTTGCCTAAACTGGCTAAAGACTTAGGTATGTCAACAATAGAATATGTTATATCATCATTTAAATGGTGTTACATGATGGATAATGATATGTAGTTTACTACCCTTTTATAATTTTTTTGATATCTTCAATATTTGCGGCGTTATTCAACTTTTAAATTGTAAAATGGTGGCATTTTTTGTCTATTGGTTTTCAGTCCATTTCTTGTGCACAGTCTGCATCAGGACTGCATTTATTTGATTGGAAAATAGTAATAACATTGGAACCTTTTAACTTACGTATGTGAAATCAAAAATGGTGCAACCCTTAAGGAAATGTCAATTTTTTGTGACCTTGACAGTTGACCTACATTCCACTTTTGACCTAGATTTGGTCCACAGCATGGGATTAATTCTTATTAATGACATCATTTAGCTGAAAATTAATCAGATAATGAGCACTGTTAACGTTTGAATTATGAATATTGCCAATATAATGAATTTATTACTATGCAACCTTTAAACGGCTGTTAGAACTTGACCTATTTATTTGACCTATATTTCACATGACCTATATACCTGAATTTATGGCACAATTAATTCATAAACTCACCCACTGGATGAATCATGATACAACCCTTTAGGAAATGTCAATTTGTTCTTCAAGTGTGCACATTGTCATTCCACGTAAATTTTAGTTGAGCAATGGATGTGAAGTGACTATGATGCCAGACACTTCTGCAGAGATCAAAGAGCTTTGTCAGTTCCTGAAGAGTTGACCCATGCGAGCACTTGCCATTATTGACATTGGTGCAGGCCCACAGCTGTTTCCTGTTAGGCAGTCTTGTGCGTAGATAAGTCAGTAATTTGAAAATTTTACTTTACAAATACAATAGCAATTTCTAAATAAATATTCTTAGAATATTTTAACAATGATGATTTCTAATTGAATCATTTCATTTTGAAAGGTAAAGAAAAACAATTGCAAATTTTGAGCTGTATATATATATGAATGAAAGGTTGTCTGCCAAGGAGGATTAAGACTCAACATGGATGGCTTATTGCATGCAGTTGATGTTATGTATACAGTGACATCAAAGCCAAAGGTGTTCATCATCAACACAGAAACAAATGATCTAGACAAAGTTGATGCAAGTGAAGTAGTGATATGCCAAACTCTATGTTTTGCAGTTGTGTTTTGAAAAGTAATTTTGATTCATAATGGTTGTTTTGGTTGAACTGATTTTTGAAGTGACAATTTTGAAGATTAAAAAATGTATTAGAAAAAATAATGACATAGTGCACATGTTGTAGCATGAAGAAAGCAGCTAAACATGATGTTGGCATCGCTTGAAAGCTATAATAGCTGCTCTCCTCATGCTACTGACATATCTCTTCATGCCAATGGTACTCGTGTACTAACAATGTGCTGGGCTTGGTCGAAATCATTTGTAACCACATAGTGGCTGCCGGACTTAGGAATTCGTGTTAGAATATGGCATATCACTACCTGTAATACAGAAGGTATTGAAGTCAGTTTCTGAACAAATGACACAATACCTTCTGCCAATTCTTCAGGTGCACAGCCATTGCATAGATCATTCGTTCCTATGTCGATTAAAACAACATTTGGCGCCTCTGCACACACAGCTCCAAATTCACGGAACAAACCACCCAAGGTAAGCCCCCCATTTCCTAGAAAGACAACCTTGTTAAACATACAAGACAGGAGAAGGAAGGGACAGAAATAGCGGTACTCAGCATTGCTGGTACACGCTTCTGACATGCGACGCACAAAACTGTGCCCAACGATTAGCAGCTTGGCCTTGAGTGCTTCGGAATCCATTCTGAAAATAAAATAAAAAACAGTACATTTCTGCATTTTTTTAATACCACACTTCTTAATGCACATAACATCGATATCATTTCGGTGTTGTGATTCACGACAGAAGCCACGTGGAGGCGACAGTGTGAACATTCTGTCCTTGTATGTGAGTATGCAAGATTGTTTGATATATCGTAACTTATCTTTATCTTCACCACCAGAATTCCTGAGTATTTGTTACATGAAATACAAATCACAACAAGATATTATGATTCACATAAAAACACAACAAACAAAACAGTAAATATTATTAACATCAACAAAATAGATAGTCAACATGACTATAGACTGAATTATAAAATGTGAATTACAATAATATAGGTCTATGATTATGGGTGTCAGGTGATGCAAATTAAAGTGGAAATTTTAACTGTTCGTAATTTATATCATAAAAATACTGATACAGACACAGTAATAATATACACGTATTACATTTTATTAACACAACTTACTAAAAATTGAACTGTTAAAAATGTGGATTGTTCAGATTAAGAACGTATTCCTATATTTATTGAAAAGGAAGTACAGCGCACAGCCACAGCCACAGTCACAGATGTGACATCAATAGACATCGCTGTAAATGTCAGTTTTCAAAATTTCGTAACTTGTCCTAAAAATATTGATTACTAGAAAACAGTATTGCATGTATAACAAATATCCAATCACAAGTTTCTAACATTTAATTGATAAAAGAGGGATGGCACAGATTACAATATCGATCGCGCATACGTTAGAATGGCGCCTCGCCTCAGCGCATACATTATAAACAGCCGCTAATGCGCCGAGCGACATACAAAACGCATCAAACTGGCACGCTACCGGTCATCTAAGATTAGTCTTCCTTGCGCTCCGCATGGATATACAAGATTCATAGTTATACCATATGAAAGCTAGGATTCTAGTTTCACAAAGACACCTAAGCATTTTAAAGATACACGCTAAAATAGATTAATATTTTTGTAAGTAAACAACGCAAAGTTCACCAACCTTAACCCTCTCAAGGCCAGATTAATGCAAATATGTGCCTGTTATTGAATCCTATTAAATCGAGAGAATGTGCTGTGAGTGAATCATGTGATACACTCGGGTTGCATGAATGCAAATAAATAAATAATTTTTGATCCGACTCAAATAAAATTGTCACTACATTTGAAGAACTAATTCCTGGTGTAACTAGTCAGTATGTGACATATATGTCAATTTATTACCCAAATATGAATTGCTAAAGTTTGACAAAAATAAGACTTAAATAATTTTTAACAATTCATTTTTTAAAATATTTTTCATTAATAATTACCGGTTACATGCTGCGTATGAAATAAATGTTCATAAATTACTATGCTACAGAATGGAAAACTAATTAAATGTCTATGGTAAATAAAACTGAAATAATTTGTTTTTCAGAGAGCATGTATTTTCAAGATTTTATACAAAATGGCGTTCTTTGTGATCATAGCCGTCATCCCGTCTGAACTATTAAGTTTGTATTATATTTAAAATGCGTAATCATAGTACAAAACATTCCCCTTCGCTTCGGCTTCGATGGCAGCGTTCGTTATAAACTCGATTGGAAAATCCCATCAAAGTCCGAATTACTGGAGTTCGACATAATGACAATGTCGAGAATTACAACAAAGCTAAAAAACACCACCCACTTCGTTGCGCGGCGCATTAATATTTTTTTACAACAAAATAGACCGCTCAAAAGTTAGCATTTAATCGTAGAAATCGCCTGCGGACGCGTGTTTTTGAATAATTCCTGGATGCTTCCATGTTTATGCCCGCAGCAAATGTTAAACTTTAATCTCATTGGCTGAAAATCACCATTAAAATATTCACTGCGTGGCATAAAAGAGGGACCGGAAATTGTGTGTCGCTGCGTTCGACTACAAAACCGCTTGGTGGTTGGCGCTATTTAGTCATTGAAATCGCCATCATATCTCACTTTTGATGCTTCCCAGTGAAACTTCAATATTATTATATGCTAACTGCCAAAATAAATTGCCGTTATTGGATGACACTGTTTCGCGGTACCAGTTTAAATGTGCCCCTGTATTCGGGTTGATTCGGGCGTTCTGGCCGTGAGGCATACTCGGGTTGATTCGGGCGTTCTGACCACGAGAGGGTTAATATTGCCCGGCCGAATACAATGTAACAGATTTTACCCGCCGAGCATCTTCTGATGGCATTCATTGGTCGATATAAATGTCAACAGTAAAAAAAATTAGTATGCATATCGAGATCCACGACGTTTTCCGAGACCTGTGATCCAGCAGATCGACTGCGCGGCAAAAAACCTGCGCCATTTCTGGAACGCGTTAAACCGACGCTGAGCGGTGCTGCCGCCCAGCGGATGTTGACATACCAGTAAAGTAAAGGCTAAATTTGGGTATGTGTGTCTACGGGTCTTGCCTTTCCAAATTCCAGTCAGCCGTTTTTGAAAAGTCCCGTTTCCCCACTTATTTGAACCGAAACATAAAAATGTGAGATTCGTACGTTCACAGACTGTTTTTAATGCTACAGCTACGATTGTTAGTAAACCTAGCTGGCATGTCATCATTCAATGTAAACGTTTTTAGGTTTGTTAAAAAGTACACAATACGTACCATGTTGCCACGGAATTTTGCGATGCACGAATTTTAGACAGCAGCAGATCTGCACTCTAGCATACATAAGTTTCTATCCATGAATATATTTTTGTTAAATCTAATAATAGATCAGATCAAGTTGCACTGCTTCATGTGAATAGCACATTTGATAATAATAGTACTCGTTAAAACAAATGAAACATTTATTTTTGACATGTTACATTACCGTTACTATACACTTTTCATGAGAATGGCCCATGTGTATAATTATATACAACATTAATTATTAGAGCAAGAATAAAGGAAAATGTACAGTGCACTCTGGATAAGGTCGAACTTCCAGGGACCCATGACAATACTGATAAATGGAATTTCTGATAACTAGAAAGTTATCAGAAGGTCCCCTTATTGGGACATTTGCCCTGGACCGAGGAAAAGATTTACTTAACTTAGCAAAAATCCACTTATGTGAGTTCAAGTTATCTGGAGTGCACTGTATATGACCAATGCATACAGCTAATTATGTAGAAGCAAATTAAAAGTTGGCCAAAGTAATGGATTGGGATTTTAGTCTGACTTAATCAACATAACAAGGTTCTCTTGTATTTCTTTTCTATTTAGCCAGCTGTACACTTGGTGATAAGTCCCATAATCCAATATCTAAACTGAATTAATCTGCACAGTGTTGAGGTAGTTAACTCATATTTAGGCTCAGTATCATAAATTCAACTTTGTTTATTTGCAGGAACATTGGAAATAGCCGAGCTGATGGAAAGAGGAAATTGAAGAGCTCTACTTAACACTGCCATTAATTGGACAATGGGTCACCTGACATAAGATGATGTCTGACTTTGTTCTGCCCCATTCTGTTCTGGGAAGTTGTACCTCACTTTGAGTTTCAAATGGATGTGTGCATCTGATAGCTTTGTATATCAAAATACATAGCAGTGCTATTAATAGGACAATATGTTAACTGACACAGTAGTGAAGAAGATGTCTGACTTTGTTCTGCCACATTAGTTCCGTGTGGCTTCTGCTGGGAATATGTACATCACTACGTTTCAATAGATTTGTGCAATTGATCGATTTGTGCATCCAAATGCACATCATCCGGTCATTATGTTGCAAAGTAGGAGTACGTAATAACATTTATGCTCTCTTATGCTCATCATGTTTGGATTGTGTTCTACAGCATATTCTTCAACATTTGTTGAAACAAGTTTGTGTTAAGTGAACTATACTGGGAGTAGTGTATAAAAAGGTGTCAACAAAGTTGCTTTTACAATAATTTTGAAAATTAATAAAATATAAATGTTCCACAACATTCAAAATGTTTTAGGGATCTTTTTGAGCTAAATACACCAATGATGACTGAACACAGTGTTTTAAAATATGCATTTTAAAGGTTTGTAATGTTATAACTTTATTTCCACCGTACAATGGCCATTTTAATTTTTATTGAAACAGGAGTTCGACAGAAACTAATTCAATATCTTTTATTCTAAATGATGGGCAAAACAAATAATTATTGCATCCCCAGTACAAAATAAAACATGTTTTTACACTGATGCAATATACTTTGTCGACAATAATATGTTCTTTAGGGATCTACACTTTTCAAACTAAAGTTGAACTTTATGTAGATGTGAAAGTACATAACTACCTATCCTATCTTAATACCGCAAATTACATTAGTGATGTATAATGTGTTTATACTGGTTATGGAAATAGCAGCTGGATTTATGGTGCAAATAAAATTGTTTCATTATTGAATGTTTCTCGGCTACTGTAAGTTTCTGTTATCTAAACGCGTTTCATTAATACGTCACTTCAAAATGTATAGCCAGATGTATCTACTGAAAAAGGAACATGATAGTACCATAGTTTTTATATTCCAACAAAAACAATGCCAATCATTCAATATGACATCGGCGACTTCGTAAATGGAGAGGTGGTGTTTTTTATATAAAAATCAATCCGTCTGTCATGAACTGTCGCTATGTTCATTCTCCGTTAATTCCATATATCTTCCTTCTTTTCTTTGCTGAATCGGTGACATAAACAGCAGCTGGTCCACGTATCGTTTTGATAATTTTATCGGTCACGACTCGTTCGCATGGCGGTGGCTAATCCATATACACACACACATATTGATGACGTATTTCTTGGATCTATTAACTCGGCGTAGCTAATCAAAATCTGACGGACAGTTCCGAATATTCATGAGCATGCTTTATACGGATCGTTAAGGTGGGCCCAAAGTAGAAACTCCGCGTACGCAGAGTTATTGTTTCGATATATTGTCAGGGTCATTAGTGATTAATAAAACATAATTCTATTGAAATAAAGACATAGAATTACATGAAATAATCATATTAACAGATTACCTAATAATTCGTACATTACAAAGATATTAAAATTCTCAAAGAATCCATTTAATTTACGGTATGTTTCCATACGCCAGCCTTCTGAGTCGTGAGGTTGAATGGACAGAGTGTGTAGCTCACAGCTTCGTTATCTTTGTAACTCTACAGGATCTCCATTTGGGGTTCGGTGGGAAGGAAGCACGCCTGGCCGTGTGGATAATGGTTCTTCATATCAACATCGCTCTGTGCTGATCGTGTTGATAAAATTAATGCATCTGTAAATCAATTCCTCTTTATAGTGGAGCCGCTTAGAGGAATGATCGTGACACGTTGGAACAAAGCACCAAATTTGGCATAGTTGTACCTTAAGACCGTAGATATTTTTTTAGACGGGGCTGCCCGATTTTAAAGGTCAAGGTCAGGCCAAGGTAAAAAATTAATAATGTTATCCCATTTCTACCAATTGTCCAATATTTCGAGACTTAAATTATATTTTTAAAAGTTTACAAAGGCTGCTTTATATATTGAATCACATCTTTCCACAGGATGATTTATTAATTTGCATACATTCAAAATGGCCGCCAAATTAAAAAAAACATAGATCGTCTTCTTTTTATCAGGGCAATTTCTAGAGAGGCCCCAAACAAAATATTTTGCACACGTATACTTTATGACCATATATAACGTTTGAGGGGGCTGCCCGGTTTTGAAGGGCAAGGTCAAGGTCAGATGAAGATCAAAATTCAAATGATGTCGTAATTCCATTTCTACCATATAGTAACACTCAAACAATATTTATTTGTGTTTCGGAAGGTTACAGTATGTTTGCCAAAATCTACTTCCCGTCGTATACTTTATAAAAAATTTATAATGGCTGCTATGGTGCGCTAAACTAAATACTCTGCTGGCAGTTTTACATATAATTTTCACATAAAGGTAAACTAAATATACGTTTTAAACAAGCAGAGCATACACGGCTACCATTGGTACAATAACTACTATTTATTTAAGCAGTACAATAAATCATTATCACTTGAAATTCGACAACTGATGTCCAAAGAGCAAGCGGGTGTATTATATTTACCGTCAAATTAACACGATAATAATGTCAAATGAGACATTTGTTGGCAGTTGGTTTCGTTTACCGATACCTAGTTAGTGCTTTGTGACTTTCGTTGGACTGAAAGCCGATTCGTGTTTTGTGTACAATCTTCCTACTGTATGCGCTTAGTAAATGTGTTTGTCACAACGTGCTTTGGTCTTTATAAGCTTAGAAATAACAGAAGAACACACGTTAAACATGGTGCCCCGGGTGTATATAATTACACTATAGACGAAGCAGCGATGGACAAACTGTTGGCTCCGGATTCTCTGACAGAAGGTGGAAATTTGCCGGAACAGTGGAAGCGGTTCAAACCACGTGCGCTCGCGTCGTTCTGTCTGTTTACGTTCTCTATATGTATATATATAATAGAGCGCACGTGGTTCAAACGAACACTCCAGCAATTTCTCGTGGCGACAGATAGAGCAGACAAAGCTGATCCTGTCAAGATTGCATTGCTTCTGAGAACAATAGGTCAGCGAGGCAATGACATATATGAGTCATTCACATCAACATATGGGAGATAGAATTAGACAAAGACAAATATGACAAAGTGGTTGAGAAATACGACCAATTCTGCGCCCCACGTGTGAATGTAGTGGCCTTGAGGCTTGACACATAAACTACTGACGCTGAAGCAGGGCCAAATGACTATCGATGAATACGTCACAGCATTACACAATGTAGCGAGAGACTGCAAGCCTGGTAACAAAGAACAGTATGACAGAATGATGATACAAGCATTGTTACTCGGTGTTGAAAGCGACAGGGTTCGTAGACGTCTGTTTGAACGTCAAGAGTTCTCGTTAGACGAAGCTGTAGCTACTTGTCGAGCGATGGAAGCCGCGAGGGACGATCTCAAAACGTATGAAAACCAGTCGGAGTCGGTTCATGCTATAAAATCCGCGTCGCACCGATATGCTAACAACTTCAAGTCTAAAAGTGGTGCTCGCATGAAGCCAAATGCTGAGAACTGTAATAAGTGTGGTGAACACCACCCTCCCAGAAAATGTAAAGCATACGGGAAGGAATGCTTCAAGTGCAAAAAGGTGAATCACTTCGCAAAATGTTGCAGTAGTAGGACCGTGAGAAACGAGAAAGCAAACCTAGTGAGGACTTCCAAGCAAGAATGGAACTATTCGTCTGATGAATCGACGAACTGCATACACGTATCGACATGTGACCGGAAGATGATCGCGACAGTACCAGTAGCGAACGGCAAGGTTCAGAGAAACCTTGAATTTCAGCTAGATACGGCGGCAACATGCAACATGTTGACCCGCCGAGATTATGCCAGACAGTTGGTGTACCATGACAGTAACAGACAAAAAGAATGACAAACATTCACTGGACTTTTTGGTGATGGAGACGAAACAACATAGTCTACTATCACTAAAAGCGTGCATTGATCTCAATGTCATCACAGTGAATGACTCTGTTCACATGGTGGCAGACGAGCCACTCGAGAACATTCTTGCGGAGTATGAAAACGTGTTCAAGGGTATTGGATGTTTGCCGGGTGAATATGGCCTTGAGCTAGACGAGTCCATTACACCAGTGCAAGTGCGACCGAGAAAGATCCCCCTTTCCATGAAAGAAGAGGTCAAAACCAAGTTAGATACACTAACAAAGCAGTGTATCATCGAGAAGGTAGAATCGCCAACTGCATGGATCAGTCACTTACAACCAGTAAGGAAGACGAACGGAACCGTCCGTCTATGCCTTGATCCTCAAAACCTGAATCTAGCGCTCAAAAGTACTGCCCCAGTTGGCGGAAGCCAAAATGTTCAGCTTATGTGACGCCAAGGATGGATTCCTACAAGTGAAATTGTCAGAGAAAACAAGTCATCTAACCACATTCTGGACCCCCTACGGCAGATACAGATGGAAGAGAATGCCATTTGGTATCTCGACCGCACCAGAAGAGTTTCAGAGGAGACTCGCGAGTGCCTTGGAAGGACTCAAAGGTGTATCAGTTGTGGCGGACGACATACTGATATACGGGAAAGATCGAGCAGAGCACGATGACAATTTGAGAAAATTTATCAAACGAGCTAGTGAATGTGGACTGAAGCTGAACAAGAAGAAGTGCAGATTTCACATGACAGAACTACCGTACATAGGGCACATCCTTACATCAGTAGGTGTGAAACCGGACCCCAAGAAGGTGTGTGCAATCAAAGACATGGAAGCGCCCCGAAACTCGGAGGAAGTGAGACGTTTCCTAGGACATGTGAACAACATGGCCAAGTTCCTGCCGAACTTATCAGCCGAGAGTGAGCCATTGCGTAGACTGTTGAATCTACCCGACAAAGAGTTCTGCTGGGAAGTAGACCAGAGAACTGCGTATGAGACTTTGAAACAAATGCTCACGTCAGAGTCACTTCTGCAGTATTACGACAGCCGTAAGCCGATCGTAATCCAGACAGACTGTCCAGTGACAGGCACGCTGTATGTCAAGATACAGAAGGAGACGGAACGTAACAAATTCCTACAAGAGTTATCGGAAGTCATCAAGAATGGCTGGCCGAAAGACGTAGCCGACGTGCCAGAATCAGTAAGGCCATGGTGGACATTTCGAGACGAACTAGCGATTCTCGGTGGTGTTGTCTACAAGGGACCAAGATTGGTAATCCCAACCAGTATGCGTGGTGATATGCTGAAACGTCTGCATGTAAGCCACCAAGGGGTAGAAGCAACCCTACGTCGTGCGAGACAGACCATGTTTTGGCATGGGATGGCAGTAGATGTGAAACAACAGAGTGCTAACTGTCAGGCATGCAGAAGAGATGCTCCAGAGCAGATGAGAGAGACCCTGCATAGCCACGCCATACCAGATCAACCGTGGAGGAAAGAGGGAATGGACATATTTACCCACAAGTCGATCAACTACTTACTGATCACAGACTACTTCTCAGACTACTTCGAATTTGAGAAACTGAACGATATGTCAGCAAGGGAAGTGATCGAGATCTGCAAGAGATGCTTTGCGAGACTGGGAATACCGGAAATTGTGCACTCAGACAATGGGCCTCAATTCTCCGCACGAATTTGCTGTCTTCAGCAATGAGTGGGATTTCCTACACACAACCAGCTCACCATATCACTCCCAGTCGAATGGGAAAGCAGAGTCAAGTGTTAAGCTGGCGAAGAGACTATTGAAAAGAGCTGCAGATCCGCAACTTGCGCTGTTAGAATACAGAAACACGATCACAGCTGGTATGACAACAATCCCAATACAGAGACTGTTACATAGATCCACAAGATCTATCATACCGCAGCTGGACTGTGGTCGAACCGATGACAAACAGAGCCGTACTGGGAAAGAGAGGAAACTCCGAAGGGCCCAGTACCACTATAACAAACATGCGCGAGACTTACCTCCGATCAAAGAAGGTACCCCGGTACTAGTGAGAGACTTCACATCTCACAAACGAAAGTGGAAAGACGCACAGGTGTATAAACAACTAACCGATCGTTCGTATAGTGTTATTTCCCAAGGGGAAGTGTTACGTCGAAACCGTAAGCACATGATACCACAAGACACAACGACAGAAGTCGACAATCCGATCACTACGGATGATCCGCTGAATCAAGACGATACCACAGTGCGATCCGTTCCTGTCGATCATCAGGAAATGAAAACCGACAGCAGCGTGCGATCAGCCGATGATAACGTTACTCAGACTGTAACAACCAGAAGTGGCCGTCTGATTAAGCCACCTGCATGGCACAAGGACTATGCCCTCTGATGCGAACATTCGTTCTTAAGACGAACGGGGATGTTGGCAGTTGGTTTCGTTTACCGATACCTAGTTAGTGCTTTGTGACTTTCGTTGGACTGAAAGCCGATTCGTGTTTTGTGTACAGTCTTCCTACTGTGTGCGCTTAGTAAATATGTGTTTGTCAAAACGTGCTTTGGTCTTTATAAACTTAGAAATAACAGAAGAACACGTTAAACAACATTCAGCTGCACGCGTGTAATGTAACATTGAACACTGATACGCGGTGCACATCTACATTAATAGAGGCATTTAACATTTACTTAATTAATTAACTAAGCGTCAGAAGTTTGAAGAGCTCTTCCATGTTTGTGACATCCTCTAAGAAGCCCGCAAAGTGCATGGGCAATTTGGCATCGCGGGACACCTTTCTGCGGACGCCTTTCCCTCGTTTTTCTCGACTTGTGGCTTTCAAACTGTCAGGTCGGTATGTATCTCAGACGATGTCAACCCTAGAGCAGCCATGAAGTTGTCTTTCAGTCCAGGGAACGAAGATGGTGTCACTGTATTCATCGAATGTCGATGTGTTTTCTAGTGGTAGGGGGTGCATTATCGCAGCACCATCAACCACTTTGGCATCAGAATGAGAGGGTGCCTCTTGCTGGACATTTGGTTCAGTGCAATGCAACAGCTCATATTTGGTGCTTGTTAGTCGAAGTTTCCCATGCAGGGACAATGCTGGCGGCCACAAAACGGGTGGTTTCCTCCTGTTTGGTGTTACGGACTTGTGCAGCGATGAACAGCTGGCTGAAGAGATTACAGTCACTCTTCATTTATTGGAATTGTTGTTTCGCCTGCAAGTTCGTCGTAATGGAGTGAGGACGCTTGAATAGGGGCTTACTGGCCTTGTGGATGGAGGTCTTCCTTTTGAACAAGCACATCCTTGACGTATTTGGAATACTGCTCTTTCCCAAAAAGTTTCATGGAGTGCAGCTAATGCTTGCACTACCATTGCGGTCGTGCAATCATGGGTGTCCAGGGTCATTAATTTGTGGTGAAGCGCGTTTCTTGATATTCAATAACCGTAAATATTACACTAAAACAACTTTTATAACACTCAACCACTAAAGCTATGATATAAGAATGAAATAATATTTATACTATAGTTAGTGTTATCTTCTAGACAGATGTAGACACCTTGCTTGTATGTAGTGAATGTGATAACTAAGCGTTAGCATCGTGTACCAAACTGTCCTCCATTTTGTATTGCTCCTTTAACATCCACTGGGTGACAACACTTAGTGTAGCTGGTAGTGCATGGACAGATGACAGCACTACATGGACTAGAAGTCCATGTACTACTGTAGCAGATGCTAGATTTAGTTGTCCAGCATAAGGATCATTCTGAAATCATTGTTCGTATGGCGGCCATCTTTTAATACAATATGGCAGACTTTTGAAATTCTCATAACAGAAGTGGATTCCTAGCCTCTACATATGTTGGTGTATGCACCATAAGAATGTGTATGCGCCCCTGTCACATACACCTTCCTGTGCAAAGCAACGATACAAGACCAATGTTGATTGAAACAGGCCAACTTAATGACATTTATTCATATAGGGAGGAGGGTGGGCAAAACAAAGATAATAAATATAACTAAATCGACATAAAAACAGAACACAGAATTTTGGTTATTGACGAGTCAATATTATACACTGAATCAAACCAAACCAGAGAGTGAGGCTGAATTTCCTTTGTGGCTGGCCTATATAGCCCCTATCACTCTTTTACATATCCCTCCGCGTTGTTCTCAGCTTGATCACTAGGGAAACTCCAGGCCTATCTACTAGAGGACGGTACCATTTGCCCCTTCACTACTATCAATATTGCATCGCTGCCTCACACAAAATCAATTTCTGGGTTGAATATAAGCTTGAAAAGGCAAATTCCTGATAAACACATATTTTGTATCTTTGACCTTGACTTGACCTCGATCTTGACCTTCAAAACCGGGCAGCCCCTCTCAAAAGTTTTGTATGGTCGTAAGGTTTATGTGTGCAAAATATTTTGTTTGGGGTCTCTGTGGAAATTGCCCTGATAAAAAGATTTTGCTCGTTTGGCGACCATTTTGAATTTATGCAAATTATTCAATCATCCTGTGGAAAGGAGTGTTTTCAAAATTTAAAGCAGTGTTTCAAAACATTCAAAAATAGTATTTATAGTTCGAGATATTGGACATTAGTAGAAATGAAATTTTAATGTTAGTAATCTTTGACCTAGACCTTTATAATCGGGCAGCCCCCGCTCAAAAGTTTTGTATGGTCCTAAGATATATCTGTGCCAAATTTGGTGCTTTGTTCCAGCGTGTCACGATTTCACTAAAATTTTGACTTCAGCGATTCCACTATTACAATGGTGTCTTTGCAATGATCCTCGGAATTTTCTTTCTTGTCTAATTATTCGTAAACAAGGGAAGAAAGCCATAATATCATTTGGTTGAATAACTCTACATTAAATTTGACACGATACGGTGCTTTCCTGTTCTTGGGTCATTTATAATTTAGATAAATTAATGTCCGTCCTTTCTGTGTTGCTCTGCGGTGGTGTTCAGACTGTCTGCGAGGTGATTCTTTAAAGTCTGAAAGATTATGTTGAGTCGTCTGTGTTCAGAACTCGTTATAAATGTCCGTGCAATCTCAGGATTCTTTGCCTCGTTATAAAACTGTCAAAGTGTATACAGCTAGGGTCCAATCTCTTTTATGTTCTTGTTGAACTCATCTCTTGACCGTATGCTACTCCGTGTTGGGATGTTCCATACTTTCATTCAACCTCAAGAACTTAGATTTTTCACATTGCCGTTTTACTCGCTGTTTTCTCATTGACAGCTTTCCACCAGTTTTCACATGGCCACATTTTGTGCTTCTTCTGAATGTTGCCTCGAACAACTAGTGGAATTATGTAGTGGGGGCGATATAACAAATGAACCAGCGGCACTTTTTGGGAGCCCCATTTTACCTTTTGGACGGCTTGTTTTTTTTCTTCAGAAACAGTCACACGTGAATTATTTATATGTGGTGGATCACACAAATTCTAAACACATCAAAAAAGCATTGTTCGTTTATGCAATCGTCACATGCCCATGGTTGCATTTCGTTTTTTAAACATGTGGCAGTAAGGAGATTACGAGGTGGCTGACATTCTGTCGAGTGTGATGTCGTACACCTTCGCTGCCTAAATTGTCTTCTGGCGTTCAGTTATAAGGGAGATCATAGAAGGCTCGGGTTGGACAATTGGCGACCAAACTCGGAGCTCTTGTTCCCTTTTGTCAGGAGGTGCATAGTTGGGGACGTTAGAGCATTATAGGGACTGTTTGGTTCAGATTCTTCCAAAAGCATCAAATTTGGGCCAGATGTCGTCCATACCATACTTTTTCGATTTTTGACGGGCGCCAAGAAGGGCGCCCTCCGGGGCCGCCATTTGGCGAAATCCAATATGGCCGCCACCCGGATGCCCGTCAGAAATATCGAAATAGTATATGGTATATGAATGACATCTGGGCCAAATGTTTTGCTTTTGGAAGAATCTAAACAAAAATATCCCTACCGACGAAAGCCACCGCGTTATGCAAAGAAATTGTCATCGACAGGAAAAAGTGTGCGACTGAGAAGACGCATATCGGGGGGGGGGGGGGGGGTCACTGGAAGCTGAGATGAGGCGAGAACAGCTCAACCTCCTCGATCGACTCCACTGAGAGATGGAACTAGAACGCGTCCCATGGTTGGAGTGAACGACAAGTTCGGGTCTTATAGACTTATATGGACCGCCTGGATTCGCCAACCAATGATTAGTATATCGATCACAACACGTATGGTGGAGGTAGGGAGGGAGGGAAGCAGGGAGGGAGGGAGGGATGGAAGCAGGGAGGGAGGAGGAGGGACAAATGGAGGGGCTGAGAGAGGCAGGGGAGAAATGGGATAGAGAGGAAAAGACCGAGAACAACAGCGTGAGAAAAATTGCGTGGGGGACAACTCATGCAGGTCGCGGAAACATTGATTTCTTGTTTAATATATTACTATTTGTTTTGTATACATGAGGAGGATATACGTACATACATACATTAAACTTTTAAACAGTGATGGACCGTACTAAATTACCCCATGGGGATGCGTCTTGTCTCATTGTTTGGATTTTTGGGACTCATTTTTTATATAACTTATCTGGTTTACCTAAGTTAGTGAACACAGTTTTACCATGGGTAACACACACACACACGCGCACACATGCACACACGCACACACACAAACACATTGATGTTTGTACATAATATAAACACACTGTACGCAGGGCTCCACTGCAGCATTCAAACTACATTAGGGAAGCTGGTTAAGGAGCCTGTCCGTACTCTATGGTGCGGGCACGCTCTCGTAAACTCAGTATTTACGGACAGGCTGCCTGCCAGATTTATGTACAGCCAGTGCTGAATTTAGGGCAGAGCAGACGGGGCTGTTGCCCAAGCCAAGGGCCTTAATTCCTTCATAAAACGTTTTTTGGATAATTTAATTCTTTTGGATAAAAACTTTAAAACTGTTTTTGAGACGTTAATTGAGTGCTTCAATGAGCAGCAAAAAACATAGAAATCTAGCACAACGCAATACGCGCAAACTTAGTAGGATAGCCTGGGTTTACATAGGATATCGGATCGGATTCACCACAAGAAGTAGGAGATAGTAAAGCCACCTAGCGACTATTCAGGAAATACACGAGCGACCAAAACATCGACTACAGCGGCAACAGGAAAAGGCATCAATCGTTCGATGCTCTAGATCATTTATTATTCATAATTTTCAGTTAATATTAGCAAAAACATTACATGGAAAGTCTATTGTATATTGCCATATTTCTACTTTGCTGCATTTAATCAATAACAGTGTTATTGAAATTGGTACCCGAATGCATGTGTAAATATTAGCTGATCCCTGGATGAAAACAACCATGGCGGAAGGAGGCGGTGGAAAGGAAGAAGGGAATCCATTTTCGTTTAGAAAGTTTTTCAAGGACCAGACTGGAGACGAATCTAACAGAGAAACCGATTTTGCGTTGCCTGACGTATCAAACACACAAACCAGGAAAACACCACGGAACCAACAGGAACGCAAACAAGGCCAATGTGGCAAGTGTTCCCGGGGCCGGACCTCGGTTTCTATTCTATTTCTAGGCACTTATCATATGTAGAATCCAGACCCACCTCGATTTCGCCGTTATAACTTGAGTTATGCCTAACTTTGACACCTCAGTGCGTTAGTTCCATTATTGGTAATCATGCATCTTGTTACCTAATTTTTTCGACGCTGCCGTATTCGTTTCATCATTCCCCATCATTATAGACACAAAACCGAACTGTATCAGTGTATGTGTTAAATTTATTGTGTTTGGGGGACTTTTATGCAACAAAACAACACTGTTTGACAGGTGCGTGTTTTGTTGATATGACGATCATCCGAAATGTGTCGCGGTGCCATCACAACCAGAAAGGCAGTACCATCACAACAGGAAAGTTACAAAATCACTGTAACTTTGTCTGTTTCATGACATTGTTGTCGAGATAATTGTCAGTGAAATGGTCTTTTAGGTGTAATTTGTTTGCGATTTTTAACATTAAAATATAGATTTATATATTTTGTATCTAAATTCAACATTTCAATGAGATTTCAGAATACGTGCGTAAAGCAGAACTAGATATGCATTAGTGGCATCGCCTTTCCGGTTGTGATGGCACCGCGACACGTTTGGAGTAGATTTCGGATGATCGCCATATCAACAAAACACGCACCTGTCAAACAGTGCTGTTTTGTTGCATAAAAGTCCCCAAAAGACAAAAAAAATTACAAATACAATTCGGTTTTGTGTCTGCAATGATGGGAATTATGAAACGAATATGACAGCGTCGAAACAATTAGGTAAAAAGATCGTTTAATATTGTTAATAATGAAGGCCAAGAAGATGCAGAATTACCCCATTATTCAGCATTATCACAGGCATATTAATGTTTAAGAATATTGCGTGTTAGTGCACTTTTGAGGCATAAATAGCGCTCCGGTTTGCATCAACAGACGCCGCTATATCGCTCATTTTACGAGCGCGATGTGGTAACGCACGACAGCAGCGGGGCAGACTAGCGCAAACCGGGTCGCTATTTGGGCTTCAAAAGTGCACTAAGACACAATATTTTAATAATATAATGGAAAGATGTTGAATGATTGAACTAATGCTCTGATGTATCAAAGTTAGACAAAACTCAAGTTATGACAGCGAAATCGAGGTGGGTCCGGATTCTACACAACTTCACAAGAGCCTATTTCTAATACACAGAGACACCGTTCTACCATATACGGACATCCACCATCTTAAATAAGTTTTCGAAAATGAGACTGCGAGTAAATAAAGACACGTGCGTCGATATAGATAGCCATTTCTATGTTAATGTGTCTTTTCTTATGTCAGTTACAAGCACGTTTTGAGACATAAACATTCGTAAGTACCTATACGTTTATACAGTTTGCTGTTTATAGTATTAAGTTGATACAATTTCATGCGATTTTGTTCAACATTATTAGAAAAAGTTGTTTTTGATTGGAAAGTTTACGACTATGGAATGGTAAAAAACAATCAATGACAGGCACCACCGTTGAAGGCTCACAGCATGGCAAAACGCAACAAAATTGTAATGTATACACAATGTCACATCACTGAACTTTATTATGTATTGGCAGCTTTACAGGAGTTGACTATTACGAATAAGTTCGTACAGTTTCGCCCGATAACGTGAAATATGTCATAGGTTTACACCGACACATAGCGAATGTGCTACACCGTCTTTAGTTCACGCTAATATAAATGCATACTGTTGCATAACATTAATTTAATATCTCGCAAACATCGTTATGCCTTATTTCCTGTGAATAAGACTAACGAAAATAGTGAACAGTATTTCTGATCTTTCTGTTTGGGTGCATACAATTATACGAACCAATTATATTATCCACAAGTGGTAGAACATATTTATATTTTAACACTTTGAATGATAAGGCCATTAATTTGTATCAATTATTTCACAAAGAATTTTCCAGCAAAATATGCAGAAAAGAAAATGTAAAAATATTGGATTGGTCATTAAAAAAAATCAACCATGACGAAAGTAGAGAAGTTGTAAAAAATATTTACAGATATATATTGTATTGTGTAGTGTAGTGTAATTTATTCCAAATTCATCTCCTCCATTTGAGCTTACCAGACCAGGAGATGGCTTACTATTTTATTGAGAAGTGATAAAATGATTCTTGAATAAACTTGTTCATATAATATCCATATTGTCTAGTTTTCAATCACAAAAACATTTGCCATATTAAACAATCATCAATTTTGATTAAATTACTGCAAAGCTTACTTGCATCATCAGAATATTGTGACCTAACAAACATTCATACAATCATAATATATGAAACATGGCATACATTCAAAACACTACGCTAAACACTACACTAGCAACTCTCCCTTGGCTTGGCTTCTCTAGCGCTACTATAGTTACAGTTCTTGTCCTTTATTTGTCCTTTTTCTTTTTGTCACTAATTTTCCTCTTGTTGCTATCCGTTACATTTGTCAAGGCCCGGGATGCATAACCACATACTCTTAGTTTCCATGTTCATCCTCTTTCTTGTCCCTGTCCTCTGAAATTATAGTCTTGCATGTGTTTATCAGGGTTCTGAGTTGTAACTACTCCTAACTATTTGGGGTGGTGGGCCGCATAGTTCAGGTATTGGTTTGTGTGTCTTATTAAATGCCACCTTCCTTTCTGGTAAATGTTGTATGTTATATATAGAGATGCTGACAATGATATCTGATAGGTGTGCAGAGTTACCTTTTGTATATCTTAATCATAGAAATGTTCCATTCATCACATATAATATTATTAAATTTTTTACTAACCTGAAATCTTGTTCATAGTTTAATTGAACAAAACAATCCTTTGTTTGCTGCTTCCAATAATGTTTTCATGCATATAAACAGTGATGCCTCTAGAACAAGATTACGTCTTTTTTAAGTGGTATGTTAAAGGTCCTCAACCAATTCGTTTGCCCATCGCCAATCCGGTTCTTTTAGGCCCAAATGTGTAATGTGTGAATAGTTTAACTAGTGCGCACAGTCGGTTTAATAAAAAAAGTGCATACTTGTTTTTTAATCGTCAATAAAAAGATTTGTCGTTACACCGGGTATAGCTGGCGAAAGTCAATTGCGCTGTCGACCTCCTGAGCCATTTCGGTCACATGCTTTACGCGAGATCGGCATCTCACGCATTCGAAAACAATAACAACACACACGTGCTTTGGTGTATCAAGATGAAGATTCCAAAGTGGTTGTACGAAGGTACGTATTACACTATCGCAGTTAGCAACAAGAACGTGTAGCCATGTATTAATTCAACAAGAATTGCAACTTGCGAACGTCTACACTTGACTCGAGGCTGACTCTAACGTCTAACTAACTACTATTTGATATGTATTGTATTTGGTTACGTAGGTTCTTGTTAATAAGCTATGTTATTGCGACAATACATACAGAGAGTAGACGACGTGAGGGTGCGAAATGACAAGTAACATTGGTTTGGCAGTAGGCCCCTGTTGATCGTGCAAGTAACTTAGTCAGGGAGCATCCGTAATTTTGTGCAAAAGAACGTCAAACATGGGAGGATTATATTGGTGATCATAATTATTAAAACAGTGTTTTGTGACTTACATTTGGATACTATTACTGCAGAATGTTGTTGATTTGCATTGTAGTTTTAAAATAATTAAGATTTTTTATATGACAACCTTGATGATGATGGTTTTATTCAATATAAAAATGTAAACGTGTAAATACATAAAATATAAATACAGCTAGAGTACACCATATATAAGGATTACACAAGCAAATGCTCACACTTGTTTCCATTGTGGTCCTTGAATCCTGGCTGTAGTTTATGCAATTGGTATCCTGTGATACCTTTCAACTGACATATGCCAGCTATTTTTGTGTATTTACCAATATGTGTATATATTCTCACCACAGCAATATATGAATGCATAATACGTAACATGAATTATGATATTGCTAGATGCCACACTGCAACCCAAGAATGGGAATGAGAGGAGGCAGAAGAGGAGCTAAGGCGGTCACCTGGGTCAGGCAGACACAGGGAGGATATGTAGTCTGCGGGAGGCCCACATATGATCAATCCAGGTAATTTCAAATTTATAACAAACCACGTATAAGTTATCAACAAATTTCAATGTACACATTTAAATATATATTTGTTTTCATACACATTTTAATAATAACATCTTGGACATGGAAAACTATGTTGACTTCTGCACTTATATTATACCCACACATACATATTAATAGACCTTTAAGAAGTATTTAGCATATGGCGATGACTCAGAAATAAGTTATAAAATAGACTATTAATTTTTTAAGAAGGTAGACATACATATTATGAACTTTTCAATACTTGGCGAGGAAAATATACGGTTAGCATCACAATAGCACCTAATTTTGTCATTTCCAACATTCACCTTGACCATTCAACCTCAGGCAGAACCTTAAAATGTCAAACATGAATATGTGTAGTAGTTACACATGGCAGACACTGATATGAATTTGAATACTGAAAACAAAACAAAAAATATAAATGCGCTTTACTGATTAGCAGAATTCAAATCAGTCTATAATATTGACAAAGATGAGGCATCACTGTAATTAAATTGAACAAGTTTAAATTGATGTGATGACAATACACACCTTGTAAAAAAAGTAGTTAACATTTTTCACCGTTTTAAAAAAGAGCATATTCTGCTAATGTCTGCATGCCACCCTCTCCCTTCTCCGGAACAACCCTGGTAAACACTGAATGTTCCTAAGATATCAACATGTATAGATGCAGCTGTAGTAGGACATTTCTTGCTGCCTTTTTTCTTGTGAAATGCTGCAGGTCACACATGAAACATTATTTTATATTTACTGATTATGACAATGAACAACTCCATAATTATTTACTCCCAACACTACAATGATACCTGTTTTTGTTTACTGAATATAAGCTTTTCTTTGCAGGATATTGGACTAGTGTCCTTAGTACCACTAGTTCTCCAAGTTAATATGATATACTGGGCAGTTGTATTTGTCCAGGATCTCGGACAAGATTCTACAGCCATGCATATTAATGGTTTGTCTTGTGCATGTCCACCGAGTGATCCCAATTGTGTCGTGTGTTGCATCCGTGACAGATCCCCCAGTGCCGATAGGGTGTACACTGGTTTTCAGGTCAGTCAGTTAGCTTGACTGACTAAAAACCAATGTAAAATGCAGGTTGCTCGACATACGAATATGGTGATGCCTGATTAGCTCTGCAGTTGGTGATGGAACAGTGGGTGCCAGGATCTGGCAGATATAGCATGAGTCTTTGGGCAACAACTCTTGACGCTGTGAGACAGGTTCAGTGTCAAGCATTCTTTGGTGAACTACATCGGTTTGGATATCAATGACATCACTGTATGTGTTCACTGTCTTCGATGGTACTGCATACCAGCTTCCTGACATTTTGTTGTACATCCGCATCTACCTACACCGGAGACAAAGTGACAATTAGCATAGCTCTGACATGTATTATTTTTTATATGTGATGACACATTTATCAATACACTGTATTTGTATTCAATTCAACTTTAACTTTTAGCAGTGTCCATGAAAAAATACATAAATTATCCAGCATTGTTACAGTGGTAGGGTTTCATTGTCTTTGTATTGCTGATAGTCAATGGCAGCCAGCTGAGTTCTTGCAACATACACCAGGTACTGTACTTGTTATGTACAACACAAGTTTGTGATGAAGTAATGGTATTGAAAGCCTTTTCACATTTTTCAACAACAATCTGTTGATACAATGACAGCAGCATTTTACTTGTTTAAGTTCTCTATGTATCGTGGGGACTATTATTTCATGCCACATTTCATATTTCTAAATTATTCTTTTTTATCACTGATTTATATTTTCACAAATAATTTACATTACATTTTCACTTCACATGATGATTATACACCTGTACACATTGTACTAATTATGTTATAAACAACACTTGAGCAAAGTTAGTTATGATTATGGTGTAGTATCCAGTCCTCAGGATTGCTCAAAGTGCTTTACGCTTTACTCCCTAGCAGACCTGTTAAATCAAACACCATCTCAACTCATGTGGGAAGAATTCAGCCACACTGAAATTAATATGCGAAGACTATTCGTACAAAAATATCCACAGTTGTCTGTAGCCGGTACAGCTGAGTAAACCTGAGCAACGTAGCATGTAGTGATTGTACATGTAATTCTCAGTCACATGGCGATGACCCTGACTAGTCTAGTCACAATTATTTGCAAGTTGTAAACATACCGAGCATTGCATAAACTACAACATTTTCGAATTTTATATCATATTGATGATTCTTGTAGTTATTTTTATTTGATATGTACATATTACATTTGTTCAACTAAACATCTTCCTAAGTAATTTTTTCTCTGGATTACATTTTATGGGCATGCGATATTAAAAATTGTTGTTAAATACATATAATTGTTTAGTCAGTAATTTAGTAAGTTGTAAACACACAAGACATGTATAAACTACAACTAGCATTTGACATCATGTGTACTGGTGTTGTCTTTTGTGACAAAGAATCTTGATAAAAGTATCTGGTTTTTTTATATGTACAGTGTACCTAACATTTTTTTAACCTCTTCCTAATTTTTTTATATATTATTGTTTTGCATTTTATGTGCATGTGATGTGTATGTGATATTAAAAATTATTACATTATACACATCAAGTGCATTGATTGTACCTGTAGTTGTATTGTGCTTTTCATTATTTTGTAGTCAATCTCATCAAATAGTTTCAATAAAATGTTTTTACTTTACGTTGCCTTTACTTTAATTCACATGCATTTCTAACAACAATATGCAATTTAATGAGGACACATGTTACTGCAAATCCCCATGCAGACAAACAAAACTATCACATACAGGGGTGGATCCAGAAAGCGAGTCTGGAGTGGTGATATTGGAAGACGCCATAACTTCAGCTTATTATTATCACCTAAACTGGGTCACATTTCAAATGGTCTGGGAGGACACAGTCGCGTGGGCCCATTTTAAAAGATTTGCAGAAAATTCCTAAGGTCTAGGGGGGGCACCTGTCCCCAGGCCGCCTGGATCCGCCTATGACATACTTGTTTATTGCTTGTATTTATAATTTTGATAACAGGTTTCTGACAGAGTAACTACATTTGACAACACTCGTTTACCTGAAAGTGAAGAGCTCTGACGCATACATCTGCATGTGGTGCTGACACACCTTGAGTTCTGAAAATATGGTACATGTATTAATAGTCAGCACTGATTGTTTCTAACAATAATCATTTTAATGTACTTGCAAAAGTTGCAATGCAATGAACGACCACCTGCCAAATGCAACCAATGCCAACGGTCAAAAGCTATCTATCTATATATATACATGCTATGGGCATTAATTTTCACGGTATTGAGGGGCGCTGGTTTTCTGAACATAACAAAAACTCACAGAAGGGGCAATCAAAAAACCTGGTGAAACTACTGGAGTATTCTTTTCCTTGTAAATAATTAAATACCAAGACTACATATAATTACAATTGAATTCAAATTTAATTTTGAAATGTTCAATAATAGTAATTAAAAAAAATAAAAAATTAAATTACTATTACATTACTGTTATTAGTAAATTATGTACACATTGTTTTTGTTCAATCTATTACTATTGGTTCAATAATTATAATTGTTACGGATCATTTATAATGCATTTACACTATTACTATTTTCCCAAGCCTACTTAAGCTACTAGCTTACTACCATAAATACGACAGACATAATATAGTCAATATCATTGACATAGGTATATGCCATAGCGTCGTACTGTTAGCTGATATTACCGGTAGTCTATAGTAAACACTAAAACGTGGCCCAGCCATTGGCTATGACTAAAATGTAAACAATCAAATAAATTTAGTACAAGCAACATTAATATGTATATTCATACGGCTAAATATACGTGATTATAGCTGAATAATTCAAAATTACTAACCTGTCTGGAAGAACCTGCAAACACTGCATCTCATCTATTGACATTGTGACTGACCCCACGGCACGGGCAACGGCCCACGGCTGGCACTGTTGCCAACTCCTGTTTACTTTGTTTCGTTCCATAGTCGTTCTCAAACAGAAATACACCTTTATGCGTGGGTACTGTCTTTGTCTGTCTAATTTAGCTCGTGTTGGTGGCATATATGTTCGCGGACGTCCATTCATTACCTAAACTCGGAATTCCATAACAACAGCGCCAAACGTTGGGGTCAAAGGTCAATATCGCCCATAATTCGCAATCATGAGAAGACAAGAACGCAAAGTTCAATGTCCATACTCGGGGAAAAATCGAAGTAAAAACCGGATCTGGTTTTTACTAAAAACGAAAGAGTTCGCAGTTTTACTATTAATAAAAAAAACGAACTAACACGTATGCACAAACGAACTAGGATATCATTGGGGAGTACTTGATGCCTCTGTTTTTTTTTGAAATTACTAAGAAACGCGAGGAGCAAAACAATCGAATTGGTTGAGTACCTTTAAATGTTAATGCAACAAATTCTAGAGTGCAGCAATATTTACCGGCAACTATACTGTAAGTATTGATGTTAAATGTCCAGAGTCCACTGTGGTGTGTCACCGTGTGTGTGTGTTGTATTGGTTATAAATGCCATGAATGAATGTGTTGCAGATGTGAAGTGTAAGAAGAGTCAAGGAGAACGCAATCCATTCAGCTTCAAGAAGTTCCTCCAGACTGGGGAGAGTGATGGGGACACTGGTTCGGGTCATCACATCGTCACACTTGACCTGGCCAATGACCTGCCAGACTTTGTCGACAACCACCAGACAGTGTCAACACAACAACCTGTCAGGTTGACTAGGTCTGACTGTCAACTGCCTGACTTCACACGCGACTTACAAACAAGGAGTAGCTGTAGTCATGAGAGGGGGTCACCAAACAGTGCTAGTGAGTGGGTGTCTCGGGGAGACAGACGTCTTCCTGCTCCTAGCAGCTGTGGGGAGAGAGTATCTTCAAGGCAGCGTCATCTATTGGACACTTCACAAGGTGAAGTACAGCTGCCAGACTTCACACAGAAACTGGACACCGTCCAGTCTTCGTGTGGCACTCACACAAGTCAACTACACAATCACCTACCAGAAGTACACCTGCCAGACTTTGCATTGAAACTTCTAGACAATTGCACTAGGATAGTTGGTAATGATGCTGCTGCGTCGACCCCAGCTGAAGACGATAGTAGTTGCATGCATGAACACTGCTCTGTTGAAGTACCAGGTGTGGTGATGGGTCAGAGTGGACGGTCACTTCCAGATTTCCTCTCGGACTACCCGGTCAGTCTCGCAGCCGGACAACACACCACACTTGCTGAAGGAGAAGATCAAATCAAAGTGGAAACAAATAGTGTAACCACGTCTGAATTTATACAGGTGTGTTGTTCACATTCTGCAGAAGCAGAGAGTGAAAATATTTTGTATGATCATTTCAGCTATCTCCTCTGCAGTCATTTAACAAGATTTAACAAGATTGCCACCCAGAGAATTAACTCTAGGTGGCAGGTGGACAAGGAAGCCCTTTGGCTTATCGAGATTCCGACCCTTTTATCTATGTGTATCCCGCCCGTCTGAGGTATGTGTCGATTTTATTTTTAAACATTCACGCTACTAGCACCCACACAATTAGCAGGCAATCTGTTCCATTCATTTACAATCCTTTGTGAAAATGAAAACTTTCTATATCCAATCTACTCTGCTCCTTTGCTAATGTAAGTTCATGTCCTCTAGTCCTTCTATCTTTCTTAACTGAGAAAAAAAAATTTCTATCAATATTTTCATAACCCTTCAATATTTTAAACACTTCTATCTGATCTCCTCTCAATCTCCTGGTCTCTAGTGTTGTTAAACCTCATTTTTTAGGCGTATTTCGTAACTAAGATCCCTCAGTTTTGGTATCATTTTAGTTGCTCTCCTCTGCACTCTTTCTAGCATATCTGTCCTTCCTGCGATATGGCCTCCACGCTTGAATACAATATTCTAAATGAGGCCTAACTATTGTTTTGTACAGCGGTATTATTAGCTCTTTTTCCTTATACGTTATGTTTCGCCTAATTAATCCAAGGATTTGATTTCCCTTTGAAGCTGCAATTCCGCACTGCTCTGAAACCTCCATATCAGCACTAATGGTTAACCCTAAGTCCTTTTCTTTTACAGTAGTACTTAGTACAGTACCCCCCATTGTATATTCTACCTCTTCGTTCCCATGTCCTGCGTGGAGGCATTTACATTTCCCAAAACTGAACAGCATTTGCCACTTTTCAGACCATTTGATCAACCTGTCAAGATCATCTTGTAAATGCTGTCTATCTCCATCACTTTTAATCCTTTTAAATACTTTTGTATCATCCGCAAATTTCAACACCTTGCTTGTTATTTCATCATCCAAATCATTGATATATATTAAGAATAATATAGGTCCTAATACTGATCCCTGTGGTACCCCACTCAATACCGATTTCCAGTTTGAAGCCTCCCCATCAACTACTACACGTTGTCTTCTGTCAATCAGCCATTGTTCTATCCAGTTTATTATACCATTTCCTATGCCATGGGCCTTTAGTTTAAGCAGTAATCTTTGATGTGGTACTTTGTCGAAAGCTTTTTGAAAATCTATACGATATCTACTGGTGATCCCTCATCTACCCACTTAGTGATGTCTTCCAAAAAACATAACATATTTGTTAAGCATGACCTCGCTTTAAAAAAACCATGTTGAGATGGGTTTATCAAGTTTTGTTTAACAATAAAATCCACCATGTGATCTTTAATTAGTCTTTCTAATAATTTACAAATCACAGATGTTAAACTCACTGGACTATAGTTCTCTGACTTGTTTCTCGAACCTTTTTTGAATAACGGTATAATGTTTGCTTCTTTCCATTCTAAAGGAACACTCCCTCTTCTAATGACAAGTTGAAAACTGTTGCAAGCGGTATGCTAATTTGTTCTACAATTTCCAATAGTAGTTTGGGTGGACTACCATCCACTTCAGGTGATTTATTATCCTTCATAGCCCTTATTTTCTTAGCTACCATTTCCAGGGTTACAATTAATTGTCTTAAATAGTCTGAATCTGCCCCCTTGAACTTAGCCTCTGGTACTGGCAGTGAACTAATATCTTCCCTGGTAAACACTGAACTAAAGTATTCATTCAGGTCTTCTGCCATTAAGAATCCATCTGATATTATATTTCCAGCACTATCTTCTAGAGGACCGACCTTATCTTGAACTTTTTGTTTGTTTCGAACATACACATAAAAACTCTTGCTGTCATATTTTGTATTACTAGCTAATTGTTGTTCATAGCTTCTCTTTGAATTTCTAATTTCAGCTGTAGCTTGGTTAAGTGCTTCTTTATAACTGTTGTAGTCTTCATCATTTCCAGTACACTTCAATATTATTTGTTTATACTTAATTTTTCTAATGGCTTCTTTCGATAAGTGTTTCTTTTTGGACCGTTTTCCTTGTTTTTTGAAGGATACAAATTTATCGACTATGCACTTAATTTCACTCTTTAATATATTCCAGCATTTTGTTGCCATGTTATTTTTCAGTGTGTTATTCCAGTCTATCTTTGCTAAATATTTCCTCATGTCCTTATACCTTCCTTTGTGGAAATTTCTCCTATACTGCTTTTTACTATTCCTTTCTGATTTTACTTTGATGGTAAAATGTATCTGGTTGTGATCGCTACTCCCTAGTGGCTCACATATCTTGACATTGACAACTAATTCATTCTGTGAGGACAAAACTATGTCTAACACATTCTCACCCTGGTTGGTTCTAGCACATGTTGAGAAAGGAAAGTATCTTGAACTAAAACTCAAAACTTGTGGTCCTCACTCCCCATACTCTGTAGAGATTTCCATTGTATATGCACGTGATTAAAATCCCCCATAATAGCACAGTCTCGTTTGCTTACTTCCCTTATAGCGTTTTGTATTTTTTCATTCTCTTCTATGCCTATGTTTGGACTTCGATAAACTAATCCAACTGTTAACGTTGAGTTTCCTGTAACTATGTTACACCAAACAGCTTCTTCGCAATCTGCTTCTCTTTCTAATTTTATTTCATAAGCCTGAATAGATTCTTTAATATATAAAATAACTCCACCTCCCTTTCTTCCTATTCTATCTTTTCTAAACATTACATATCCTGTCAGTCCCAATTCAGCCCCCGGTAAACAAACAACCACGTCCTTCCCCTCGCTCAGTGTCTTGTCCGTCTTTCTCATAATGGAGTCGCCCATAAACACCCTCTCTTTCCTCATTGCCCCCTCAATCACTGCCTTAGAATAGCTCCTTCTTCGGTTTGCATCTATCTGGTTGTTGTGTTTCCCCTCTGTCGTCTTCTCTCCTGTCACATTCTCTTCCGATCCATTCTTTCCTGTCGCTTTTTCTCCTGTCACCTTTCCTACTGTCAGCGTCCCTTTTATCGACTTCTCTTCTATCACATTTGCTCTCACTTCCTTTCGCCCCTTCTTCTTTCGTCCCATCTCATTTTCCTCCCTCTTCTCCCGTCCCATCTTCCCTCCCTCCTTCTCTATGGTCATTTTCTTCCCTGTCACCTTCACGCTTGTCACGTTTTCTGTTGTCGATTTTCCAATTTCTTCCCCTCCAATCACCTTCCCTCCTCTCAATCTCCTTTCCTCAGTTTTCTTGCCACTGCTATTCTCCTTCAGTCTTACAGTATTGTCACCTCTCTCCCTGTCGTCTCTCTCCATTCGACCTGCCTCCTTGCTAATTCCCATCTCCATTCCCTTCACAGTATCTGTCAACATAACTATCTCCTTCTGCAGACACTCCACCTTCCAACACCCAATGCACTGAAAGGTGAATCCATCCTCCTTGGTTTCTGCCCATGACTTCCGACAGCCGGACAATGCAAAATCTACCCAGCTGTGGCAGTAATCGCACACCAAGTGTCGCTTTGCCTTGACTTGCCGCTTGCAAGGCGCCATATCCCGATCAGAATTTATTTAATAACTTGACTAACTTAGCCTTTATAAAGACTGTTTCCTGGGTGCATGCTTTAATTTTATAACAAACATTTGGTTTAATGGAACCACAGGCAGATCTAAACATACTGTAGTCACATTCTTTATAGGTATACATGCTTGGTCTTGTAACATTATTTTAATTTAAATATACAATTATATCATTTATAAGTATTTTCAGTTGCCGGAAGAGCCATTTGACAAATGCCAACATTTTCATTTGGCCTTTCATTATTTTTACCAACAGCTGCAAGCTGAGAACACACAACTTAGACAAGACCTGAGAGAAGAAAGGGAGAAAGTTGGAAGGCAAACAACCAGGTTGGTCAACTTACATGCTTAGATATGTACTTACTCACTGGCAGATGTAAGGGAATATGTATTTTATCAGTAAATCTTAGTAAACAAATGCTAATTGGTCTTATAACATAATACATCATGTGATCAATTTGGCATCATTTGCCAGTAATGGGAGGAAGGGGGCAAGATACAGAAACTGTAAGAGGATGGCGATCAACGCACTAGTTGAGCAGATGTGTGAAGAAGAGGGCTCATTCATAGATTTAGAAGGTAGGTAGGTAGAGAAGGTATTGGGACATGGCAAGGGGGGGTCTATACTGGTACATGTAGGAACAAATAATGCAGACAGGGAGGGAACAACTGCGATAGTACAGAAGTATAGACAGTTAGTGAGGAAGCTAAAGAAGACGAGAGTTGAACAGGTTATTCTGTCAGGAATTTTGCCAGTAATGGGAGGCAGGGGGGCAACGTATAGAAACTGCAAGAGGATGGCGATCAATGCACTAGTTGAACAGATGTGTGAAGAAGAGGGGGGTGGGATTCACAGATTTATGGGGGTACTTTGTTGGGAGGGAAGATATGTACATGAGAGATGGCCTCCATCTTAGTGGAAAGGGGGCAGCAGTTTTCTCAGAGAACCTGCTGCGATCTGTTGACAGTGGGACAGGTTGCATCTATTTAAACTAGATTCGCAGGGGAGACTCGCAGAGAAGCCTGAAACTGGAGGCACAGATAAAGACAACAAAAATAATTCAGCAAAGAACAGTCTGGAAAACTGTTCTGAAGCTGGATATAAATGTGTTTGTTTAAATGCAAGGAGTATAGTAAACAAAAGAAATGAACTAAACATTATGGTAGAAGATAATCAAGGGCAACCACCGATATATCAGATGCCGAATTGGGACTGACAGGATATGTAATGTTTAGGAAAGATAGAATAGGAAGAAGGGGAGGTGGAGTTATTTTATATATTAAAGATTCTATCCAGGCTTATGAAATAAAATTAGACAGAGAAGCAGATTGCGAAGAAGCTGTTTGGTGTAACATAGTTACAGGAAACTCAACGTTAACGGTTGGATTAGTTTATCGAAGTCCAAACATAAGCATAGAAGAGAATGAAAAAACACAAAATGCTATAAGGGAAGTGAACAAACGGGACTGTATTATTATGGGGGATTTTAACCATGGGAATATAAAATGGAAATCTCTACAGAGTATGGGTAGTGAGGACCACAAGTTTTTAGTTTTAGTACAAGATAGTTTCCTTTCTCAACATGTGCTAGAACCAACCAGGGGAGAGAATGTGTTACACATAGTTTTGTCCTCATAGAATGAATTGGTTGTATATGTGAGCCACTGGGGAATAGTGATCACAACCAGATACATTTTACCATCAAAGTAAAATCAGAAAGGAATAGTAAAAAGCAGTATAGGAGAAATTTCCACAAAGGAAAATAAAAGGATATAAGGAAATATTTAGCAAAGATAGACTGGAATAACACACTGAAGAATAAGACAGCAACAGAATGTTGGAATATCTTACAGTGAAATTGAATGCATCATCGTCAAATTTGTTCCTTTAAAAAAACACAGGAAACGGTCCAAAAAGAAACACTTATTAAAAGAAGCCATTAGAAAAATTAAGTATAAACAAATGATGTGGAAGTCATATAGACGTACTGGAAATGACGAAGACTACAACATTTATAAAGAAGCACTAAACCAAGCTACCGCTGAAATTAGAAATTCAAAGAGAAGCTATGAACATAAATTAGCTTGTAATATAAAACATGACAGCAAGAGTTTTTATGCGTATGTTCGAAGCAAACAGAAAGTTCAGGATAAGGTCGGTCCTCTAGAAGATAGTGCTGGAAATATAATATCAGAAGGATTCTTAATGGCAGAAGACCTGAATGAGTATTTTAGTTCAGTGTTTACCAGAGAAGACATTAGTTCACTGCCAGTACCAGAGGCTAAATTTAAGGGGGCAGAATCAGACTATTTAAGACAGTTAATTGTAACCTCAGAAATGGTAGCTAAGAAAATTACGGCTATGAAGAATAATAAATCACCTGGAGTGGATGGTATTCCACCCAAACTACTATTGGAAATTGTAGAACAAATTAGCATACCGCTTTCAACAGTTTTCAACTTGTCATTAGAAGAGGGAGTGGTTCCTTTAGAATGGAAAGAAGCAAACATTATATCGTTATTTAGAAAAGGTTCGAGAAACAAGTCAAATAATTATAGACCAGTTAGTTTAACATCGGTGATTTGTTAATTATCAGAAAGACTAATTAAAGATCACATGGTGGATTTTCTTGTTAAACATAACTTGATAAACCCATCTCAACATGGGTTTCTAAAAGCGAAGTCATGCTTAACAAATATGTTATGTTTTTTGGAAGATATCGCTAAGTGGGTAGATAATGGATCACCAGTAGATATCATCTACTTAGATTTTCAAAAAGCTTTCGACAAAGTGCCACATCAAAGATTACTGCTTAAGCTAAAGGCCCATGGCATAGAAAATGGTATAATAAACTGGATAGAAAAATGGCTGATTGACAGAAGACAACTGGTAGTTGTTGATGGGGAGGCTTCAAATTGGAAATCAATTTTGATTGGGGTTCCACAGGGATCAGTACTGGGACCTATATTATTCTTAATATATATAAACGATTTGGACAATGATATCGCTAGCAAGGTTTTGAAATTTGCAGATGATACAAAAGTGTTTAGAAGGATTAAAGTGATGGAGATAGACAGCATTTATAAGATGATCTTGACAGGTTGATCAAATGGTCTGAAAAGTGGCAAATGTTGTTCAATTTTGGGAAATGTAAATGCCTTCACACAGGACATGGGAACGAATATGTAGAATATACAATGGGGGGAACTGTACTAAGTACTACTGTAAAAGAAAAAGACTTAGGGCTGACAATTAGTGCTGACATGAAGGTTTCAAAGCAGTGTGGAATTGCAACTTCAAAATCAAATCAAATCCTTGGATTGATTAGGCGAAATATAGCATATAAAGAAAAAGAACTAATAATACCGCTGTACAAAACAGTAGTTAGGCCTCATTTAAAATATTGTATACAAGCGTGGAGGCCATATCGCAGGAAGGACATAGATATGCTAGAAAGAGTACAGAGGAGAGCGACTAAAATGATACCAAAACTGAGGGATCTTAGTTATGAAAAACGCCTAAAAGAATGTGGTTTAACAACACTAGAGACCAGGGGCCGGTTTCATGAAGCGTACTTAAAGTTACGCAATTACTTAGTGTGACACTAAGTAATTGCGTGTTTGCGTAAACTCCTATGCTCGCTTATATTTAAAAAATCACGTCATTTACTAAGACAATCATCTTAGCGTTAAGGACGTTCTTAGACGCTTCATGAAACCGGCCCCAGGAGATTGAGAGGAGATCAGATAGAAGTGTTTAAAATATTGAATGGTTATAAAAATATTGATAGAGGTATGTTTTTTTCAGTTAAGAAAGATAGAAAGACTAGAGGACATGAAGTTACATTAGTAAAGGAGCAGTGTAGATTAGACGTAAGAAAGTTCTCATTTTCACAAAGGACTGTGAATGAATGGAACAGACTATCTGATGATTGTGTGGGTGCTAGTAGTGTGAATATGTTTAAAAATAAAATCGACACATACCTCAGAAGGGCTGGATATATGTAGATAAAAGGGTTGGACTCTCGATAAGCCAAAGGGCTTCCTTGTCCACCTGCCATCTAGAGTTAATTCTCTGGATGGCAATCTTGTTAAATCAATGTCTTTAATTCTTAATATTATTTATGTTTAACTCAGTACAGTAATTTCAATAGTATTGTTTGAATGTGTTGCCTGTTGCACCAGACTGAGAGAGGCATTGGGTGAGGTAGAAGTGATACGACAGAGGGAGATGGACGAAACAGCTGCCCTAGAAAACATGGTACAGCAAGTGGAGGCCAACCTCATCACAACAACTGTAAGTAGCAACATTACAGCTGTATGTAGTAACATCACAACAACTGTATGTAGCAACATCACAACAACTGTATGTAGCAACGTTACAGCTATATGTAGCAACATCACAACAACTGTATGTAGCAATGTTACAGCTGTATGTAGCAATGTTACAGCTGTATGCAGCAACATCACAACAACTGTATGTAGTAATATTATAACTGTATGTAGCAATGCTATAACTGTATGTAGCAATATTATAACTGTATGTAGCAATATTACAGCTGTATGTAGCAACATTACAAATGTATGTAGCAACATTACAATTGTATGTAGCAATATTACAACTGTATGTAGCAACATCACAACAACTGTAGGTAGCAATGTTACAACTATATGTAGCAACATTACAAGAGCTGTACCTAGCAACATTACAACTATACTTAGCAACAACTATATGCAGCAACATTACAATGACAATATGCAGCAACATTACAATCACTGTACATAGCAATATTACAACAACTGTATGTAGCAGCATTACAACAACCGTATGTAGCAACATTACAACAACTGCATGTAGCAACATCACAACTGTACATAGCAATATTACAACAATGGTTTGTAGCAACATTACAAATGTATGTAACAACATTACAACAATTGTATGTAGCAATATTACAACTGTAAGTAACAGCATTACAATAACTGTATGTAGCAACATTACTACAACTATATGTTGCAACATTACAACAAATGTACATAGCAACATTCCAACAACTGTATGTAGCAACATCACAACTGTACCTATGAACATTATAACAAATGTATGTAGCAACATTATAACTCTGTAACAACATTACAACTGTATGTAGCAACCTTAGAACTATACTTAGCAACAATTGTATGTAGCAATATTACAACAATTATATGTAGCAACATTACAACTGTACTTAGCAACAACTGTATGTAGCAACATTACAAAAAAACTATACTTAGCAACAATTGTATATAGCAGTATTACAACAACTTTATGTAGCAACATTTCAACAACTGTGTAATAATATCAGAACAACTGTACTTAGCAGCATTGTGCTGGATACTTCCCAGAGAAGTTGAGATGCTGTTCGGTTGAACCGGTCTGCCAGGGAGTAAATTGTAAGGCGCTTTGAGCAGTCCTGAGGACTGGATAATGCAGTATACAAGAACTTACCTTTTCTTTTTTACATTACAACTACTGTACATAGCAACATTACAGCAACTGTACTTAGCAACAACTGTATGTAGCAACATTACAAAAAAATGTACGTAGCAACATTATTTACAAGAAATGTATTTAGAAACATTACAACAATGGTACATAGCAACATTACAACAACTGTATATAGCAACATTACAACAAATATATTTAGCAACAACTATATGTAGCAACATTACAACAACTGTGCATAGTAAAATTACAACAGTCATATGTAGAAACATTTATGACCATTATGTTTTAAAATGTGCATCACACTTGTGTGTGCATGTAGTATTGTATGTGATTTATCTACATCAATGAACAATTGGACTGGATTGTAATTGTGCACATACGCGGATGTATGCACCTGCTGCGACAGTTTTGGACTGGTTAAAATGTGGTCTTGCATAAAGACCTGCATTGTTGAATGTCTCCAAATGTTATTTACTGACGTCCTTTGTGTTACAGAGGAGAGCTGTTAATGCTGAGACAAGTGTCAGAAGACTAGAAGAGGAAGTGACATCACTGCAGGTGACAATGAGGAATGAATGTCTTGTCATAAGTGCTAATCTGATTGGTCAAGCAGAAAAAAGAGTGGTTTTGTTTATTTATAATATTTGCGACACTTGTACACTTTATTGACAACATACATATGTTGCTTGTTTAATTTCTTTCTGTTTTATTTCTGTTCAATATCTTTTCCAGTTTCTTGACTTATGTTTGTGATGTGGTTGTAACAGAGGAGGGTGCAGACCCTGCAGTGTGAGAATGACACCCTTCATGCGGGGTGTTCGCCTACTGACCACATCAAAGAGCAGGTCAAGTCAGCATCTAAGCAACTGTCACAAGCGGCTGACCAGGCTGAGCTGACGCTCCAGTATGTACTACCTTGCTGACTCAGTCTGCGTCCCTTCTCATGCCTGTGGTTCATTCATCTGTTGTATGGTGGTGTCCATCCACTTTCATTTTGCACTATCTGTCTTTCTCTCTTGGGTACTGTTCTTTTCAGTACTTTTTCTTATCAAAGCACAGACACATGCTTGAATATGCACGCATGCATCCTGCACACACACGTACACACACACAGATTAATTATCATTAGTTGATGATGTTTGTGTAATGTTCATTGGATGTCGACGTCAACATCTCAAGTGTTTTCGTGTAATTGAATGTCTGTAATATATTTAATAATGTTATATGTCATGTTGGTTTAATTTTTTTATAAAACCATATTCTATTGCTATCAATCTGTTATGTGCATACCTTGGTGTAATCACAATATGACACAGGACATTACAATTTGTGTGTAATAATGTACTAGTAATCATTATCTTTACATTGATATATACTTTTGGCGCAGATTTCCCTATATTTTTCTGTATAGTAAATCAGTTTTATTATATGTAATGTGATTATGCATGACACTGCTGTAATTGTAGAGAACATTATATTTTTTTAATATGTTTAGTAGATACTTTAACACAAACATTGTTTCCACCATGTGTAAATTGTTGACTGGTATTACTCTACTTTGCAGACAACTTCTGACTGGCGTTCAGACGATCAAGTTAATGTCAACAAGTCTGGCCTCAATTGGAAAAATGTCAGAGGTCAACTTGGATCAGTTCGAGGCTGCTGATGACGTTAATGAATGTGGTGCTTCTGGCTACAGTGCGCACTGACATAATACAAGGTAGCATGTGCGACAGCAGCTAATGCAAGACATCGCACCTGTTACAGTAGCCAATAAAAGACACACCCCACGTGATAGCAACCAATACAAGACACACCACGTGACAGCAGCCAATACAAGACACACCACATGTGACAGAGCAGCCAATACAAGACACACCACATGTGACAGCAGCCAATACAAGACACACCACATGTGACAGCAGCCAATACAAGACACACCACATGTGACAGCAGCCAATACAAGACACACCCCACGTGATAGCAGCCAATACAAGACACACCACATGTGACAGCAGCCAATACAAGACACACCACATGTGACAGCAGCCAATACAAGACACACCACATGTGACAGCAGCCAATAGAAAATGCACCACAATATGACAGCAGCCAATACAAGACATACTACATATGACATCAACTAATACAAGACACCACGTGTGATTGCAACCAATACAAGACACACCACATATGATAGCAGCCAATACAAGACACACCACATATGATAGCAGCCAATACAAGACACCATGCGAGACAGATGCCAATACAAAATACACGCTGTATGATAGCAGCCAATACAAGACACACCATATATGACAACAGCCAATAAAAGATACATGTGTGACAACTGCTAATACAAGACACACCATATATGACTGCAGCCAATACAAGACACCCCGTGTGATAGCAGCCAATACAAGACACCAAATATGACGGCAGCAAATACAAGACACATTGTGTGTGACAATTGCCAATACAAGACACATCATATGTGATTGTTGGCAATACAAGACACGCTGTGTGATAGCAGCCAGTACAAGACACATCACATGATAGAATGTAAAAATGTAATTATGAACAGAATAAAGTAAGTTATATTTGTTTTATAGTATTATTTGTCACAGTGTGGTTATTAATCTGAGCCAGGCCCTTAGCCAGAGACCCGTTGTCCCGTTATTGGAACAGGTTTTTGGAAAATCGCAATGGGGTTTTCTTTTTCAAATAATTGGTCTGGTTAATGGGATTTTTATTTTCCAGATACCACGACCTTGTGTTGGACCATAACGTGGTTTTATTTTCCCAATAACAAGGTCAAAACAATGTGTTTGCGTTGTCATCAAAATGGGCATTTGACTAGGTGTGAGAAAAAGTGTAGGAGTGTAGCTTGAAGTTTGAGTATTTTTCTGGCCCCCAGAGTGCAGTTGGAGATATTTGGACAGCTCTCAAGGGGGTGCAGTTGAAGGTTTTTGGAGAGCTCCTGGGGGAGCAGTTGGAGAGCCTCAGCCCCCTGAATATTCACCATGTTCTGATGCCAATGACCAATGCATATATAACATGGTTTTCATGAGCATAACGTGTAAAAATGAGAACGGGTAAATTGGAAAATTTCTCAATCCTGGCTATGGGCTGAACCTCTATTATTATTATGCAGCTTTTTTTAAGTTAGCATTGATGTTTGCTATACTAAATTAAAATATTTCTTGATGTAGATAATTTGTTCCTGAAATATAAAACTATCTGGTGCAGTTTTATGATGCTATCATGGCAGCAATCTTGATTTTTTTAAATGGCTGCCAAAATCATATAAGTCATGTAGAATAGTGATTTTGGTGGCTAAACCAGCATATTTAGGGACATAGTATTTGATTATTACAAAACTTAACATGTTTACATTTATGGCAGCCATAATAGATTTCAAGATGGACGCAATAGTACCGAATGTCAGTTTGATCTGCCAACTTGTCAAAGATCAATCACTGATGTATGTGCGAGTGGTGAGTGTGTATATTTGTGTGTGGTGTTGAGTTTTGTGAGCGTGTGTGTGTGCGTGCGTGCGTGTAGTTATCGTTGTTATAGTTATCATTTGGGCTAAGATTAGCATAGCTGGTTGTAAATTACTTCATATATATGTGCCTACTACAGATATGACGTAAATGATGAACATAGCATAGAACAACTTGAAATATCTCTAGGCAGAATAAAGCAAAATCAACACTTATTCATTGCAGGAGATTTTAACTTCCCTGGATGGGACTGGCAGAATGGAAACTTAAAACCAAACTGCCAACATGTAGTACTTCATGACAGATTTTGAAACATTCTAGATGTCTTTGGTCTTATTCAGATTATAGACGTGCAAACAAGGGGAGAAAACACTCTAGACTTAGTGATCACAAATAACCCTACCAACGTCAACCGAACAGAGATATTACCAGGAATCTCAGATCATGACTGTTGTTACACCGAGCTAGACATAAATTCGATGAAACACAAACAGAAACCTAGAAATATTTCCCTTTTCAATAAGGCAGACTGGGACAAATTTAGAAAACATGAAAGATGTAAGCAAAAATCTTCAAAATTGCTGTGAACAAAGCAGTACAAACAAGTTGTGGTGTATATTTCGGGATAGCATTGTCAAAGGTACTGGCTTGTACATACCATCCAGAATGGCTAGACGTAGGGACGGATACCCTTGGATTACACCAACACTAAAGAAACTTATGCAAAAAAGGGACAGAATGCATAAATGTCACAAGCACCCTCCAAAATACAAACATCTAAAACAAACTTTACAGCAGCAACTGAGAACTGCCTTCTGGAACGGTTAGTAGTATAATGAAACATGCATATTCACACATTCTTTATCATCTCCAACATGGCTTTCGCTCCCAAGTATCTTGCGAGACACAGCTTATTCAGTTTATAAGTGACTTGCATGTAGTTACCCATATGCAGTCTGGCATGCAAACGGATGTCATAGTGATGGATTTCTCAAAAGCATTTGATAAGGTCAGCCATAGGAAACTGATTTACAAACTCCATCACTATGGCACCCAGGGCAAAACAAATTCCTGGATTCGATAATTTTTAACAGACAGAACTCAGAGTCATAATAAAGGGCAAGGCCTCCTCTGAGGTCCTCGTAACATCAGGAGTACCACAAGGCTCTGTACCTGGCCCTTTTCTATTCCGCTTTTATATAAATGACATCCCAGACAATATTATATCTACAGTTAGATGTTTTGCTGATGACACCATATTGTATGTAGCCCATAAAGTCTAAGACAGATACAGCTGTGTTCCAGGAAGATCTTCACAAACTTGGAAAATTGGCAATAACCTGGAACATGGAACTAAATCTTCAAAAGTGCCATTTCGTACCTGTAACAAGAAACAAAACTCATTAATAACCAATACATGGTCAAACATTGAAAACTGTTTCACAGGTAAAATATATTGGTATAACCTTAGATCTCCGGTGGAATGCCCACATAAATAAAATTTCTTTAAAAGCAAATGAATCACTAGACTTAATTCCCTTAGCAAAAAATTCTATAGAAAACTAGAAATTTCCTGTAGTATTCTATAGTGTTCTACAGTTTTCTATAGTTAACTATAAATTAATTATGGAAATTTTAATTTCCTACAGAATTCGATAGAATCTTCTGTAGAATTCTATAGATTTGTTTTATAGAATTCTATAGTTTTTAGAGAATCTATAGTTTTCTGTAGGATTCTATAGAAAACTAGAAAATTCTATAGATAACTATACAGACAATTCTACATAATTCACTGGAAGTGTAATTCCTGTAGAATTCTTTAGAATATTCTATAGTTTTTGTGGTTTCTGTAGAAATCTATATAGAAAACTATAGAATATCCTATAGCATTCATGGTGTCTTATTTCTGTAGGATTCTGCAGGATATTCTATAGTTTTCTATAGATTTCTAAAGAAAACTATAGATTATCTAAAAACTATAGAATCCTACAGAGATAAAATACGCCATTTATGCTATAGGATATTCTATAGTTTTCTATACATTTCTACAGAAACCACAACTATAGAATATTCTATAGAATTTTCTATATATTTTTTTCTGGCTCAAACATTGTGGTGGATGTTTCAGCCAGTATAAAGATTATAATAATTCAGGTTCTTACATACAGTGATATGTATGTCAGTATGTCTTAAACTAAAACGATGCTACTGTATTATTTTATACCGAAATATTCAGCTAAGCATAATATTAAGTTTTGAATCCGCGCCGCTACCGCATCCCATACCGCTTCCCTCTTGCCTGGAAAGAGGCAAACATTATACCGTTATTTAAAAAAGGTTCGAGAAACAAGTCAGAGAACTATAGACCAGTGAGTTTAACATCAGTGATTTGCAAATTATTAGAAAGACTAATTAAAGATCACATGGTGGATTTTCTTGTTAAACATAACTTGATAAACCCATCTCAACATGGGTTTTTAAAAGCGAGGTCATGCTTAACAAATATGTTATGTTTTTTGGAAGACATCACTAGGTGGGTAGATGAGGGATCACGAGTAGATATCATCTATTTAGATTTTCAAAAAGCTTTCGACAAAGTACCACATCAAAGATTACTCCTTAAGCTAAAGGCCCATGGCATAGGAAATGGTATAATAAACTGGATAGAAAAATGGCTGAATGACAGAAGACAACGTGTAGTAGTTGATGGGGAGGCTTCAAACTGGAAATCGGTATTGAGTGGGGTACCACAGGGATCAGTACTAGGACCTATATTATTCTTAATATATATCAACGATTTGGACGATGATATAACAAGCAAGGTGTTAAAATTTGATACAAAAGTGTTTAGAAGGATTAAAAGTGATGGAGATAGACAGCATTTACAAGATGATCTTGATAGGTTGATCAAATGGTCTGAAAAGTGGCAAATGCTGTTCAATTTTGGGAAATGTAAATGCCTCCACACAGGTCATGGGAATGAAGAGGTAAAATATAAAATGGGGGGTACTGTTCTAAGTACTACTGTAAAAGAAAAGGACTTAGGGTTAACCATTAGTGCTGATATGAAGGTTTCAGAGCAGTGCGGAATTGCAGCGTCAAAGGGAAATCAAATCCTTGGATTAATTAGGCGAAATATAGCGTATAAGAAAAAAGAATTAATAGTACCGCTGTACAAAACAATAGTGAGGCCTCATTTAGAATATTGTATACAAGCATGGAGGCCATATCGCAAGAAGGACATAGATATGCTAGAAAGAGTACAGAGGAGAGCGACTAAAATGATACCAAATCTGAGGGATCTTAGTTACGAAATACGCCTAAAAGAATGTGGTTTAACAACACTAGAGACCAGGAGATTGAGAGGAGATCACATAGAAGTGTTTAAAATATTGAATGGTTATGAAAATATTGATAGAAACATTTTTTTCTCAGTTAAGAAAGATAGAAGGACCAGAGGACATGAAGCTACATTAGTAAAGGAGCAGTGTAGATTAGATATAAGAAAGTTCTCATTCTCACAAAGGACTGTAAATGAATGGAACAGATTATCTCCTGATTGTGTTGGTGCTAGTAGCGTGAATATGTTTAAAAATAAAATCGACACACACCTTAAAAAGGCGGGATACATGTAGATAAAAAGTATTGGACTCTCGATAAGCCAAAAGGCTTCCTTGTCCAACTGCCATCCAGAGTAATTTTCTGGATGGCAATCTTGTTAAATCTTGTTAAATCATATAAATATTACCCGTAAGTCATTTCGGCGCGCAACTTTCAAACTGAGGAAGGCCAAACAAAGTCGATAGATTGCGGACAGAATCATTATAATGAAGACATTTCGGCCGTTCATGCCACGAGACAAACGGTAGGATGTTGCCAATTATTGCTGTGTGTTGGTTTTTTTAGGTCGAAGGTCCAACGGACTATTGCCATCACTCTGCGTCCGACGTCCAACGTCCGCCATCCTGCTGTATCTCAGAAACCGTTCAGCAACTTTTTCTCAAAATTTGCGTAGACATCTTAGGGCACTGCCACTATGCACGAGAAAACTGTATTTTATTGAATCGTTCTAAGGGCTCCCAAGGGCCCCAAAACTGGTAAATTTTTTACATTTTGCCTATTTTTTCAAAAACTGTTCAGCAACTTTTTGTCTAATTTTGCATATACATTTCATGCGGTAGTGTCACTGTACACAATAAATCTGTATTTGATTGAATCATTCTAAGGGCATCTAATGACCCCCCAAAAAAAGGACCCCAAAAGTGGTAATTTTTCATATTTTGCCTATTTTTTTCAAAAACTCTTGAGGAACTTTTTCTCTAATTTGTGTAGACATTTTATGTGGTAGTGCCACTATATACAAGAAATCTGTATTTGATTGAATCATTCTAAGGGCACCAAAGCTCCCCTAAAATGATAAATTTGCTAATTAAATTGTTTACTGCAGCTGCAGTTCTATCTGGATTACAATCCTTTCCTGAACTAACCCCTTTTCCTATAACATCTGTCACATGCACAGTATGTGTAGGTTGGTAGAGTGCCAAGTGACCCACCCCACCCCCCACCTCACTGTGGAGGCCTGATGGAAACTGTGACTAATATGTAATTGGTCACTGGCAGAGGCTTGTGTCAACAGCTTCTAGACCAGTTTAGCCAGCTTGCAGTAGCACCTTTCAGCCTGGCTAAAGAACAGGGGGGAATACTGACCCTTGGACAGTGACAGGGGCTAATCCACCCTCTGAGCAAACAGTTGTGTTGGACACTGCCAGCTGCATGGTTTCTTAATTAATTAGCACTGTTAGGTGAATGACACATTTGGATAAAACAATATTTGAGACAGCTGTTTCTTAATAATTTTTTTTAGATAAAGCGTGTGGTGTCAGAAAACTAATTTATTGTAATTCAATGTCTGCAAATTAGGCTGTGTGATATTATGTAACTGAACTTCATAAGAAGTCTGGCCTTTTGGGAATTCACACCCTTTTAAGTCAAAATGCACGCTATGTATATGTACCTTGTGAACAACTACTCGAATATTTTATTTCCAGGTGTATCTTCACTGGCATGCATATAGTCACTACTAAACATGTAAACATTTCGCTTCCATCATAACCTTTAATGATCTGTAACTATGATTCACCAAGAAACATTTCATGGGTGTATTCTATAATTTCAAATAAGTGTTATTTTGAAGAGCATTGAATTATCTACATGATGATACCTTTTAATATGTTGTTCTTTTAGGTATGTGGTCAGTCTCGGGTTAATGGAGGCTGTAAATAACTTGCCTATGCAGCTTAATAGTGTAATGTCACGATAGTTGTCTGAGTCAATTTTCAAAAACTGTTCAGCAACTTTTTTTTCTAATTTTGCGTAGATGTATCTTAGGGTGCTGCCACTATATACAATAAATCTGTATTTGATTGAATCATTCTAAGGGCACCTCAGGGGCCCCCAAAGTTACATTATCTAGTGATGTGGTTTTGAGAAGGGCCCTTGAGACCACCACCAACAGTAGATGTGTATTGTGCCAGAAACTGCCCCCCCCCCCCCCCCCCCCCCCGGCGTCACTCCACTCTGCATTATTCCATTGAGACCTTGACTAATCTTTAATTGGTCACAAGCAGAGCAGACACATTTGACCCCTGTTAAACTCAGTTGCCTGCAGCTTTTAAACTGGATCTTCAGAACTATTGATGTTCTATAATTGCAAGTTGTGTTTGTTTTGATGTTCATTTAATTATTATTATTAAATGGTGTGACTGTGGTGTCTATTGGTTAAAGATGTATTGTCACCTGTAGGTGACAAACATGGAAAATTAATATTCTGGACAACTATAGAGTGAAATATCCTACACTTTATTGATATCAAATGCATTCTACTGTTCTGTTTACACTTGATTGAATCATTCTAGTGTCATCAGTATATAGTAGAACATACATTTTCAAGAAAATGTCTACATCATCATCACTAAGGTTGTTGCAAATTTCACCAGCTGTCATGTCAAGTCCCTTATAATTATGACTAACAGTGTTCAAAATTCAGGTAAATAGCAAATAACAAAGGAGACAAGTTTTCGCCTTGGTATACCTCTACATCACATGAGAAGAAGGCTGACACAGCCTGGCCCTGTTTTTTTAAAGTATTCAGTTTTAATATATTATCAATACCACATGCCGTTTTGTTTTTGAGTTTTGATTTGCATTAGTACTTCATTTTGCGTGAGTAGTCTGTTTATGTGTTCGTTTGACTGGGAAAGCTTTCTTGGATCAAAAGGTATCTCACTAGCTGCAGTTTCACTTTCAGGTTTTTCACCGAGTTTTTCAACGTGGTTCATAAACTTATCCAGTGAAATATTTCCACATTTTTCATTGCTGTTACTTGCTTTATTAAGTATATCCCAGTATTCTGCAGGCTTGCTATGTTTTAGGTTGCGCAAGTTTTCATGTAACTGTTTATGGTAGCATTTTGATATTTGTTTTATAAAGCATTTATACCCACTAGCAAATTCTCTTAACTCTGCATTAGCTTCGTCATTTATAATTTTCTTTAGTCTACCTTTTGCTCTCAAATAATCTGTCCTCTTAGTTTTACACATAAAGACATAATTTGGCATAACTTGCTAAGTCTTTGTAGCAGCACGTATACATTTGTACTTCTAGTGTATCATTGCAACATAACATACATACTGTGTGCCACATTTGAATGTCGTGCATGTAATATTTCCATGCATCCATTTGCATATATAATATAAAACTTCCAACAGCCGTTTTCTTCATTTTCACTTTTTGACCCTTACCATGTTCAATGCTCCATAACTTCGCCAATTTTTGTAGCAGTCATAATTTTTGAAACCGTGTAAAGCACCCTACCCAACCTTTACAAGAATGTAAGAAAATAATGTTACAATTTTTCCGACTTATCACTAATTTTGTCAGTCGGGGTCACATATCGTCACTTCAGGGCCTCTTGGCCCATTTTTACAACTATTTGATCCACAGAGTAAAATATTGTTAACAATAATTATTACGAAATAGTTAGACAGCTATCCGTTTGCGCAACCATTAATTCCAACCTGCATCGATTTTACCTTGTTTTCTATACCAAATCGGTCATTCCGTCACCCCATATTGTTTGCGTATGTCAAGTATTGTTTGAGGTACACAACGAGCATTATTTTCTTATCAATTATTTTAGCCATGTAGTAAAGTGGCCTCGGCCCACTAGAGTAGATTTGCCTCAATTGTCGCTCATTTCGGTTTACTTACCAAGTAACCAACTGCACTGCCATGCCCACTTGAATGACATATAATAAAAAACAAGTAAAATGCAACACAAACTGTTATAAAATACCCTAAATTAAATGACAATAGAATGCAAATAAGTGATCGATGATATGTGTGTGTTTCAAGTTCAAACCGAAACGATGTGAACTTATTTTATTGTGGTTTTTTTATTTTTTTGTGATGCATATACCTTCTTCCGATTCACCAACCAACTTCAACATTTTGAAGATCGTTGTTGGTATATTTGCAGGGGATGCGCATCGGAATAGGTAGACAATATATAGGAGAAGATAGTTTGCAGTTGAAGAAATGAATTTGTGGGGGGGTTGGACAGATGAAGGGAAATAATGAAATATGGATAGGGGGAGTGGGGTGGGGGGAGTGCTGGTTTTGCTTATTGGGGACTGAAGTGGGCAACAACCCTAACCTTGAAGCAGCCAACGCTGGGAGCTGACAATACTGTCTCTGGAAATCCATTCCAATTTGGAATGGTCCTGGGAAAGAATGAAAATTTCCTGTAGTCTGTTCTGGAGGATGGTACCTGAAATGTCTTGCTTTGATGATGTCTAGATCTTCTGGTTGGTGCTGTCAGGTTTGGGCTGGAGATGTTTACGAGGCCATTTGTGATCTTGAAAAACATTGGGAGGCGGGCAATCTTTCTCCTTGTTTCTAACGTTTGCCATTTCAGTCTCGTCAGCATGGTGTTGACACTGGATGTGTTGTGAAATTTCCCAAGGCAGAACCTGGCTGCAAGTCTCTGCACTGCTTCGATCTTGCTGATGTTTTTTTTGGTGTAGGGGTCCCAAACTGTGCTTGCAAATTGTACTGATGGTCTTATATGTGCCTTATAAGCCCGCTCTTTGATGGATAAGGATCCAATCTTCGTGTTCCGCTTGAGAAAGCCAAGCGTTCTGTTTGCTTTTGAGCAGATGTTGTTTATATGCTATTGTAGCATTTCTGCTATTTCAAGATGGTTAAATCTACTTGCCTGAGGTTTAATTTGGGAAATGAGGAAGGTCAAACCAGTAGATAGACATATTGTTGACCAACCACCTTGGTTACGTAATTACGGCCACTCGGCTGCAGATGCGCTCAGTGGAGCGTGGTATTCCGTTGCTAGCATTGCCAGCAGGTGGTTTCACTGTAATCTTAGAGGGTGTTCCACAATGTTTAGTTTGAATTGTATACTGCTTTAGCCAATAGAAATGATGGAAACCTGTCATATGATGTGTAATTAGGTCCGCTTATATAAACGTTGATTGTACGCATTTCGGCATCTGGGCGCTAGCGAAGGACTGGGACAGATCCAGGGTTGAACGAGACAGGTTGCCCTGCTGCCAAGAGAATGGCTAGTCAAGTCGTAAAGCGTGGTGGAAATCGTTAACGTGGGTTACGTTCCCAAGCTTTTGTGTGTGTGTAATATTCAGTGTCCAGAGTGACTGTTTGACCGAGCTTCGAAGAAGCCATGCCGCCACGTCAGCGGTATATTGAGACAACGTTCCGGTTGGCCCCAACGTATTTGCGTCGATGAGCGATAATCGCGACGCGCTCACCCAGCACGGGCCATCCTCGAACAGCGGTCTCACAGCGACAACGTCAGAAAGATTGACCGAATACGACTCGCAGCGGCCGGCGGTAAACGTATACTGCCAGGCGTCGTCATTTGCGCGAACCCGTTCATTCGACTTCTCGATCGTTCGCAACAGGGCAATACCTCTCGATCGAATTCGTAGCGGCCGGCGGTAAGCGTCTACTGCCCGGCTTCGTCTTCCAGTTGAACGTATTCAACTGACTTCGCAATCGTTTGCGACCGTGCGATCATTGAACGTACGCGACTCGAGAATTCGCGGCGTACGACGGCAATCGTCAAGTGCCCGGCATCATCACTCGTGCGGCCGAGATACCCCGTTCTAATTGTGTTCGGAGCTCGGCGTGTTGACTTCAACAAACGTTCGTATATATTCGAGATGGGATTAGCCCAATATCAATGTCTGTTTTCTGATTGAACGTATCTATTATTTGCTGTATTATGATTGGTAGTTATCTGTGTTTGAAGTGAGGTATTTTTACCCTTGAAGTATTTACAGATATATGTATATATATGTGTGTGTTGTAACAGATTACTGTAATGAGAGTCCGCGAGGACTAGCTTATACTGTGTATTTATATTAAGGGAGTTATTCTTAGATAACACTTGGCGCCTAGTGTAGGGTCGTGTAGCGGTATAATCCACCTTAGAAAGGGAGTGGAATTTGATAATTGAAAGATTTCATTATTCTGTTTATTTTGTTAATCGAGATATTTACCAAAAGAAGGATATCTTGTAATAAAGTTATTACATTTTCCTCGTTCTTTGTTGCTTGTTCACGAAAACCGTTCTTTCTCACATGCGTTGACCTTGATATATAAGAACCCTACTAGACTGAGCCATCTAGTGTACGGAGACCTCGCTAATCCGTGACAGCTATTCCCACCTAAGATCAGAGCTGATGGTGACTCCTAAATATGTGACAAATGTTACGTGTTGGGAGGACATGGTCGTGAAGCATATACTGGTACTGCTTTGGGTGACGACTCCGAGTGATGGACAGTACGCTACATTTCAGGTGATGGAACTGCATGGCCCACTTGGATTCCCAAGTAGCCATCATATCAAGGTCAGACTGGAGTGTGGCAGCGTCATCCTGCGATCTGACAGTCAGATATGACGCAGTGTCATCTGCAAACATCCTCACGGTAGACCTCAGTCCCTTCGGAAAGTCATTGACGTAAAATAAGAACAAGGCTGGTCCCAACAACGAGCCTTGCGGGACTCCGGATTCTACTCTAATGAAACTTGATCGATCTTCATCTATGATCACAGCTTGGGTTCTGTTTGACAGAAACGCTTGAATCCAGGCGTTTATTTTGCCCTGCACCCCGTAATATTGAAGTTTGTATATTAAACGGCTATGACTGACTTTGTCAAAAGCCTTGGAAAAATCCATAATCAATATGACAGTCTGGTGGTTGTTCTGAAGATTTGAGGTGAATCAAGGAGCTGCGTTTCACAAGACAGACCTTGCCGGAATCCATAGAAAATGTTGTTTACCTCAGCGTGCTTCATGAGGTTGCTCACCAGGACATGTTCCATTAACTTACACACTATTGAGGTAAGTGATACTGGCCTATAGTTCTCAGCCTTGCACTTTTGCCCCTTCTTGTAGATGGGGGTCACGTGAGCTCTACGCCAGTCAGATGGGACTTCGCCAAAGGCAAGTGATCTTCTGAATATGAAAATGAGGATGGGAGACAGTTCTTGAGCCAGTTCTTTAAGAACTTGAGGGTGTATGTTGTCAGGGCCAGGCGCCTTATTGGTGTTTATGGACTGCAGTAGTTTGGCTACCCCTTGTTCTGTGATGTCAATGTCTTCAGTCTTGGTATAGCTGCTGCCGTTTGTGTCAATTTCACACTGCTGCTCAAATTCTTCCCGAGACAGTTGAACCCCAGTTGAAAATGCTGATTTAAATTGATCATTAAGAACTGTAGCTTTTTCTGCTGCTGACGTTACGAGTTTGCCGCCAGACTTCAACGGTCCAACTCCACTTAAATAAGTTTAAAAACGCTTTAGTGATGAGGGGTTTTCCGAGTCAGCCTCTTCGGGGAGGATGGTGTTCGCCACATACTACCAGTAAGACTGGCAGAGTTTCTTCTGCACCAGGAGTTTCACCTCCTTGAATGATGATTCATTCTACTATATATAACTAGCTAAGGACTAATGTAGCCTGTAGGTATATAATTAACGTTTTTAGATATAAACATCAAGTCTATGCTAATGTCTGTGATACCCAATGGTAATGTCAATGATTTAAACAACTATTTATGTTGATTAATAATACAAATATTAACAATTTAGTTGTCGGTTTCACGTTAATGTTACTAAGCCTGATAATAGTGATATATAAAGGTAGATTAGTGTCACAGTACTAGACCTACTTGCTCAAAAATTATATGGGTACCAACTACTGTCGATAATGGGAACCGGTGGCCGAGTGGTTAAACCACCGGTCGAGGGGACTGGACTCGAATCCAACTATCAGCCGCCGTTTTAAAAAACGTGGGCAATTTCGTTCTCTTGAAAAAGACATTAGGCCATTGGTCCCTTCCAACTGTTGTCTGCCAGAGGAAGTAAAAGATCCCATGCATGGGGTAAATAAGCTAATATAAGTATTTGTCAAAATTTTTGAACTCCGAATCATTATTATTTGACCAATAAATACGGTACATGTGGAAGGTTTCAGGGCAAATCTCAATAATACAAAATCATAATGACCGATATCTAGACCCAAACTTTTTTTTTATAGTAGAACCTGTCTTGGATAACCACCTACTTTTTCGGTTGCTCTTGAAATTGACCATATTTTCAATGTTTATTGACCTGTCATGGGCGTCCACCCATCTTGAGAGACCAGTTTTGCTAGGCTAAAGTGGCGGTCACTCATTTCAATTCTGCAACTTCGCCTAGGCAAATATGTCACCCGAGCCGCATGACGTTTATTGTATTTTGCCCTTAAACCCTTCCTATATATACTATTGTTATGCACTGGTAATATTGCACGAGTGTATAAATACATATAAATAAAGTGTGGTACGCCACGTTCAAAGTAATGGAAGAAAATTATTCAGCCATGCCAATTATGTTCAATCAGAATGACTGACCCAACAACAGTTTCCAATCTAAAATTCTAGAAGTGTTGAGAAACAACCCATCTTGCTTAGAGTCACCATCAACTGTTCATCTCTATCCTCTTGGCACTATCATGCCAAGTGATTTCGGTTTTCTCTTTCTACCACACATGTTTTCCTTGCTCTCTTTGTCAATATATCAAATGGAGTACCAAGGTGTAACTGTATCAAAATACCGTGGTGTACCTGTATCAACATACCATGGTGTACCTGTATCAACATACCATGGTGTACCTGTATCAACATACCATGGTGTACCTGTATCAAAATACAATGTTGTATCTGTATCAAAATACCATGGTGTACCTGTATCAACACACTATGGTGTACCTGTATCAACACACTATGGTGTACCTGTATCAACATACCATATTGTACCTGTTTCAACATACCATGGTGTACCTGTATCAACATACCATGGTGTACCTGTATCAACATACCATGGTGTACCTGTATCAACATACCATGGTGTACCTGTATCAACATACCATGGTGTACCTGTATCAACATACCATGGTGTACCTGTATCAACATACCATGTTGTACCTGTTTCAAAATACCGTGGTAGTATACCAGCAGATATGGGTCAAATACATTGACATATATTTAAATACAAATAATCTTGAAGGGTTCAAATACGATAAAATGAAAAGTATATATATTTAAATACAAATATGTATTTCAGATACTTTTCAGAATTCTTTTTACAAAACCGCCAATAGCAAAAATAATGGCAAGTCTTATATTGAGATATGTTGTTTATTAACATAATTTGACGATGCTATGTACAAAAATGACATGAGATGTCGCTTACTGACTGGCAATCTTTGGTGTTGTACCATAGTAGTAAGGGGGGTGGTGTACCGTGCATGGTTGTCGCGGCGCGGAGGAAATCCCATGTTAAGAGATAGGACTTTTCCTCCAGACCGCCCCCAGTGCGCCCAAATACGGTCACTGGTTAAAGATAGGGTTTTTAACACGGGAGAGATAGGAATCCCCCCAAAACTGGTAAACGACTTCTCGCAGACCGCTCCCGGGTTAAAGATAGGAGATTTTCCTATGTTAAGAGATAGGATTCCCCCAAAACTTGTAAACGAAAAATCTCGTTTACCACTTTCACCCGATTCGCTCCGAAAACGGTTTTCGAGATACGGATTTTGCGCCAGACCACTCCCGGGTTAAAGATTGGGATTTTTAACGTGGGAGAGATAGGGGTCTACCCGGAAATGGTTTTCGAGATTACGCAAGGTGCAGACCGGGGCAATCCCATGTTAAAGCATAGGCCATTTTTATCGCAAAGGTATCCGACCACTTTTTGAATTTTTATCCCAAGTTAAAGCATAGGCCATTTTTATTGCAAAGGTATCCGACCACTTTTCGAATTTTTATCCCGGGTTAAAACATAGGCCCTTTTTTATCGTAAAGGTATACGAACTTTTTTTGAATAAAATAACATATACCGAACACCATTTGGATATGTCACACACGAGATTGCTTGACCCATAGGGCCAGTCTTCGCCAAGGGACCGAGCTTTTACTTGTTTGACTATGACATGTCGAAAATGTGGTGTTATAGTAAGGCGTTATGTATAACAAAAGGATTATAAATTCAATGGAGACCGTTTTATCTGAAGTAATGTATACGAAATGTAGATTACATATAGGACTATGTTATACCAGAGCCTATAGCCTCGTTTTTTCGAACAGAGCGACCATTTTGGAATTAGACCTTTGGTGTATGTTACCAAAACCCGTACTCGAGACGTGTCTGGACACGTTTGTTTGTTGCAAGCACGCGCACCCTGTATGACGTCATGGTACGCGCTGTAATTTTGAATACGAAGTGAGTTGTTCAAGCAGATAGTGCTTTGGTTAGACCTTGTATTGAACTTGCGCGTATGTAATGTAATCCCTTCACGTGACGTCAATTAAATAAGTAATTGTGCATGCACAATAGTGGCTATTCTTATATATCGTAGGTTGTCGACCATTTGGTTAGTGCAGCGCAAGAGGTGGATCCTGCTCTTCGAAAAATATCCGTAATTTTCGGAATTTTTTTCGGCAATTCTTTCTCTTTACTTTCTTTTTCTTCTTTTGTTTTTCGTTTCGAAAACCCTGAAGCATGCTGACATCGATAACTATCTCTTGTCTGCCGGTTCCGCTCATGATAACCTGCATAGGCACATCACCGTTAAATAACATCAAAATTAATATATTTCTATGCTAGCGTCACTTGCATAGGTCTACTATTGTAAAAAAAAGCATGCATTTTAATTATGTCATTATATATTCGGTTAAAATCATATGATTATAGCGTTACTTTTAATACACTTTTATTTTGTATGTTAACGATCTCGTTAATCATGTTGATTCATGTGAAATGCCATTGTATGCTGATGATTCCAAATTGTTTAAAGAAATTACGTCGGTGACCGACTGTCAGTTGGTGCAGAAGGATCTGGACAGTGTATTTCTTTGGTGTGAGACATGGCACCTTAAACTTAACGTTGAGAAATGCTGCATAATGTAATTCACTAACAAAAAGAAACGTATATCCTATGACTATACGATTTTAAGTCAGTCTCTGCCCAAGGTCACCGCTGTCAAAGATCTCGGTATCACATTGGCCGACAGTTTAACTTTTAAAGATCATATTAATCGTTGTGTTTGTAAAGCTTTTAAGATGAGAGGTTTTATTAAGCGCGTTTGCTCAACTTTTACCGATGTACAGGCTTTGCGATCCTAATATATATCGCTAGTTAGAAGCCAGTTGGAGTATTGCAGTGTTATCTGGAATCCCTGGCAACGTACGTTTATTGACAAAATCGAACGAGTTCAAAAGAAATTCATTAAATATCTATGTTACAAATCCAAAATACAGTACTCCTCTGACAGTTATCCTGAGCTTTGCCATCATTTTAGACTTCCTTCCCTGCAACATCGTAGGCAAGTTGCAGATCTTATGTTTTTACACAAGGGTGTGCACTCCCAACTAGACTCGTCGTATCTGGTAGGGGCTATCCAATTTCACTGTCCTTCACTATCTCTACTAAACTACATCCCTTTTAGAGTTTCCAAGAGCAGAATCAACATTAGAAAACACTGTGTTCTGAATAGATGTATGACTACTTTCAACACATTGTATTTAAGTGATCCAACTTGTGATATATATTCAGGAGCTGAACCATTTAGATCCTCAATTCAAAAAAATTTCTACGTATAACATATGTTTGCCTGGTATATTTGATGTTGATATTGTGTGGCTTTTATGTCCTTGTTGTTTTTATTATTCTATTATTGTTTTATTATTTATATGTATTGTTTCAGTTATCAGTCCTGGTACTGGGTCCACTGGACCTGTTGGAATCTGAATAAATACAATACAATACAATATTTGTAAGCTATGCGTCACATAGGCTATCGTTATGCGAGCAATGCCGAGCACTACAAATATTGATTAGATTATTAGTACGTAGACGTAGGAAACAAGTCGTAGGTTATGGATTGTCCCTAGTAGTAGGCCTAAAGTATGATGTATTAGAGAGCTCAGAGCAGTTCAAGTTAGAGGCATTGCCTGTAAGTGTGCCGGGTGCTTTCATGGCTTCGACATATTCGACATCACATGGAACATATTATAGGTCCTACTTGATGAGCCTGTCAGTATAAATGTTGTCTACGGGAATGACATTTAATGTTTATTCAGCGCGAAATTAATTTGCAACGACAATTGAATTATCGTATCGAGGACAGATGTTCTTTGTAGGCTGACCACAAGTTTTCATTAATCTCAATGGTTACTATAGCCTACAGGAAGTTGGCCATGAATCGAAGTGTATGTGATTGTACCAGAAATCGTGTTATAGTACTTAGGAATGACACCGGTTCGGCGACTTCGGCCCGTATATCGGTCATATTTGTGCTAATTTGAAATTAGTTACCATAACAGCGCGTCACGCTGCGCATGCGTTATTAAGCCGGATAAAATTGTAAACAGAATTCCTATCTATAGTCTACGCGCTCAACACCGTCAGCACGTCACGCGTGTGCGTGTGCGTGTATTGAGTAATAGCAGGGATTCGCAGCAGCCTATACGTTCTTTCACTTTGCTTTTGACCAAATATAGCCTAGTACGCAACACTTTTATTTAACACAAATGAAAGCGACAACAACTATATATTTTTTTGTCTTCTGTATTTCAACAAACAAGTTCAAAGTGGCTTCAACCAATAGTCATCATGACATTTCTTCACGTGTACTTTCAGCGTACGTCTATAGCTAAACTCCTTCTTACAAAGGCGGCAGCCAAATTCCTTGATGTGCTTCACTATATGACCTTTTAGGTTGTTTATTGACGAAAACCCAACACCACAGAATTGACACCAAAAGGGATAGTGCCCGGTGTGAAGAGCTACATGCTGCTTCAGTCCATGGTTGTTTTTAAAACGTTTGTCGCACTGGGCACACTCCCATGTACCTCTGCCACATATCTTTGTTTTCACATCCTGGTGGTTCGGTTGCTGGTTCTTAACAACAGCTGCTTGTTGTTGCTCAGTCTTGTTACTATCTGTTCCATGGGATAGATACTTGTCGACTGTAGTTCTTAGGCTTTGCAGAGAAGACTGCTACAAAAACGAAGGAATGTATCGTGAGGTGTAAATAGGTACGTGTTCATCACGTCTTCAATGGTGAGTAGTACTATATATAGCACGCTACGAGTAGTGGCCCTCTAGGACAAATACAGTCAAGACCAAACCATGGTGTATATAAGAAATATTTACAGGCAACTCATTAACTTCTTTCTGTATTCCGGTACAACGACCCATTTTCAAGTGTTTTGCCTTATTGTCCTTCCTAGTGAATGTTTTATCGCAAAACATACACTTGGACATAAGTCGACGTCGGATGCATGTTCCCGACTCTTGGACACGAGTAGCAGCCGAGTTTTCTGGCACAGTAACCCTTTATCACGTGTATCCTCTGGTTTCTTTTGGTTGTAAAGCGTGCCTCAGAATATAAACACGAGAAAGGTTTCTTTGAACGAGACGAAGCTACTGATGACTTTCTTTCAGCAACTGATGGTGCGGGTCGAGCTATATTCAATTCGACAGGACTTAATCGCGCTGTATCTATGTTGCAACGTTGGCAAGACCCCATCTTTTTTCCAAAGCTTGTGTCCAACTTGTTCCCTCTTAGCGGGTACTGACTTTCAATGTTCATTGTTCTTCGTTGTGGTGTATAATGCGTATCCATACAGGATGTACCATTATTTCTATAGTTCACAGTTGTTGTATTCTGCTACACCACCGCGACATCTTCAATGGTAACTTTGGAACCTGTTTGAAGAGACAAGTTGACGAGACAACGGACGAGAAGAAGAATTTTTTTACCTAGACATTTTATTATACATACAATACATCCATGTCAAAAATAAAATAATACAAATATATAATCTTATGACAAACATGGCATAATGCATGGTAAATAACAAAAATGATGTCATTGACCTATATTATTACATAAATCGGGACTATATACACGTGCGCAAGTTCCAAATGCCTGCTAGTTTGAACGAATTACTACCAGTTGGACAGATTCACCACGCGTACTTATTTAATGACGTCATTGAACGAGACTAATTTTATACAGGCGCGAGAGTTCCGAATGCCTACTACCAGTTTGACCAATTTACCACGCTTTCTCGCCATTTTCACCGAATTCCCGCCATTCTCACCGAATTCCTGCCATTTTTCACCCGATTTCCGCCATTTTTCCCAATTTCCCACACTTTTCACAAATTTCCCGTTATTTTATTTTTTTATTTTCCGTTATTTTCACCGAATTCTCGGATGTACAATGACGTTAGTGACACGGAGGGTGCGTTGGGATGCGATTTATTGGGATGGGAGCCGTCTGTGGAGCAACCTGAACTATTTTCTTATCTTTTAACATGGGAAACCGGAACTACTTTTCCTCCGACGCATAACGCCAACATCCAACGATTTCAAACTAGATTACTACTTATATATCTACACACGATCACATCGCATGTTCTATGAAAGTGTTCTCTTTCTGACATATGCACGCACGCACGCACGCATGAATGAATGCGTTCATACAACAAACATTATAATAGTAGTTATTGTAATATTAGATGACAAACGAATTAAAAATAAACATATTTAAAAATTTTGAATACATAATGTATGATTTGTAAATGTGAATCCAGAGCAATAAGTACTCTAAATTGATAACAATGTAATACACTCTGTGTAACGTCCTCATATCCACCCAACCCCCAGTATAAGTAATTTAAAATAGAACACTGAATGGTTTTATATATATATATATATATATATCAAACACACACACTAATAGTAAAACAAAACTTAAATCAAATACAGCAATTCAAATAAAATTATGTAAAACATGCACAAACATACTTACACGCACACTCCAAACATTTGTATGTATTAAGGTCGTAAACTGCCACTAACACACTACTCTAACAATAGTTAGGTGTTGCATCGTTTAAAACATGTTTTGTTCAGTGCAAACTTGTCACGCGTGTTAGTTGTCATGTTTCTCATTCCATGATATATGAACTATGTTGTATTCACTGACATTGCAGTCCATGCTATTCTATGTCAGTGGCACATGTCTCATTGTTATTATTGAACCACCCTCTGGTCGTGACACGCTGGAACAAAGTATCAAATTTGGCACAGTTGTACCTTAGGACCGTACACATTTTTTTAGAGTGGGCTGAGTTTGATATGTGTCCCAGGCGATGTCAATCCCAGAGCAGCCTTGAGGTTGTATTTGAGTCCAGGGAATGAAGATGGTGTTACTGTATTCACCGAACGTCGATGTGTTTTCTAGTGGTAGGGCATTATCGCAGCACCATCAAACACTTTGGCATCAAAATGAGAGGGTGCCTCTTGCTGGACATTTGGTTTAATGCAATAGCTCATATTTGGTGCTTGTTAGTCGAAGTTTCCCATGCAGGGACAATGCTGGCGGCCACGGGTGGTTTTCGTGTGCGAACAACTCCTCCAGTTTGGTGTTACAGACTTGTAAAGAGATGAACAGCTGGCTGAAGAGATTGCAGTCACTCTTCATTTGTTGGAATTGTTGTTTCGCCTGTGAGTTCGTCGTAGTGGAGTGAGGACGCTTGAATAGGGGCAGTTGGTTTTTCATGACGGCCTTGTGGATGGAGGTCTTCCATTCAACAAGCATATCCTTGACGTATTTGGAATATTGCTCTTTCTCCATTGAGTGCAGTGCTTGCACTACCATGGCATTGCATACGTGCAATCATGGGTGTCCAGGGTCATTAATGTGTCGCGAAGCGTGTTTTTTATAGTTAATAATCGTAAATAGTACACTAAAACAACTTTTATAACACTCAATCTTTGCTATAAGAATGAAATAATAGTTGTACTATAGTTAGTGTTATCTTCTAGACAAATGTAGACACCTTGCTTGTATGTAGTGAATCTGATATCTTTAGGACGATTCTTGAAGGTATTCTCATAACAGAATGGATTCATAGACTCTACAGGTGTTGGTTTATGTACCATAAGCATGTTTCTGGGTTGAATATAAGCTTAAGAAGACAAATTCCTGATAAACACATATTTTGTATCTTTGACCTTGACTTGACCTTGATCTCGGCCTTCAAAATCGAGCAGCCCCCTCTCAAAAGTTATGTCTGGTCATAAGGTATATCCAGAGCAATAAGTACTCTAAATTGATAACAATGTAATACACCCTGAATATGTGACGTCCTCATACCCACCCAACACCCAGTATTAGTCATTTAAAATAGAACATTGAATGGTTTTATATGTGTGTATATATATATATATATATATATATATTAAACACACACTAATAGTAAAACAAAGCATAAATCAAATACAGTAATTCAAATAAAATTATTTCCCACATGCACATTCATACTGTGGTACTGTGTCATGTGTAGCTTTGTGGTACCGTGTCATGTGTAGCTGTATGGTACCATGTCATGTGTAGCTGTGTGGTACTGTGTCATGTGTAGCTGTGTGGTACCGTGTCATGTGTAGCTGTATGGTACCGTGCCATGTGTAGCTGTGTGGTACAGTGTTATGTGTAGCTGTGTGGTACCGTGCCATGTGTAGCTGTGTGGTATCTTGTCATGTGTAGCTGTGTGGTACAGTGTCATGTGTAGCTGGGTGGTACAGTGTCATGTGTAGCTATGTGGTACCGTGCCATGTGTAGCTGTGTGGTACCGTGTCATTTGTAGTTGTGTGGTACCGTTCGATGTGTAACTTTGTGGTACTGTGTCATGTGTAGCTGTGTGGTACAGTGTCATGTGTAGCTGGGTGGTACAGTGCCATGTGTAGCTATGTGGTACCGTGCCATGTGTAGCTGTGTGGTATCTTGTCATGTGTAGCTGTATGGTACCGTGTCATTTGTAGCTGTGTGGTACTGTTCGATGTGTACCTGTGTGGTACTGTGTCATGTGTAGATGTGTGGTATCTTATCATGTATAGCTGGGTGGTATCTTGCCATGCATAGCTGGGTGGTCCCGTGTCATGTGTATGTGTGTGGTATCGTGTCATGTGTAGCTGTGTGGTACCATGTCATGTGTAGCTGTGTGGTATCTTGCCATGCGTAGCTGTGTGGTACCGTGTCATGTGTAGCTGTGTGGTATCTTGCCATGCATGCTGTGTGGTACCGTGTCATGTGTAACTGTGTGGTATCTCGCCATGTGCAGCTGTGTGGTATATTGCCATGTGTAGCTGTGTGGTATATTGCCATGTGTAGCTGTGTGGTATATTGCCATGTGTAGCTGTGTGGTATCTTGCCATGTGTAGCTGTGTGGTATCTTGTCATGTGTATATGAGTTGTTGAGGAAGGAGATCGTTGCTGCACGAGAGATCAGCCTTAAACCGGGCTAGCTGTAAGTGGCTGTTAAGTTCAATAATTGTCGTGTCGAATCGTAGTTTCCGTGGATGCGAGGGACGTCAGTAGACCGTGTCCATCTCCAGGCAGTATTGGTCGTTACAGAACGCGGCGATTCTCTCGCACGCCTCACTCAACTTGTCTTCTGGCACTGTCAGCACGATGCGGAAGTAATTCGGATATTCAAAGCACTGTAAATTAGAATTTGCATGTTGTAACTGGTGTTAGTGACGTATTAATTTTAACGATTTGTTCTTACTTCAAGAAGAACAAGAAAAAACACGGAACATCGTTTATCTGTTAACAAGATATTTTAATATAAATATATGCATGTGTCCGAGAAATAAATCAAACAATATGGCAATATAACGCAGAAGCATTCCGTCGACATGGTTGAAATGGGGCAACAACTTACCTCTGCAGGAAGACAGAACACTGATTGTTGCGTCACCAAGCATTCCGTAAACTCCATATCATTTTTGAATTCCGGGAATCTGTCCATGTCGATGCCCACCTAGAATGGTAAACGATAACCTCTCACAAGATAGCTTACACTTTACCTCCTAATAGCAGCTTACCGCGAACACCTATTGTGAAGACATTAACTTTTTTGCAAATAGAACGTACATACAGATCTTGTTTTTATGGCATTAGCTAGAGTTGTGCAATTTTGCACGTTGAATTTTTTTTCAAAAAACGAAACGGCGAAAACAGAACAAATGCAGTAATTCAGTTGAATGTGGTATTGTTATGGGTAGCGTGTCTTCGAATAAAACGAACATGTACATTTCCTATCTCATACAACAGGTGCATTTGCTATGGGTGGCAACTGAAAATATAATATGTTGGCTTGATAATAAAGCTTGGCTTAATAATGTAGCTTATGTGGTGAATAAGTCAGCATATGCAATGTATATATTGCACTTTTATATGATTAACATTTTATTAATTTGTATTGGTCTTTTGACAATCGCTTTATCATTACATGGCGTGAGTAGCAGCTTTACCATCGGTTCTTACATTTGCTTTGGTACTGGACATCGTGTTGGATCTATAAGACGTGCCCTATTCTCAGAGTACAAGGAACTGCATACAAAGGTAATGAATGGCGGACACTGACCATCATATACATGGCTCCTTGGGGCATGATGGGTCGCAGGCCGCAAACATTGCTTAGAGCCTCAAAGCAAATACGGGCGTTCCGCTGAAAGGAAATGGGTTTGATTTGATTACCATGCACAATAGGCCATTCACAAAACACCTATTTCAATATCTGGTCTTACTCGCAAGTTTTAGTTTGCTTATGTCCTGGCTGGGTGTCAAACAATTACAGCTGCCACGATGACACTTCCGCGTTGTTCCGTGCTAAGACAAAACACGAGAGTGAGGCATATTTATTTGTTTTGGTAATCGGCTAGAATCGATTATCCAGCCGCCGTGAGGTGGCAGCATTGGCCCGTAACAACGGACTGGAATATTATGTCATTGTTACCGGTGGGGGCTTTACCCCAGATTCGGGTAGAGACGATGATTGGCTCTCAGGCTAACTATGAAATAACAAATTCAATAAGGATACACTGTTATCAGATAATACTATAATATATAAACTATTCAAAATTAAAATTATACTCAAACATGTCACACACAAAATAAACCGACATTAAACTTTGTTCGTAGTTTAATGCCTTTTAATCACATGCATATTCACTAGGTGGCAGCTCTCATGGCATAACATTCAAAAGGGTCATTCAGAGCCAGACTATCGTTCTGGCGAAGTCACGCAGCCAGGCGATAGTCGGCTAAGCGAGACTAGTAATCGACCATTATTTTCTGAGAGCGCAACCAGAAAATTCACTACATCGTCTACACCAGACATTCAACATTCCAACAACTGAGCCATGATCAGTGTTATCTAGAAATCTCCACGCTTCAAGCATACGTTTGGTGGTGTGCTTTATAATAACAAAAAACGTCTGCGTCCGCCAGATGCGCGTTGTCGATCATCATGAGACAATCAAACGCTCTTCCGCTACGATATAAATACGTCAGTGCTTAATCGCATCATTATTTTGCGTTTCGCTCGTCACACTGGACTGGAGTTGGCAGTTTCTCTATCGCTATAGAACGTCCACAGTGTCCGTTCGCTGACGTACGTCTCACTGTTTCATGAAGTGACGACGAACAACTTTCAAATCAAAGTTTCACGAACTCTTCTAGCAGATAGACGAATTTCCGAGAAGGGTTGGCGTACTTTGTGCTAACATCCCGAACACCGCAATCACGGCGGTAGGCGATGTTGTCGTCTTCATCTATAGCATCGGCGTCTTAATTGCTCCAGCTCATAGCCATGCACACTGTCGATCTCAACTAACCAAGCGCATTTTTGAAGGCTGACCTCACGCTGACAATAATTCATTCGACTACGACTGAACTACGACTTGAGACGCTAATCATACTCTAGATTCAAAGGAACAATAATCCAACTGGTCATTGACAAGTTCACTGCTACGAGCGCTCGTCGAGTGGCATTCAAGATTACACAGATACGTACTGTGGCCTTGATTGGCAGGGTGCATTCTCAGTGGGAATTGGTGCAAATTGGGTACACCCATAACGTACGTGTTGGTGGATACGGACAAAACATTAAACGTTTGGAGAAAAAATTGCTTTAGGGCTTCTGTGAGGAATTGCTTGGATTGATGTGATAAAATGCATATCCCAACTGCACGGGATACCATTGGAAAGAAAACGGAAGCAACTAAGAAATATTATAAGAATCTCATCAGTATATTATATCGACAGTCGTCGAAAAAGATGGGAATAGTTGGAGTTGGACCATATGCAGAAAATCACACCAGAAAGTCAGAGTGTACCTAAAGCAACACTTGAAACCCATATCTGAAAAGAAAAGCGGAAGGCCTAAGATGATATATGTTTAAGAGAGGGAACGTAAACGTTGGAATGCTAGACTGGACGGCTGTTTTAGTTAAGGACAGAAGAATGTGACATGATATGTTCCGCCTTGTGCGTCACACTTGCGAAAAGTGGATAGAAGAGGAAAAGAAAGAAGAAGAAAAGCGAATAAGAAAAAGAAAAGGAAGAAGAAGGCGATAATCACCCGCGGATCTGTTGTCGGCGGGCGGTCAGCAACGAGTATATCAGCACATACTAACCAGCTGTAAATACAACAGATCACTTACCTGGATCGCCTGTATGGTAGAATCGAAGAAATGCGATGGTGTTTGTGTAAGAATCTTTTCCAGGGCACCCTGCACGAGAGTGTTTGGTCCAAGAATTCGCTGAGACAACGCAGTTAACCCTGCTCGAACCTACAACCACGCGGGTACACATACACACACATTGGACGTAAACGACACATTATGGATCCGTCTTGCATTGGTTGTAACAGGCATTGTAGACAGTCTTACATTTGGAAAACACTTATAGAAAGCGTGAAGTAAAGTAAAATACAATCGGTAAATAAGCACGCCTCCCAGCACATGCCCCTTTCAACTTTCGGGGTTCATACAATTCAGCTTCATGAAATGATACTGCCTACGAACAATACCATGCACTATTACTCAGTAGACAGACTGTATAGATACCCAGAGAAACTCGTATAGAACACGGTCATAGGTCATATTCGCGAACATTTACACAAACAATATTATACAGCGTATACCTGATTGGTATATTATAAAGGCTTATGTTGTTGGAGTTGCGGCCGCCATCATAGCAATTGTACACTTGCCTCTTTTTCAAATATTCCGTGTCGGTCGTGGATCGTGATCCAGCCCATGCGCCAGCCAGGAACCAGGAACCTGGGCAGAGGCAGACACCATGGTATGTACGGTATAGTCGCATAGCCTCAACGAACTGTTTTGTGTCATGTGTGGCCGTTACTAAAGTGTCATACGCCACTGACACTGCTCACACTGCCTCTATATCTACCATTACTAAAGTGTCATACACCACTGACACTGCTCACACTGCCTCTATATCTACCATTACTAAAGTGTCATACACCACTGACACTGCTCACACTGCCTCTATATCTACCATTTAGTAATGCAAGGGGAAACTTCTCACCGTTTTGTGAGACCGCCACAAGACAGGATGGGAACCTCTGTTGTCTGGGATGCCATCGATATATACTGGTGACCAGGGAAAACCTGCACAGACCAGAGAAGTATCAGGCACATCTCGATTCGATACCACAGTATCTACGATTGTTATATATAGCTTCCTTGTGATAATATGACATGTGTATAGGCCCTTGTTTATTCAATGTATTTTATGCGCGCGCGTGTGTGTGCGCAAAAACATGTTCAGCACCAAACAAACACAGATTGTCGCACTGTCACCGTGTCGAACTCTCTCTTTCTGTTGCAGTAAGTCTCCCCCCTCTCTGTCTCTCTCTGTCTCTCTCTCTCTCTCTCTCTCTCTCTCTCTCTCTCTCTCTCTCTCTCTCTCTCTCTCTCTCTCTCTCTCTCTCTCTCTCTCTCTCTCTCTCTCTCTCTCTCTCTCTCTCTCTCTCTCTCTCTCTCTCTCTCTCTCTCTCTCTCTCTCTCTCTCTCTCTCTCTCTCTCTCTCTCTCTCTCTCTCTCTCTCTCTCTCTCTCTCTCTCTCTCTCTCTCTCTCTCTCTCTCTCTCTCTCTCTCTCTCTCTCTCTCTCTCTCTCTCTCCCCCTCTCTCTCTCCCCCTCTCTCTCCACCCTCTCGATTTCCTGCACTGTCTATCTTGCTCTTCTCTTTCTCTCTCCTCTTTCATATATCTCTCTTCCAGTCTCGCGGTACTTACAAAGTGCGCATATATCTCATCTGCAATAATAGGCACTCTGTTCCTTTCGGCCACAGCGAGTATCTCCCGAATGTGTTTCCCCGAGAAGACAGATCCGCAAGGATTTGACGGATTATTAACAATGATCGCTGCTGTATCATCGTCCACGAGGGATTGCATCTGATCAAGGTCCACTTCCCATGATTTCTCCGGCTGGAGAATAGATTATCATTAAATATGTATTCGTTGCATGATTTGAAAGATAATTTCACAGCTGTTAAAATAACTGTTATTTTACTATGTTACTCGCATATTGATACAGACACAATGGAAATTGTATATCGACGATAAGCATCCATGCCATGTAGGCCTAAACACTATTCCTAGTGCTGTATCGTTCACGTGTTTACAGTTACTTTTACTAAATCATCAGTACGTTTAAAATAATACAGCGTCAATCAGCAACAAAGCCAACATCGTCTGTATTTAATTAATGATTTCACAGGCGCACGCATGCAGGCAATCATGCTCGAAAACATGCATTATCTGAACACACGCTATATATAATATTATCTGAACACACGCACTCACGCGCTCGTAACATAACAGAATCATACGAACTTACAATTAGATTATAGTAGCGGACATGGATACCGAACGACCAGGCTAGTGTGCTGTAGAGTGAGAACCCTGGTCGGGGAATAAGGATGTTCTGTCCTGGGTTGGCAAGCACGGAGATGGCTAGATCCAGAGCTCCTGAACAACCGCTCGCAGTGACAACATCCTACAGGCAGAAAGACGACAGTCAAATGCTCGCAGTGATAACATCCTACAGGCAGAGACACGACAGTCAAGTGCTTTCGCGTTACACACATTATATAAATCACTTGTTGAACCACATATTGTTGTGAGATATGGGGATATTCTTATTAAACTAGACTCGGGAAAACTATCTGTTACAGAAAAAAACTATACGAATTATTTATAACCTTAATTACCATGATCATTCATCTGTATTTGTCCGTCTCTCAAACATGCTTTATTTCATGATTTAGTTAAATACAAGACTATGATTATACTTTATAATACAAACAGCCATTCCTTAAGTGGTCGTGTTCAACCATTCTTTGAACCAACCGCAGCTACACACATGCATGATACCAGACAAAGCAAACTGTTCTAGGTTAAAAAGACAAACACCACCCTCCGACTGCTGTTACTCACCACCACCAGCAGCAGCGCACCATATTGTGCATGTAATATGTTGTTGTTGTTGAATTGTTGAATAAACTTTCATTCGTTTACGATCATTAGATATTGCAGCGGTTAACAGTTGCATTTGATGTGTTACAACTTGTTTTTATATATGCAATGTAAATAACACCTAATTTTATGAATGTACATTCCTTAGCAAATAGTGTCAAACAAAATTATTTAGTTCAATATGTCTAGTAGTCATATTTAGTGTAACACATTTATTTCTAGTAGGCATATTTAGTGTACCATATTTATTTCTAGTAGGCATATTTAGTGTACCACATTTATTTCTAGTAGGCTTATTTAGTGTAGCACATTTATTTCTAGTAGGCATATTTAGTGTACCACATTTATTTCTAGTACGCATATTTAGTGAACCACATTTATTTCTAGTAGGCATATTTAGTGTACCACATTTATTTCTAGTAGGCATATTTAGTGAACCACATTTACCTAATCATACATACATTTACTTAATCACAATTGTACCATTATACTACGGTGTAAAACAAACAGCGACATGACATATCAGTTGTTAGTAAACAACTAGTCCATACATGGTGGACTGGCATCGACCATGTATTACTGAAGACCACGAATGAGACGGGACTGTTAATCAGCGATACATTGTTACGCAAGGCGTGAGTAAGCAAGCACGTAACATTTTGGTTGTTGTTTCTAAATATTATATCCGTGTATCATTGGAAGATTTGGAATACCTTTGCCGTGATGGGAGACGAGGCGCAGGAGCAGTACTCGGCGATTGCAGCTCTCGCGCTCTCGTAACCTGCAACACAAAGACGCGGCATTCACGCACGGCTTCGCAATTAACAGTTCGCTGAGGTGCCGACTGCGTGGGGTCGACTAGCTCTTGTTCCATCGCGACAAACCGTTCATTCGACACCGCTGCTCGTCGCATTGTTAATGGGTCTGACCATGAACAAGCTGGTGACAAATCCTAGTTTCTAACCTTCCTGTTCACGTCATTAAAGTGACGGTTAACTACATGTATATGCAAACACAGTGGACTTGTGCTGTGATGATATAAGGAACGACCATTCTGCGGCCAGCGCCATGTTGCATACCCTTGGATACAAAAACACCGGATATCGGATACGTACGGAACAGTTTGATAACATCACAAAATATAGCGACAGTCTGCTGTACTTGAATTGACGTTATTCGTCGCTTCAAACAAACTTTCACGTTTACAAATATTGTTCGTGTGGATTATGATATGAACAAGATGACAATAATATAAATTATCTGGATCGTGTCGCTATTTACGGTGTCGACAAATAATTAAAATGGTAATGTAAAATAATTACAGAGTGTACGTCATTTATAAACAACTAAAGTAACTGAAAATAAGTAACTTTAGTAACTGGAAAGTTAACCATACAATGACTGTACCCTTAAAGCTAAATAGGCATTATCACTTGATCTATTGTATGGTCACGTTCCACAGGCATGCCTGGATTGCCGACGCTACGACCCTCACCCACAGACGGCGCGTAGCCGTTGCACTGATTCCGTGTCGCCGCCTCCACCACGGCATCGCTCGCCACTTTCGACGGAGGCAGGTTTCCAAACACTGTTGGGTCACCTGCAAGAAATGTATTTTAAAAGAAACTGTCAGTTTGTTAGTTTTTATTTTGTGTTCCGTCCGCCGTCCGAATGAATTCTTTAATGTTGCTGTTTTACAGTAACTTAGCTTTACTTAATTGACTTAATCAGAGATTATGAACGAAAAAGTATTTTTTTCTTCACAAGGTGTCAGTGTACTAACAAAATGTAGTATAAATAATCTATGAAAGGCCAGACTAACGAAGAACTGTAGCATGATCTATCAGACGTGGTGTATACGGAAGGTGGAATACGTTTTTTAGAAGTGCGAAGATGTTCAGAGTGTTTTTTAATTACTGTAAGGTGGGCGATGTTGGTTTGCGTGGACGGTGGGCCTAGAGACCGACGCACAAAGGGACCGAGCCGTTGGTTTGATTGATGAAGTCGAGTTTAAAATGAGGTGTTATAATAATAATAATAAGATAATTTTTATCGCGCCTAAATCCTTGGAAACCAAGCTCAGAGGCGCATCAAGACAAAAGAATTGGTCAATCTCAAAATCCATAAGCAGTATTACAGTTGTCAACAGATGGGTCAAGGCGCCAGGGAGCTATGGTGGATAAGCAAGGTTGTAAAGATAAGTTTTTAAATGACAACGGAATTTGGTAAGATTATCAACTGATCTAACACTAAGAGGGAGCATATTCCAAAGAGTTGGTGCAGCAACAAAAAAAGCCCTAGTTCCAATGTTAGTGTTGACTGTAGGAACAAAACGTAGGTCAGAACTAGATGATCGAAGCTGGATAGGTTTTCTTACATGAGTAAGCACTAAATGCAAATAAGTTGGTTGCTTACTAGACAGTACCTAGTATATAATGGTACAGATCTTGAATATTATACGATATCGTACAGGAAGCCAATGCAAAGACTTCAAAAATGGTACAGAGCGATAACAATGAGGAGATCTTGTAACTACTCTTGCCAGACAATTTTGGGCACGTTGAAGTTTTGCAATATCCTTGCTAGCGATATTATAAAGGAGGGAATTGCAATAGTCAAGTCTGCTGCTAACAAGCGATGTTGCCATAATTTTAGCAACAGAAAATTACATGTACCGGCGAATACGGCGAGGATCAAGAATATGATCAAAAACAGCAGCGACATGTTTGAGACTTGTCGGAAATTGAAGTTACTATCAAAGATCACTCCTAGATTCCGCATCGAGGTTGCTGCATGGCGTAATATGCTGATTCAAAATACTCGTAGGGAAAAAACATCAAGTTTTCTACGCTGCATTGGAGTACCAATAATGATCAATTCAGTTTTATTTGCATTTAATTTCAATTTGCTGTCAGCCATCCAGTGGAAGATATCTTGGAGGCAATCACTAAGTTGGTTAGGGGTAGCCAACGAAATGTAGGTCTGAGTATTATCAGCATAAAGATGATGATCCAAGTTATGCCTTTGTATAACAGAGCTTAGTGGCGTGGTGTAAATAGTAAAAAGCAAACGCCCAATCGCTGCTACGAACACCTGTTAGTACTCATGTCATTTTGGAAAAAAATCGCTTCGAGCCTCTTCTCATAATTGTCTGTGAGCGAGATGCATAATTACTATGCCAAAATGGTGATGAGAAATTGTGGCTTCATAATCGTACCTCGTCCTGTTTGAGAGTCGAAGCCAATCAGGTTTTAAGCAGTCGAATAAAAACTTTTAAAACAGGCTGCTAATATAGGCAATACAGTTGGACGTTATGAGAGTTAAAACTAATTATATGATTTGTTTTAAAATCAGAGACGTCTCACACGCGCACAACAGGATTTCACACCGGAATTCCACACGACTTATAAAGTCTTGACTGTAAGTACTAACACAAACATGTAAAACAGGAATAACAAAATACCTTACCAATCGACAAGGCTATCATCTCCTTATCTGGGTTTGGTGTCAACTTCATTCCATCAACAATTTTCCTGATAGGGTTGTTGGTGTGCTTGGCCATTACTGAAGCCTTGACGCTCCATTCTCTGTTGGATCGGCGTCTGTTTGTCTCCATGAAGACGTCCATGGCGCAGTGCAAGTCTGGTTTTACAACAGTACAGTTACACACCAACACTAATATATATATATATAATACACAATTTATATAGACACAAACCTAACTTGGTTGAGTCGATCCGTCGCGTTCAATCGAGCTTATTATATTGTGGAGTGGGGAACGAAATATACCTGAATGATAATTAAAACAGGGTTCGAATCTATCTTCATAATATGCACTTACATTTAAGGCGATATTTATGGTTTGACACCGGACTGCCTCCACAGCGTGGCATCTTCACGTGCTCTACGATCTGCAGGCGACGGCATACTGCTCTGTTTTAGCAATGCCAAAGAGAACAGTTGGCCAGAACAGATTTGCTGTGGCAAGTTCCCGATGTTGGAATTACTTGCCAAAATGTGTTTGGTCAGCACAAACTTTAACGGCACTTTGGAGACAAAACTAAAAACCCAGTAGCTGCCTTGATGCAAGCACTTCATTACATATAAGCAGCATTGTTTTCTACTTCACAGTACAGTGTATTCGTTATTAATTTATTGTTTTAAAATGTACTCTAGCACTTAGTCCATGCATTAACTTACCGAATATTAAAGCAATTAATCTACAGGTATCTAAATTATTAGCCATTGGGAGCGCTTTGAGTAGATACTATTCGTTTACCTAATAATCGCTACATAAATTGTTGGTATCATTATTATAATAATATATGAGCAATAAAAGTTGCTGGATCTATCTACCTGGAGTCTATGTCATGTAGACTAAAATATCCTACACAAGAGGTAAATATGTCATATATCGCGGACTCTCTTGGATTAACGTTGTTTATCGCGGGAGGTACGTTGCTGCTAATTCACCGGAAATACAACCCTGGAGGTAACAACAACAATGTCACGTCGCAACTAACCCTAATGCAACTACTTTTTTAATTGATCCTTTGCGTTTTAATTCCTTGTAGCCTAATATGACATAACATGGTAATTTATATTTAAGAAACTTTGTTATCTTTTGGAAAGTATACGTATGCGAAACCCAAAACCCAAACCCTAGTCCTTCAACCTGGACTAGCCCAACCCTATAACTACAACCCTGTGCTAGTCCCGCTCATTGACATTAAAACAAACTTATTTTTGAAACACTCTACGCAGGACAAATCGTGTATATTCTTTCAAAATAAACATGATTTGCCAAGAGATGTCTTGCGACGTGTTATCGCTAATACCCCTAAATAGGCATAGAAAGGATAGAACATTGAATCGCTTGATTGAATTTTACTGTGCAGCGCTTTGAGCATATTGTGGATATTGTGCTCTATAAATGTTAGTATTATTATTAGTAGTAGTAGTAATTTAGGAACCCATAGTTTGCAAGATTTTACAATTATAATATAAAAAACACGAATATACACGTACAATACGAAGCGGTCACATTTCGTACCAAATCTACCAAACAAATCAATATTAAATATATATAAAAGAGTCGTATTGGAGATTATCATGGTCGAGGGAGGTAGTGTAGGAGATTTTCGTGGTCAAAAGGGGATTGTGTTGAAGGTGTTCACGGTCGAAGGGGGTAGCGTAGTATAAAATAGTGACATGTACATCATGGCTTCGGTGACAGAACTAACTATGCACACACCGCACCCTCAGTCTACAGCCTGGTATTATAGATGTACAATTACTATCTGTTACAACTTAGTTTACCTGCACCCACACACTTACGCTGTGAACTCTCACGCAGGGCTCGATCAAACTCCTCCTTATATCGGATGTTCCGTATATCTATGAGGCGCAGGTCTGAACCCGATTTCAACATTGTTGCGTTGAAGCGGTTATTCTTTATACAATGCGTCTTGATGACCTCCATCTTAGTGGAAAGGGGGCACCAGTTTTATCAGAGAACCTGCTGCGATCTGTTGACAGTGTGACAGGTTGCATCTATTTAAACTAGATTCGCAGGGGGACTCACAGAAAAGCCTGAAACAGGAGGCATAGATAAAGACAGCACAAATAAATCAGCAAAGAACAGTCTGGAAAACTGTTCTGAAGCTGGATATAAATGTGTTTGTTTAAACGCAAGGACTATAGTAAACAAAATAAATGAACTAAACATTATGGTAGAAGATATTGACCCTCACATAATATGAGATGCCGAATTGGGACCGACAGGATATGTAATGTTTAGGAAAGATAGAATAGGAAGAAAGGGAGGTGGAGTTATTTTATATATTAAAGAATCTAGCCAGGCTTATGAAATAAATTTAGAAAGAGAAGCAAAGCGAAGAAGCTGTTTGGTGTAACATAGTTACAGGAAACTCGACGTTAACAGTTGGGTTAGTTTATCGAAGTCCAAACATAAGCATAGAAGAGAATGAAAAAATACAAAACGCTATAAGGGAAGCAAACAAACGGGACTGTATTATTATTATGGGGGGTTTAACCACGGGCATATACAATGGAAATCTTTAGAGTATGGGGAGTGAGTCCACAAGTTTTTAAGTTTTAGTTCAAGATACTTTCCTTTCTCAACATGTGCTAGAATCAACCAGGGGTGAGAATGTGTTAGACATAGTTTTGTCCTCACAGAATGAATTAGTTGACAATGTCAAGATATGTGAGCCACTGGGGAGTAGTGATCACAACCAGATACATTTTACCATCAAAGTAAAATCAGAAAGGAATAGTAAAAAGCAGTATAGGAGAAATTTCCACAAAGGAAGGTATAAGGACATGAGGAAATATTGAGCAAAGATAGACTGGAATAACACACTGAAAAATAAGACGGCAACAGAATGCTGGAATATATTAAAGAGTGAAATTAATTGCATAGTTGATAAATTTGTACCCTTCAAAAAACAAGGGAAACGGTCCAAAAAGAAACACTTATCGAAAGAAGCCATTAAAAAAATTAAGTATAAACAAATGATGTGGAAGTCATATAGATGTACTGGAAATTATGAAGACTACAACAGTTATAAAGAAGCACTTAACCAAGCTACAGCTGAAATTAGAAATTCAAAGAGAAGCTATTAACAGCAATTAGCTAGTAAAATAAAACATGACAGCAACAGTTTGTATGCGTATGTTCGAAGCAAACAGAACATTCAAGATAAGGTCGGTCCTCTAGAAGATAGTGCTGGCAATATAATATCAGAGGGATTCTTAATGGCAGAAGACCTGAATGAGTACTTTAGTTCAGTGTTTACCAGGGAAGATATTAGTTCACTGCCAGTACCAGAGGCTAAGTTCAAAGGGCAGATTCAGACTATTTAGGACAATTAATTGTAACCCCGGAAATGGTAGCTAAGAAAATAAGGGCTATGAAGGATAATAAATCACCTGGAGTGGATGGCATTCCGCCCAAACTATTATTGGAAATTGTAAAACAAATTAGCGTACCGCTTGCAACAGTTTTCAACTTGTCATTAGAAGAGGGAGTGGTTCCTTTAGAATGGAAAGAAGCAAACATTATACCGTTATTTAAAAAAGGTTCGAGAAACAAGTAAGAAAACTATAGACCAGTGAGTTTAACATCAGTGATTTGCAAATTATAAGAAAGACTTATTAAAGATCACATGGTGGATTTTCTTGTTAAACATAACTTGATAAACCCATCTCAACATGGGTTTTTTAAAGCGAGGACATGCTTAACAAATATGTTATGTTTTTTGGAAGACATCACTAAGTGGGTAAATGAGGGATCATCAATAGATATCGTCTACTTAGATTTTCAAAAAGCTTTCGACAAAGTACCACATCAAAGATTACTGCTTAAACTAAAGGCCCTTAGCATAGAAAATGGTATAATAAACTGGATAGAAAAATGGCTGATTGACAGAAGACAACGTGTAGTAGTTGATGGGGAGGCTTCAAACTGGAAATCGGTATTGAGTGGGGTACCACAGGGATCAGTACTAGGACCTATATTATTCTTACAATATATCAACGATTTGGATGATGAAATAACAAGCAAAGTGTTGAAATTTGCGGATGATACAAAAGTGTTTAGAAGGATTAAAAGTGATGGAGATAGACAACATTTACAAGATGATCTTGACAATTTGATCAAATGGTCTGAAAAGTGGCAAATACTGTTCAATTCTGGGAAATATAAATGCCTCCACGCAGGACATGGGAACGAAGAGGTAGAATATACAATGGGGTGTACTACTATAAAAGAAAAGGACTTAGGGTTAACCATTAGTGCTGATATGAAGGTTTCAGAGCAGTGCGGAATTGCAGCTTCAAAGGGTAATCAAATCCTTGGATTAATTAGGCGAAACATAACGTATAAGGAAAAAGAGCTAATAATACCGCTGTACAAAACAATAGTTAGGCCTCATTTAGAATATTGTATTCAAGCGTGGAGGCCATATCGCAGGAAGGACATAGATATGCTAGAAAGAGTACAGAGGAGAGCAACTAAAATGATACCAAAACTGAGGGATCTTATTTACGAAATACGCCTAACAAATGCGGCTTAACAACACTAGAGACCAGGAGATTGAGAGGAGATCAGATAGAAATGTTTAAAATAATGAATGGTTATGAAAATATTCATAGAAATATTGTTTCCTCAGTTAAGAAAGATAGAAGGACTAGAGGACACGAAGTTACATTAGCAAAGGAGCAGTGTAGATTAGATATAAAAAAGTTCTCATTTTCACAAAGCACTGTAAATGAATGGAACAGATTATCTGCTGATTGTGTGGGTGCTAGTAGCGTGAATGTTTTAAAATAAAATCGACACATACCTCAGAAGGGCGGGATACACATAGATAAAAGGGTCGGACTGTCGATAAGCCAAAGGGCTTCCTTGTCCACCTGCCACCTAGAGTTAATTCTCTGGGTGGCAATCTTGTTAAATCTTGTTAAATATTGTCTTCACAGCGAGAAGTGGTACAGTGGTTGCAAATGAGATAGGTTATATATTTTATTATACACTGTCATCTTCTAATGTCGATCTTCCTCTTCTCGCTCACTCACTCACTCACTCACTCACTCACTCACTCACTCACTCACTCACTCACTCACTCACTCACTCACTCACTCACTCACTCACTCACTCACTCACTCACTCACTCACTCACTCACTCACTCACTCACTCACTCACTCACTCACTCACTCACTCACTCACTCATTCACTCACTCATGCACTCACTCACTCACTCTATCACTCTAAGTCACTAATTTACTCACTCACTCACTCACTCACTCACTCACTCACTCACTCACTCACTCACTCACTCACTCACTCACTCACTCACTCACTCACTCACTCACTCACTCACTCACTCACTCACTCACTCACTCCCTATCGCTCTTTCGATCTGTCTATCCTCTATTCCACCTGTGTATCTCCCCACTCTCCCCACTCTCCCCATCTCTCCCCATCCCTCCCTCCCTCCCTCCCTCCCTCCCTCCCTCCCTCCCTCCCTCCCTCCCTCCCTCCCTCCCTCCCTCCCTCCCTCCCTCCCTCCCTCCCTCCCTCCCTCCCTCCCTCCCTCCCTCCCTCCCTCCACGCACGCACACACGCATGCATGCACACACACACTCTCTCTCATACACACACACACACACACACACACACACACACACACACACACACACACACACACACACACACACACACACACACACACACACACACACACACACACACACACACACACACACACACACACACACACACACACACACACACACACACACACACACACACACAAACACACCGGTCCACGATTTAGATCAGATGGATAGTTTATATAAGGGGGTGTCAACAGAATCCGATGTCCAGCCGGTTACAACTGTAAACGCCTCGTCACCGTGTTTACGCTTTGGTCGGTCGCTGCGCCGTCGGGGGTTAGCATAATTACAAACCAAATAACAGAAAACTGGTTAACACTGGGTCGGACTGAACAAAGTCCGAGCACGACTCTGACACCTGGGGGTTCCACACCGGGGATCGCAACTGGGGTCACATAATAGTGAATAGATGTTGCTGATATTGTGAGCTGTGTTTGAGATTTAAGACATCAATTTCGATTAATTCGGAGGTAATATTTGTGCAGCTAACTAATCTACGTTAACAGTTTAGGTGCTTTCTCGATACTTTTGATATTGTTTGTGTTATTCATTATACATTGTTATTGTTTAACCCTTTATTTGATTAAGTATTTCACTTTTCCATAAAAGTAATTCTTCAATACCTACGTTATAATGATGTATTCAACAAACCATATGCAGAAAACAATATGAAATAAATCCTTTTTTCACACTAATTTGGTATGGCAGCACTGATTTTGTGTTGGTGTTTTGTGTTAATTGCTGTTTTTTCTTCTTCAAATAGTGCATATACATCATGCATACTGCATACCACTGGTATGCCGCCTCAGGACAACAACATCCAACACACGGTTATCATTAATTCTCTTATCCTACTTTACCCTGCAGTGTTGGTCACCCTCCCTCAGGGATAAGTAACATTGCAGACATGGAACACTTTGCCATGTGCCAACCTGTTGATACACTGAAATTCCACTCTTCTCATATTATTGATTGAATGATTTATTTTGCCATTTTAACTTCGTGTACGAATGTTTTATATAAAATATGTCACAAAACAAAGTAAAGAAATACTCGCGAATGTAGGCAATGATTGTTTGCAGGTTTCAAACGAGTGCACATATTAATTAAAAGTAATAATGTGTGTTAATCATTATCATTGAACATGTTATTGTTATTTAATTTATTCTGTTATCACTTGTGGTTATTTTGTGTTATGGGACTTTCAGGCACAATTTAATACACATTAAAAAAAAATGTAGGATATACAATATAATACCTAATATGTATATATATAACAGCAACCAATTGCGTTCTGACCGGGAACGACGACGCGTATATGCGCGCACCTAGAAGTAACAGACTTGGGACCATGCCAAGGTGCATTCATCTCATGATCCATTTGTCTATCTGTGTCATTTTTTATAACGTCAATTCACAAGGATTGTCCTTGGAAGGGGCCCGTAACTTGACGGTGGTTTCAATTGACAAGCCATCTCCACACAATGCGAGCTACACGTCAGTCGAACAAATCATGTGCATATTGACATCCAAGCTCACCATATTCGAACACTTCTTGGACCCGTCTCTGAGAGATTAGCGACACCTACCTGATATGTGGGCAGTCGGCCGGACGATGACCTTTCTCTCTCTCACTGATTGCAATGGGTGCAGTGACAGTCTCACGCCGACAACTAAATTAAATTAGAACACGGGTGGCATTGCGCAGGCGCATTCAACGAATAGTGTTTACAAGTTCTGCTTCGTCGACTCTTTATTTTGGTGGTGTTTGCAGCTAGGAGTAATCGGGCATCAGGGTGGTTGGTCACATGTGTCAGGGTCGTAACCAAACAAACGAACAGGGGTCAAATAAGTCGTACCACCCTGATAGAGAGGGGGGGAGGTGAAAGATGGGAGAGGGATGGGAGAGAGAGAGAGATCCCCAGATAGCATGCAAACGTTAATAACGTGTGCAGAAACGTTTGTTTAACGTTTAATGCAAACGTTAATTTTGCGTTATTTTGCTCGTTTTTAAAATGTTAATCTAACGTTTAATTTCTAACCAAAACGAAACGTCAAACTAACGTTAATGTATTCGTTGCAGAAACGTTTAATAACGTTTAATGCAAACGTTAGTTTAATGTTATTTTGTTTGTTTCTTTAACGTTAATTTAACAAATATGTAACATTAAACTAACGTTAATGTAACCGTTGCTGAAACGTTAGTTTAACGTTGAATGGGAACGTTCGTTTACCGTTATTTTGCTCGTTTCTTTAACGTTAATCTAACGTTTCATTTCTAACCAAAGTGTAATGTCAAACTAACGTTAATGTAACTGTTACAGAAACATTACTTTAACGTTCATTTAAAACCAGAATGTAACAGTAAACTAACGTTTTTGTAATATCAGCAGAAACGTTAGTTTAATGTTATTTTAATCGTTTGTTTGACTTTTACCTAACGTTTAATTTCTAAAGAAAATGTAACGTTAAACTGACGTTAATGTAACCGTTACAGAAACGTTAGTTTAACTTTCATTTACGTTTCATTTCTAACCAGAATGTAACAGCAAACTAACGGTTTTGTAACATTAGCAGAAACGTTAGTTTAACGTTATTTTAGTCGTTTGCTTAACGTTTACCTAACGTTTAATTTTTTACGAAAATGTAACGTTAAACTGACATTAATGTATAACTTACTTTCTAACCATAATTTATCGCAATTCAACCCGTTTCCTACAGCACCTGCGCATTTGATATATTGTAACACATGGCCATTCTTGGTATACGTGCATACAACTGTTTCACTTTATAAACACAAGGAAAGAGTATTTTAAGTGTGAAGTTTTATGATATACCTACTGAACGGACTGACTATGAATCGTGGCTAGTTTGCATAGTAACACAAGACAAGCGTATTTTTGTGCATTATATAAAGCTGAATTTATTATGAGAGGACCCACACATGGGTGGGAGACCCACCCACAATAATTTATAAAAATGGCAATACTGAATAACGAAACTAGTCCTATATATATAGTTTCCGTGTGTGGCCTTAATGGCACAGCGGTTACTGCGGTTCGCTTCCGCTCTTCCCTTTCCTTCCGGCTGACGTCCCTCTCCGTAGCAAACTTTAACCACATCTTCACCTCCTTTGCATTGGCCATATTCCTGATGGTTGAGTTTCATCTTTAATTACAGCAGTGTTATATGTTATATAATATATTAAACATAAACAGTTTTTGCAACATTATAACAAATAGCAAGGAAAACAATTGTTTCATTACTATCACCGTAATAATTATTTGTTATTAATAAAAGTGTTCATATCAGCATCACTAAAATATTGGTATACATCATGTAACGTGTCTACTTTTAATATTTGTGATGAATAATAATGATAACGGACCGAAAAATAGTTGCAAATATAATTTAGCAATTTCTAAATTTGCAGATTAAATCAAATTGTGTCTTTGATCACAAGTCACTTCAACGAAACAGCAGGAACATTGTGTTGTTATCATAAAAATAAGACAGTTTTTTCCGAAGCTTCGATTCCCCTTGACAACCACTCGGACAAGTTAAAATTTTGGCGGACAAGTCGATTTCGAAACTTACTTGTCAGGCGGACAAGTAAATATTCTGGCTTATTTCTATCGCTGTGTGTGTGTGCGTGTGCGTGTGCGTGTGCGTGTGCGTGTGCGTGTGCGTGTGTGTGTGTGTGTGTGTGTGTGTGTGTGTGTGTGTTTGTATGTTACATATCGTTTAGTTGTAAGTTAATAAATTATCTCAGTTCAGCTCTGTTTATACACAAGTAGAAATTACAAGAATCATTAGATTCATGACAGTATATTTTAGACACATTAATTGCTTCAACTTTTAGCTGCTTTAACATGAAGACATATTTTAAAATCCACATACGGTTGATGACTTGTCGCAGCATAAGTTCAGCAAACGCCATCTTCTCTCCCTTCCCCTTCCAGTTGAATGCCCTGGCACAACTGTTTGTGAGGAGGGACTTCATTATGCGCCGGGTGCATTCTTTTACCGAGCTTCCCCCGATCGTGCTCAGATTGGTTACCTAAACACCAGCAGTAACGTAAGAATTCTAAGACTATCAATATATGTCGTTCGAGTTAAGTTAAAAGTAATGAACGGTGAAGTTGATTTTAGAATATAAGCACAATCCTTTAAATAATCACTGATACATGTGATCATGAAAGTGACACAAATTAAAACAAATCAGATGTGTATGATTATATTATGAAGCTTCATATGTGTACAACTGGATTATTGTTTAGAAAAGGATTAGCAATGATTTAAAATACTTTTCTAACGAACTAATTTTATACAGAAACCATACCCTACTTAAGCTAGTAGCTAAGAAACACATTGAAATACGGGAATGAACATTTCAGTTCCAACAAAAGTTCTGATGCAATACAATGAACATAAATACTGGCTATTTGTTATGGACAAACATATTACTTAACGGGTGACTATCAGTGTGAACGTTGGCCAGTATATTAACCTAAGTATATATTTATAAGAGTAATTCTTACGAAACCGGCCTGCTCTGCGGGGTCTCTCATACGTTCGTTGAGGGCATCCCCATCACGGACAATGACCAACAATAACTGCACATCGTCAGGCAGCGCGGACGCAGGCACCGTTATGCCACATCTCTTGATTAGCTGGTAAAGTTTCAGGTTTATGGCTGCTTGACCATTGTGTAGCTCTCGAAGAGACGCCTTCATCTCCACCATCTTCTCCAGCAGGTGTCGCTCATACGCTGTTGTAATTATAACAGAAGGAAAGTTGCGTCGGTGTGATTACACTGAATACCTACTGATGAAATACCAAATATGGTATTGCATAAAATAGACTTTGTGTGTATAATAGTGAACGAAGAAATAAATGAACGAAGACCCTAATGCACTGGCAACGGAATATAGGTGGCGAATGTGAACCCTAAGCCCAGACATCTGATAAAATCAGTTTAATAGTCCTTTCGGGTAGATGGTCTTCTCTGCAAAACAATGTTGGTAAATTAAACCTAAAAATGAAAAGCATGTATGATTAATGGTACATCTAAATAACGACTATCGGTCTACAACGAAGACGAGAATGCGTGATTATCCAGTCTTGGCACAGGGATGCATTGAACTGTTACATTCCCATGCCACTGAACATTAAACAATGACCAACTGGACAGGGCTGAGGATAGTAACAGGGGGTTACCCTCCTCTGTCCTGTTAAATAACATAGATGAACACAATTTGTTTTAACATACATATACAACCACAGAGGGTTCGCTATAAGATAGAAACACTTTTTGCGACACGATGGTGTTCATCTGAATCAGAGGGGGACGATGCTGAAGAAAAAAAACATACGGTGGCCGTACGAAGGTATGGGCTGAAATTAAAGTAAACACGGTATTGCGACGTTGTGATGCCGTCCACAGAGCCGCTACTGCTGACCACCCCACACCTCCACAAACACGTGTTCTGTTATTAATACATGGGTATTCAGTCAATATTTCGGACGGTAAAGCTGTATAAACAAAATAAGCCATTAAATTGTGCATGAAATATATCTATCCTATCACAGTTGTACAGGAGACGGAAACATGTGAAGCCGTACAAGCCAGCACTGCTGCAACCCGACCACCCACATGCAGCCTAATCACCCAGCAACAACAACTACACAGTTGCACTAACACTACGACGTCTCACATTGTCCTAAGCGCTAAGGTCATTGTTCTGTATAAGTCCATTGTTCATTGTAATTTGGTGGCCACCAGCATATCTTTAAGATTCTTGTTCTTTGAGAATGCTGTTATAAATCTCGGCGTGTATATTTCTGGATACGCGGTTTGTAGCAGTTTATAGGTGGCTTTAGCTAGTTTAGCAATTGTTCGTCCCTGGTGGGAGAATCGAATCACAAAAGGTCTAATATCAAAAGAGTCCTCTCTTACATTCAGTCCCCTGGCTGCGTAGTTTTAAGTCTTGTAATCCATTTTGATTCACAATTTCGTGTGTAAATGGTTTTCAGTGAGGCGACGTCAGAAATGGCCCTGATTCCAAGATTGTAATACGCAAATCGGATATTGAGTGACCGGCTTCGTTAAAATGCTTGGCCACTTGTGTATCGTTGTGATGTCGTATGTCCGATTACTTAGACGTGTTCGGAGTTGATTGCCAGTCTCATCCACGTATCTTGCGGGGCAGGCGTGCAGGTAATTAGGTAAACCACGCTGGATGTACCGCAATTGTTGATTTTGCCCTGTGGTGGCCTCCTTGTGTTGTCAATAGGTGTGAAGTCTACAAATACCGTACAGGCTAGACACCCTTTCACCTGACATTTCACGGCCTGTTCTGATTTTTTAATGTCCGCTAGGGTGCTGCTTTTAATGTGCCTTAAAAAACGCGATGTATAATTCCTTTGCCTCAGGCTGTGAAAAAGTGTTTGCACGGCTCCCTCAAAGTCTGATTTATTGTTGCAAATCCTGTGAAATCGTAATAGTTGCGACTTGAGGATACCCGAGAAGGTATGTTTCGGATGGAACGGGTCTTTGTACAGTAGTTGATGTGTATCTGTTGGTTTAAGGTAAACCTTGCCGTTACGATGCCCCATCGAATAAAAGCGTTCGCCTTTAAAAATCGTAGTGTCCAAGAAATCTATTGAGTGTTTACTCGTAACTGACGTTAATTTTACGCAATTTTGATGGCTATTTATTTTCATAATTCCCATGTGTCCAGTAAAATATCGTCCAAGTATCTAAATAGATTAATGATAATATATATAATTTGTTGCATTTCCTTCGTGCTTGTTTCTCCCACTCAGCCATAACAAGACTGGCATAGTGGGGGCAAATCGTTTCCCCATTGCAGTGCCGAAAATTTGAAGGTACCAGTTTGATCCGAATAAAAAGTCGTTGTGTTCTAAGGACATTTTAAATTTCATCTTCATAAGAAGTAAAGTCCATCGAAGGCATCCGGCTTGGCTCTGTTGCGCTATTATTCCCTGCAGCTGCATTCTGAAACAGGATCACAAAGTTTCCATAGATTAGAAGGAGTTAATGCTAATTTTCAACTTTAATAGCTCAAAAACATTAATAATGGCTCATCTCTGTTAGGGGCTGTTCAGAATTTCTGATTGGGGATGGGAGGGGTATTAATTTTTATGTAAATGTTCTGTGAGCAGTTATTTTGTTCAGTATCTTGTGCATCAAAAATACAGTTTAAAACTAATATACAGCAATAGAAAAAGTACAATTCACAACAGGAGGGGGTGGGACAACATTCAAAGGTATTAACTTTTGACAAAAATTCCAGGGGGTAATAAGTTTTGATGGGCTCTCCATATCAAATCTTTCACCCCATACCCTAATAAGAAATTCAGGAACAGCCCCGAATACTGGAATATTTTCACAAATGTAATGCACCTGTCCAATGTGAAGCCCCAGGGAGCACCACAAGCATAGGTGGGTTCTGATAAATCACACGTCGTAATTTTGGGGATGAACTTTCTGACACATAATGTGACCTTTAAATTTGAATATGTAAAATCAAAGACAAGTGGGATGTTTATACTAAGGGCAGCCATCATTATTTCCGGAAGGGGGAGGTGAAAGAAATCATGCAACCTATGGTTGGGGGGGGATGATAAAAATCAACTTGTCAGTAGTGGATACAAATCAACTTGTCATTAGTGGTCAAAACAGCATTATATACCATAAATGAGACCATTTTTGCTAACATTTTTGGCGCTACACATCATCTTTCTCAAATTAACAATGGCTCAAATCTTGCATACTTCCACAACCATTCACTATGTCTATGAGTATGATTCAATCAACATTTATGCAATATTTATAAGTATAAACCGGGCAGACCACTATTAATTAAAAGAAGATTTCTCGACAAAACTTGAGTAATAGTCAACCACAAGTAGAGACGTCGCCTTCCTGAAATAAAATATGTCGGTGCCGACTTTCTGCCAAGGTCGCATATTCGGCTCTGACGCAATCATCGGCTCGACTGTGTCGCTACGATTCATCGCACACGTAGTACAGTTCTTGATAAGCTCCTCAAGCTGCCTGCTGAGTCCAGGCCACCAGACCGATGACTGGGCCCGCGAGCGACACTTAACCACACCTTGATGGCCCTCGTGTATCTTGTCTAACATAGTCAAACGCATCTGTCTAGCCCTAATCTTGGCCAGACGCGTCTCGGTTGCTAGTATCTCACTCACCACCAGGCTCGCTTGCGCCGATACTTCGTCTGTGAATCGCGACTCAGCCGCCGTCAGTGGTCGCATCAATGGAGCGCGCAACAACGCATATGCTGTGTAGAGGCTCTTGCCGGGCACATGACTGATCGTGTACACGTACCGCATCAGTCGCATACGGAATCGCTGTATGCGTGGTGAAAGTTCATCTAGATTCTTCTTGGTGCTAAGAAATGATACCAGAGGTTGGTGGTCGGTCTCGACATGGAACTGCATTCCATAGAGGTAGTATGTAAATCTCCCAAGAGCCCACATAGTCGCCAGAGTCTCCATCTCAATCTGTGAGTAGCGCTGTTCCGTTGGCGTCATCGCCCTCGACGCGTACGCCACGGGTCGCATCGCGCCGTCGTCACTCTGCAGTAGCACCGCCCCCAGACCAAATGATGACGCACCTGCAAACACTGTCGTCGCTCCGTGTCGTACAGAGCCAGCACTGGAGTGTTGCTTAGGTCTGTCTTCACGCCATCAAACGCTCGCTGTTTCCTCTCACCCCATGTCCACAGATTCTATTTCATAAGTAGATCACGTAGTGGCTGAATTGTAGTCGACAAGTTGGCAGAAAACTTGCCTAGCTGGTTAGCCATACCCAGAAAGCGTCTAACGTCGCTCACGTTGCTGGGCTGCTGCATCTCTGTGATGGCTCGCACCTTCGCAAGATCCGCCATGACCCCGTCAGCTGACACAATGTGATCAAGATACGAGATGCTCGACTTGACAAAGTCGCACTTATCAAAGTTCAAAGTCACACCGTTGTCATCGAGACGACGGAAGACAATCCTCACCCTCGCGTCATGCTCTTCTACCGAACTGCCGAAGATGATGACGTCGGCCATCAAACATAGAACACCAAATAAATAATCGAGAATGCCACTCATACGCTTCTGGAAGTACCCGGGAGCCGAAGTGATTCCGAAAGGCAGCCTCTTGAAGCAATATCTTCTGAAAGGAGTAATTCAATTCTTGCGAAGACTGCCCTAGAGAGATTTGCCAGAAGCCAGAGTTGGCATCCAACTTAGTGAAGACCTTCGCGCCCGCCAGCCTACCGTATGTCTGATCGACTGAAGGAAGGTCGTGTTTCTCCCTCCTTACGCTGTCGTTCAACTTTGTTAGGTCGACACGAATGCGAACTTTGTGTGTCTCCGTCTGTCCCTCAACGTCCGAAGAAGGGACAGCCTTCGGTTTCGCCACCGCAACCATGCCAGCACACCAATCCGTCAGGCTTTCGATCCTGTGGATGACGTCAAGATTTTCCATTCTCTGTAGTTCCTTCCTGACGACCCCTAGCAACGGTATCGAGACTCGTCTCGGTGTAGTCATCGCGAACGGCTTCGCGTCAGACCACAGCTTGATTTCGTACTCGCCATTCATCTTCCCTAGGCCTCCAAATAGCTTCGGGTTGTCGCGTCTGTAGACGTCTGCTGCATCGACCGAGTCAACAGCAACACGTCTGACAAGATCAAGAGACTCGCACTCTCCGACTGAGCAATGACCTCGTCCGGCCACTGACGACGTACACGTCTTCGTGAATGACGACACCGTTTCGTGACAGCTTGCCACTGGACTTGCCCATTGTTTGTAGGACGCCGTCGTTCGCGCCTACAAGTGTTCTAGTCGACCAGTCGAGTCGCGGACTAGCTGCTTTCTTGTAGTCGTTGGCAGAGATCACAGTAACGTCGGCCCAAGTGTCCAACTTGAAGCAAACGTTCGTGCGAAGGCGAGTGTCCATTGCCTCCAAAACAATGGTGGACGTCCGCGGTTGGTCGTTGCCCTTCGTCACATCGCCGAGAAAAGCGAGCTCCGGCTCAGCGTGCTTAGTGACTATGTCTACAGATCTCTGCATACAGCCCCAACATGTCCGACTTTCTTACACTTGAAGCATGCTGCCTCACGCGCTGGGCACAATGATTTCTGATGAGCCGGAGATCTCCCACAACAGTCACACTTCCGGGTCGAAGTTGACTGAGGATGAGCTTTCATCTTTTGTTTCGACTGGCTGGTTTTGTACGACTTCCTCGTCCGCACAAAGTCAACATTGCTGCCTGTCTTCGCCGCAAAGTTGTTCCTCAACAGGGCCTGCTCTTTCTTTGCAGCCTCGTTCTGGCGTGCCATATCGATTGCCTTCTTCAGTGTCAAGGTCGCGTCCATCTGCAATTTCAACGACAACGCCGCATCAGTGATGCCAACGACGATACGATCCTTGATAATTTCATCGTTGAGCGCGCCATACTCGCAATGCTCCGCCAGGCAGAACAACGCAGTGATGAAACTGTCAACCGCTCGAAAATCGCATTGCGTCGAACTACGAAGTGCGCATCAAACTTGCTTCCAGGGATGACGCTGAACGAAAGCGCTCAAAACGTAATTTTTGCCATTTATTAGGTTTGGCGAAGCAGAAAGCATCAGGCGGGGCGATTTGGAATGTTTGGGCCATGACTGGGTCAAACAAGCAAAAATAACGTGCCTCGCGGCAGATGTATGCAAAATTACTTATGCAACAAAATCACCGTATTCATCTTAAAATTCTGACACCATGTGGTGTTACTACTGATTTAGTATAACATGTAAAAAGACACGAATACTAGATAAAGAAAGAAGACATGTGTAGCTAGAAAATGGCTGTATTCAACGAAGTCCCGGATGTAGAGGTAGGAGCGCGATAGCATAACACTACAGTAACTAGCCTAGCCCTAGGCAAGGGTCTTGCCTTTCTAGTTAGTAAAACTGCAATGTCCAGTATTTGACATGCAGTGAACGAAAATGCACACTAAAATATCAATATATGCAATCATAGCAAGAGGATTAACCTGGTCGTGGATGTAATTTGTTTGCCTAAATCTGGGGTTTGGGCCTGTGCGTCTACGGGTCTTGCCTTTCCAAATTCCAGTAAGCCGTTTTTTTAAAGTCTCCGTTTCCCCACTTATTTGAACCGAAACATAAAAATGTGGTTTGTTAAAAAGTACACAATACCATGTTGCGACGGGATTTAGCGATGCACGAATTTTGGACACCAGCAGATATGCACACTAGTATACATAAGTTTTTATCCATGAATATATTTTTTTAAAGTCTAATAATAGATCAGATCAAGTTGCGCTGCTTCATATGAATAGCACATTTGATAATAATAGTACTCGCTAAAAACAAATTAAACATGTATTTTTGACATGTTACTATACACCGTTACTGTATATTCATTTTTTTTACGAGAATGGCCCATATGTATAATTATATACAACATTAATTAATTATTAGAGCAAGAATAAAGGAAAATATACAGTGCACTCTGGATAAGGTCGAACTTCCAGGGACCCATGACAATACTGATAAGTGGAATTTATGATAACTAGAAAGTTATCAGAAGGTCCCCTTTTTGGGACTTTTGCCCTGGATCAAGGAAAAGATTGATTTAACTTAGCGAAAATTCACTTATGTGAGTTCGAGTTATCTGGAGTGCACTGTATATGACCAATGTATACATGTAATTATGTAGAAGCAAATTAAAAGTTGGCCAAAGTAATGGATTGGGATTTTAGTCTGACTGAATCAACATAACAAGGTTCTCTTGTATTTCTTTTCCATTTAGCCAGCTGTACACTTGGTGATAAGTCACATAATCCAATATCTAAACTGAAATAATTTGCACAATGTTGAGTTAGGTAACTCATATTTAGGCTCACTTTCCTAAATTCAACTATGTTTATTTGCAGGAACACTGGAAATAGCTTAGCTGATGGAAAGAGGAAATTGAAGAGCTCTACTTAACAGTGCCATTAATTGGACAATGGGTCACCTGACATAATATGATGTCTGACTTTGTTCTGCCCCATTCTGTTCTGTGCGACATCTACTGGGAAGTTGTACCTCACTTCGAGTTTCAAATGGATGTGTACATCTGATAGCTTTGTGTAACAAAATGCATAGCAGTGCTATTAATAGGACAATATGTTAACTGACACAGTAGCGAAGAAGATGTCTGACTTTGTAATGCCACATTAATTCCTGTGGCTTCTGCTGGGAGTACGTGCATCACTACTTTTCAAATGGATGTGTGCAATTGATCGATTTGTTCATCAAAATGCACATCATCCCGTCATTATGTTGCAAAGTAGGAGTACATAATAAAATGTATGCTTTCTTATGCTCATCATATTTGGATAGTGTTCTACAGTATATTCAAAAAAAATTTTTTTTTAACACGTTTGTGTTAAGTGAACTATACTGGGAGTAGTGTATAAAAAGGCGTTGACAAAGTTGCTTTTACAAAAAAAAATTAAATTCATAAAATATAAATGTTCCACAACATTCAAAATGTTTTAGGGATCTTCTTGAGCTAAATACACCAATGATGACTGAAAGCAGTGTTTTAAATATGCGTTACTTTTAAAGTTTTGTAATTTTATAACTTTATTTCCATCATTCAATGGCCATTTTATTTGTTATCGAAACAGGCGTTCAACAGAAACAAATTCAATATATTTTACTCTAAATGATGGGCAGAACAAATAATTATTGCACTTCCAGTACAAAATAAAACATGTTTTTACAATGGTGCAATATATTTTGTTGACAAAAATGTTATGTTTTTTATATATCTACAAGTTAAACTATGTCTGTTGTAGATAGGAAAGTACATAACCACCTATCTATTTTAATACCGTAAGTTATTCTGGTGATGTATAATGTATTTATACTGCTCATGGAAATAGCAGGTGGATTTATGGTGTAAATAAAATGATTTCATTATTGAATGTTTCTCGGCTTCAGTAAGTTTATGTTATCTAAACGTTTAATTAAAACTTCACTTCAAAATGTATAGCCATATGTACCTAGTGAAAAAGGAACATGATAGTACCATAGTTTTTATATACCAACAAAAACAATCCCAATCATTCAATATGACATCGGCGTCGCCCTCGTCTCGGACTCGCGTAGCTAATCGATGTCTGACGGACAGTCCCGAATATTCATGAGCATGCCTTACAACGGATCGTGATGTAGAAACTCCACGTACTCGGAGTTATTTTTTCGATATATTGTCAGGGTCATTGGTGATTAATATAACATAATTCTAATGAAATAAATACATACAAATTTAAATTACGTGAAATAATTATATTAACAGGATTACCTAATAACTGCGTACATTACAAAGATATTAAAATTCTCAAAGATTCCCTTTAAGAATTGCTTACTCTTCCATCTGGCTATCTCAAATTCATATTTTCAAGCCTCATAGGTCGTTATATCCTAAAAGTTGCGGATATAACGCAGTTTACCTTTCTGTTTTAGGAAGCTTATATCGGATAGTCGCACTCGTTCACAAAGTCCCCAGACACGTTAAGTATGAGGGGCTACGTGAAGGGGCGTGGTCGTTAATGCGGCTCTGTGACATAAAGCTACCACCACAGAGTTGACGCTTATACAGTGTCACAGTCTGTCACTAGATGCATTTGACGACGGAACACTGATGACATACGCTATATTTAAGCTCATTGCCAATTTGTTGGTGGTTCTGTACCAAATGTCAAACTAGTCATGATGATGCCATTTCTGTACCGACACTGAATATGGATAATGGTTGCTTTTTAATAGTGACGACCAAGAGTCATTCACATTTAGGCACTAATGTTTGATGATAATAATACGTCGTTGTTTGAGGCAGTAACGCGTCATATCTTCAAACGCCGTATGCACGGTAGTAGTATGTTAGGTTTAAATCGTTGCAGGGTTGGCGCGGCGCGGAGGAAGAGTAAATGACGTCACTTCCTTTGCACAAAGGTCAAAGGTCAATCGGTGCAAGGTCAAAGGCCAGGTCGATATCTAGGTCAATGTCGAAGGTCAATATAAAATATAGGACAAGGTCAAAGTTCGAGGCCGAAGTTCAAGGTCAAGTGGCGCTCATGGCGGATAGGTGGTGAACTAAACAACTAGGTCAATAAGCGCACCTGGCGGATAAGGGGTGATCTATGTAACGGCTCCTGGCGAATATGTGGTGAACTATGTAACACCCCCTGGTGAATAGGTCATGAACTAAATTCGCCCCCTGGCGAATAAGTTGTGAATGTGACTTCTAATAACAATCTCGGATTAAAGTATGGGCTTGGCTTCTACCATGAGGCTTACGCCGCGTGCAAACGTATCTTGTCGTTTTGTGACGTGTTCATTGAGCTCTTACGCTACCTGCCCGCTTGGACAAGTGTAAGGTATTTGTGGCGTAAGGTGAGGGTTGACCAGGCTGTTTTCTTTGCTCTGCACTAGTAAACGCAGTAGTTCAAGGAAGGTAACACTTCGTACGTTTAGAAAGTCGTCCGTCGGATTTCGTTGACACAACCTCTCTTCGCTCCTGGCGAAGAGGCCCCCAACCCTGCTGTCGAGGAGGCACATGCGAGACCACCACCGCCCTCCATGGCGGCCTTCACGTGCCCGTTATGTAGCATGACCTTTAGTCGCCGAGACAATTGGAAAAGCCACTTTAACGGCGGCAGTTGCGGCCGAGGAGGCCAAATTGGACGCACTGTAGTGAGTTATAATTTGATATTGCATTACAATACACTTTCGACTAAAATGGCGACTCCTACCTTCTTCCTACCATAAAGGTGGCTCCCTATGTACTTCCCGTCAAAACGACCGTTCCCCACTCATTTCCCTCAAAAAGGTGGCTCCCACGCATTTCCTATCAAATTGGCATCCCCGTGTATGTTTACTTCCACCAAAATAGCGGGTCGATCCCTACGCACTTCCGTGAAAATGGCGTCCCCGTGTATGTATACTTCAGCTAAAATGGCGGCTCCCACGCACTTCCTGTCAACATTGCGTCCCGTGACATTCTTTCCGTCAAAATGGCGTCCCCGTGTATGTTTACTTTCGCTAAAACGATGACTCCCTATATAATTCCTATCAATATGGCGTCCCCGTCCAACTTTACTTCCTCTAAAATGGCGACTCCTCTACGCATTTCCATCAAAATGGCGTTCGTATCCATTGGATTATGATATCAAAGGAACATCAAAGGGCTGGCTCATGTCATAATTTAAACGGAGCGCCTAATGGGGTGGTGGGGGTGTATGGTAATGACCCCTAATGACCCCATGATTAATGACCTTTCATTTTAACTACAGTGCTGCAGTGTTTATAGTGACTATGTTTTAGGTGTCCAAATACATACAGTTTATATAGTGACTATGTTTTAGGTGTCCAAATACATGCAGTGTATCTAGTGACTATGTTTTAGGTGTCCAAATACATACAGTTTATATAGTGACTATGTTCTAGGTGTCCAAATACATACAGTTTATATAGTGACTATGTTTAGGTGTCCAAATACATACAGTTTATATAGTGACTATGTTATAGGTGTCCAAATACATACAGTTTATATAGTGACTATGGTTATAGGTGTCCAAATACATACAGTTTATATAGTGAATATGTTTTAGGTGTCCAAATACATACAGTTTATATAGTGACTATGTTCTAGGTGTCCAAATACATACATTTTATATAGTGACTATGATTTAGGTGTCCAAATACATACAGTTTATATAGTGACTATGTTTATGTGTCCAAATACATACAGTTTATATAGTGACTATGTTTTAGGTATCCAAATACATACAGTTTATATAGTGACTATGTTCTAGGTGTCCAAATACATACAGTTTATATAGTGACTATGTTCTAGGTGTCCAAATACATACAGTTTATATAGTGACTATGTTTTAGGTGTCCAAATACATACAGTTTATATAGTGACAATATGTTCTAGGTGTCCAAATACATACAGTGTTTATAGTGACTATGATTTAGGTGTCCAAATACATACAGTTTATATAGTGACTATGTTTTAGGTGTCCAAATACATACAGTTTATATAGTGACTATGTTTTAGGTGTCCAAATACATACAGTTTATATAATGACTATGTTCTAGGTGTCCAAATACATACAGTTTATATAGTGACTATGTTCTAGGTGTCCAAATACATACAGTTTATATAGTGACTATGTTCTAGGTGTCCAAATACATACAGTTTATATAGTGACTATATGTTCTAGGTGTCCAAATACATACAGTTTATATAGTGACTATGTTTAGGTGTCCAAATACATACAGTTTATATAGTGACTATATGTTTTAGGTGTCCAAATACATACAGTTTATATAGTGACTATGTTTAGGTGTCCAAATACATACAGTTTATATAGTGACTATGTTTTAGGTGTCCAAATACATACAGTTTATATAGTGACTACGTTTTAGGTGTCCAAATACATACAGTTTATATAGTGACTATGTTTTAGGTGTCCAAATACATACAGTTTATATAGTGACTATGTTTAGGTGTCCAAATACATACAGTGTTTATAGTGACTATGTTTTAGGTGTCCAAATACATACAGTTTATATAGTGACTATGTCTTAGGTGTCCAAATACATACAGTTTATATAGTGACTATGTTTAGGTGTCCAAATACATACAGTTTATATAGTGACTATGTTCTAGGTGTCCACATACATACAGTTTATATAGTGACTATGTTTAGGTGTCCAAATACATACAGTTTATATAGTGACTATGTTTAGGTGTCCAAATACATACAGTTTATATAGTGACTATGTTTAGGTGTCCAAATACATACAGTTTATATAGTGACTATGTTATAGGTGTCCAAATACATACAGTTTATATAGTGAATATGTTTTAGGTGTCCAAATACATACAGTTTATATAGTGACTATGTTTATGTGTCCAAATACATACAGTTTATATAGTGACTATGTTTTAGGTGTCCAAATACATACTGTTTATATAGTGACTATGTTCTAGGTGTCCAAATACATACAGTTTATATAGTGACTATGTTCTAGGTGTCCAAATACATACAGTTTATATAGTGACTATGTTTTAGGTGTCCAAATACATACAGTTTATATAGTGACTATATGTTCTAGGTGTCCAAATACATACAGTGTTTATAGTGACTATGATTTAGGTGTCCAAATACATACAGTTTATATAGTGACTATGTTTTAGGTGTCCAAATACATACAGTTTATATAGTGACTATGTTTTAGGTGTCCAAATACATACAGTTTATATAATGACTATGTTCTAGGTGTCCAAATACATACAGTTTATATAGTGACTATATGTTCTAGGTGTCCAAATACATACAGTTTATATAGTGACTATGTTTAGGTGTCCAAATACATACAGTTTATATAGTGACTATGTTTAGGTGTCCAAATACATACAGTTTATATAGTGACTATGTTTTAGGTGTCCAAATACATACAGTTTATATAGTGACTATGTTTAGGTGTCCGAATACATACAGTTTATATAGTGACTATATGTTCTAGGTGTCCAAATACATACAGTTTATATAGTGACTATGTTTAGGTGTCCAAATACATACAGTTTATATAGTGACTATGTTTTAGGTGTCCAAATACATACAGTTTATATAGTGACTATGTTTAGGTGTCCAAATACATACAGTGTTTATAGTGACTATGTTTTAGGTGTCCAAATACATACAGTTTATATAGTGACTATGTCTTAGGTGTCCAAATACATACAGTTTATATAGTGACTATGTTTAGGTGTTCAAATACATACAGTTTATATAGTGACTATGTTTAGGTGTCCAAATACATACAGTTTATATAGTGACTATGTTTAGGTGTCCAAATACATACAGTTTATATAGTGACTATGTTTTAGGTGTCCAAATACATACAGTTTATATAGTGACTATGTTTTAGGTGTCCAAATACATACAGTTTATATAATGACTACGTTCTAGGTGTCCAAATACATACAGTTTATATAGTGACTATGTTCTAGGTGTCCAAATACATACAGTTTATATAGTGACTATATGTTCTAGGTGTCCAAATACATACAGTTTATATAGTGACTATGTTTAGGTGTCCAAATACATACAGTTTATATAGTGACTATGTTTTTAGGTGTCCAAATACATACAGTTTATATAGTGACTATGTTTTAGGTGTCCAAATACCTACAGTTTATATAGTGACTATGTTTCGGTGTCCAAATACATACAGTGTTTATAGTGACTATGTTTTAGGTGTCCAAATACATACAGTTTATATAGTGACTATGTCTTAGGTGTCCAAATACATACAGTTTATATAGTGACTATGTTTAGGTGTCCAAATACATACAGTTTATATAGTGACTATGTTCTAGGTGTCCACATACATACAGTTTATATAGTGACTATGTTTTAGGTGTCCAAATACATTCAGTTTATATAGTGACTATGTTTTAGGTGTCCAAATACATACAGTGTTTACAGTGAATATGTTTTAGGTGTCCAAATACATATAGTGTTTACAGTCACTATGTTTTTAGGTGTCCAAATACATACAGTGTTTATAGTGACTATGTTTTTAGGTGTCCAAATACAGCTAGTAATATAGAAGGTGTGCAGTATGCACAGAGGTATCTTTTCCCTTGAATTATATATTGTAAATCTGTGACAGTTCGTATGCTGTAAATATGTATAACAGCATTCAAGGGTTTTTTCAGTCACTAACTAGCTAGAATGGAAAATTATTATATATATATATGTACAAATTGTAGTACATAGCATATGCGGTACATAGATCAGTAATCTTTATGTACCTGTCTGTGCACATGATGCGAAATACACTATATATTGTCTGTGCACAGTGGCAATCCCTGTGAATTAATAAATTTGGATTGCCCATTACCAACCTATGCAATAGTTGGTGTAACTTTATACAAACAGAGAAAGGGCTGCATGAACAATTCTGTAACACATGTCATCATATATACACTGGGGGTGAGGGGGTACCGAGCGAAAGTAGCACACGAAATAAATTTTTGGCCTTCAGGATGAAAAGCTTTTTTGTGTAACAACGTAGCGAGCACCTAGCGGATAAGCTAGGTGGTAAAAACAACCTGTTTCCCCTCTAATACTGCACACCCCTTTTATTCGCCCCAGCGCTTAATTAAACTGGCCTAGAATGCTAATTAAACCGCGTCACCTAAGCGGCACGCGATTGGCCAGCAGCGCATGCGCGGGAAAATGTTTGCAGTAAGAACAGAGAAGCGTGGTTCTCGTTCAGTTCGATTCGCATTGCCGTACAGAACACTTCGTCTTCAACTGTCAACTAAATTTTGATTTCCTCCCACCCTCCCAGTGTGTCTTTGATGTACATGTATTGTCTTTTATATAATATCTGCAATTTAGCACGGTCAATATCAGATCACTAAGGGGGTTTGAGCCCCCCCACTTTTGTATATAGCAAATTGCGGTAAATAATCTAGCTAGTAATATAGAAGGTGTGCAGTATGCACAGAGGTATCTTTTCCCTTGAATTATATATTGTAAATCTGTGACAGTTCGTATGCTGTAAATATGTATAACAGCATTCAAGGGTTTTTTCAGTCACTAACTAGCTAGAATGGAAAATTATTATATAAATATGTACAAATTGTAGTACATAGCATATGCGGTACATAGATCAGTAATCTTTATGTACCTGTCTGTGCACAGGATGCGAAATACACTATATATTGTCTGTGCACAGTGGCAATCCCTGTGAATTAATAAATTTGGATTGCCCATATAAAAATGGTACCAACCTATGCAATAGTTGGTGTAACTTTATACAAACAGAGAAAGGGCTGCATGAACAATTCTGTAACACATGTCATCATATATACACTGGGGGTGAGGGGGTACCGAGCGAAAGTAGCACACGAAATAGTGTTTACAGTCACTATATTTTTAGGTGTCCAAATACATACAGTGTATATGGTGACTATGTTTTTAGGTGTCCAAATACATATAGTGTTTACAGTCACTATGATTTTAGGTGTCCAAATACATACAGTGTATATAGTGACTATGTTTTAGGTGTCCAAATACATACAGTGTATATGGTGACTATGTTTTTAGGTGTCCAAATACATATAGTGTTTACAGTCACTATGTTTTTAGGTGTCCAAATACATATAGTGTTTTACAGTCACTATGATTTTAGGTGTCCCAAAATACATACAGTTACAGTGACTATGTTTTAGGTGTCCAAATACATACAGTGTATATAGTGACTATGTTTTAGGTGTCCAAATACATACAGTGTATATAGTGACAATGTTTTAGGTGTCCAAGTACATACAGTGTATATAGACTGGTTCGTGTTGGGGCGCTTGCTCCACACTAGCACCTCTGGTATGAGAATCCACTGCCCTAACCAATACACCACCACCTCTTGACTGAGAGTCCACTGCCCTAACCACTACACTACCATCCCTTGAATGAGAGTCCACTGCTCTTGCCAAGAGTCCACTGCTCTAACCACTACACTAGCAACTCTGGTATGAAAGTCCACTGCCCTAACCTCTACATTACCACCTCTGTGTGACGCAATAACTACTACATTACCACATCTTTAAACACTACACTAACACCTCTTGACTGAGCGTCCACTGCACTAACCACTACACTACCACTTCTGGCATGAGAGTCCACTGTTCTAATTACTTCACTACTACCTCTTGAATGAGAGTCCACTGCTCTAACCACTTCACTACCACCTCTTGAATGAGAGTCCACTGCTCTAACCACTTCACTACCACCTCTTGAATGAGAGTCCACTGCTCTAAACACTACACTACCACCTCTGGTATGAGAGACCAATGCCCTA